>JBBBDQ010000152.1:1930000-2377500 GCA_037127315.1 Ascarosepion bandense
TGTAATAGGAATGAAAGGTGGTAGAATGTGGAATTTAGAAGGGTTCAAAACGACTAACATTTGAAGATGTTAAGATTGCAGTGTTCAGAGATGTATCCGTACATAATCCTGTTCCACAAAGTGGCAAGTTCTTGGGAAGAAGCAGACTGAGTGTAACCCTCTCCTTGTATTTGGAACATCGGGAAAATAAGTTTGAGTTTTGTTTAATGGCATATCAACCTCTATGGGTTATTTAATGTCAAAAAGGTGGGGTTTTAAGGTATTTTTTAAAATGTTCAGTTATAGTGAGAAGGCCAACCCAATTAGACTTTGATGAAAATTTTTTTTTATTTTTTTGTATTTTAGAAAATTGAAGATATCTTCTAGTTTCGTATTCAAAATGTAATGCTGGTAATATTTTTCCCTTCAAAAAAGTATTATGGCAATAAAATTTTTTCCTTCAAAAGTTTATATTTTTCTATAAAGTCTATTTTTACAAATATATTTCCATAAAGTCTATTTTTATACTTTCATAATGTTTTGACTCCAGTTTGGGGGTTAACTATTTACCCATAGCTGGAACCGTAACAGGTGCTACCACTCCGGGTCAGGGTGGACCTTGTAACAGCAGCAATTAAGTGGTGGTTCCATGCTCCTCCCAACCTCCCAATCAGAGGCCTTGCTGCCGGATGCAGTTTACCGTCGTATCCACGACCGGGGGAAATGAGGTTTCATAGCTGTAGTATGGTTTTTCTCTACTGTAAAGGCCTGAACTGGTTGAAATATAGAATGGAGCTCATCTAAACATTTGGTATGGAATTAGCGACAGAGTATAGAGACTTACAACGCTGTGCCCATAGAGATTGCAGGGGGGAAATTAAGTCGCCCCCCTCACAAGACTGCGTAAAAAGCCACATACTCTGAGTTACTAAAGCAGAAATATGAACACCACTGATGAGTAATTAATTAAGCTTAGAATGGGAATAATAGACCCTGTGAATTGAATAAATGGTTCGGTTAAAAATTGCGAGATTATCAAGTATAACAGGAGATACCTGATTAAGGCCTGAGGGTACAACGGCTGAAACGTTGTGACTATAACAAGCAAAATGGTCATCGTCCAAATAGACGTAAAATCCTATTTTAGTATTACGTGTTCTTTCTTTAATCTGTCCGTTACGCCATACCATCACCTCATATAAATAATGGACCATTCCATTTTGATTGCGAGGAAAGACAGAAAAAAAAAAGAAATATATATCAGAGACGCTTTCTAGTTTTAGTATTGGAAAAAAGCGTGCGTCTATAATAAGAAAAAAAGAAGGAAATAAAGAATGAAAAAAGAAAAAAAGGAAAGAAAAAGAGCTTATTTTTTGGCTACATGAATGTGGGAAAGTGTCTAAAAATGGTGTAATATTTCATAAATAAAATAATAGAATAAAACCTATATTTAATTAAATTAACACTTTACGTTGAACACCAGATCATTGCTTCAGATAAGCAACAGACCCCTTCAGTTTTGATTGCGAAGAAAGTGGAAAGAAAAATATATTAGAAATGTTAGCTGTTTTTAGTGAGAAAAGAAAAGCATACAAAATAACAAGAAAGAAAGAAAGAAAGAAAGAAAGAAAGAAAGAAAGAAAGAAAGAAAGAAGGATATGCTTATTTTGATAGATATGTGATTGTTGGAAAGTATTTAGCCAAATAATGGCGTAACATTTCATAAAATAAGAACAGAATAAACTCAATATTAAATCAAATTAATTTTTTTTTATTTAGACACGTAGTCATTAGCTCAGATAAATAATAGACCATTCCGTCCGTTTTTATTGCGAAGAAAGAGAGAAGAAAAATATATAAGCAATGTCTGGTTTTAGTGAACAAAAGAAAGGAAATAAAAATAAAGAAATAACGAACGAACGAAAGAAAGAAAAAGGAAATGATAACGTTACAAGACCTCTACTCTGCATTTCTGAAATGGAAGTAAGGAAATAAGAAAGGTTGGAAATAGGAAAGATTAGAAAATAAATCTATATAAATAAACGCCAAATTATGTCTGTCCGTCCGTGTGTCTGAAACACTTCATAGACAGATTATGCCTTTTTCGAATTAGGATTATCGCAGTATTGAAAACCTGCCCTTCATCTGGTGCTTGAACACACAGTATAAGGATTTGTGCCAGGATAAAATAAAACAAGTAAAAAAGAATTAGGAATGCTAGGAATTTTGAACCAAACCTTTTCAGTAATCGAAATAAAGGGTTCGGTTCAAAATTCCAAGAACCTGAAGAAGGCTGGAGCGTACAAAGGCCGAAATGCCGTAAACATGGTAATAAAGATGAGGGTCACAGTTCTAACATTATAAGAAGTATAGACAAATACTAAAAAGAATTAATGATTTCAAATTTTTAAAAAAATTATATTGTGATTAGATAACACAAAATCTTTGTCAATTTAAATTTTTGGTTTTAAATTAATTTAAAATTAAACATTTCAAAAAAATTTTGCGAATTGAGGAAATCAGTTTTATTTCTTCAATATGCCAAGGTATCCGAGTTCAAGAGAGACATTTTGTGATGCGATGTTTTGAAGTTTTGTAGAGTTTGCGATTTGAAGAACTTAACCCAATTGATGTTCTACGGCGTTTGATATTTCAAGTAGAAAATAAATTTGAATTTCGGCTCAAATCTGACTTTTGGCCCAAATCGGACTTTTGGCCCAAATCGGTCATTTGACTGGAATTGGACTTTTAGACCAAATCAGAGTTAAAATGAGGTTTTGAATTTGATGGAGCGAATTGAGGAATTCAAAATTACTTATGCAAAAATAAAGTGATAAAATATATATATATATATCATTGCTGGATCAGAGGTCACTTTTAAATTTAGGCTGGTGGCCCAATTAACCCTCCGCAGAAGCGAGCTTAAAAGTCCGAATGAAGTGCCGCCTCCTAAAGAAAGAAAGAAAGAAAGAAAGAAAGAAAGAAAGAAAGAAACCATTACAAGGAAGAAATTACTGCTCTACAGCGACACTATTCTCAGGGAACTGGAGACCCCACCAGGATTTAGGATCAGTGGGGGGATATGATTTGCAGATGATACTCTGTTGATGGGCGACTGTGAAAGAAAACTGCAGGACTTGAATTCAAGTAAAAGCAAACGAAAAGCTTATCAACAGCTTCACGTTCGTGATACTGTCTTTTTACTTTAGTCAGTTAAGTGCCATACGTGATACACGCTTGGGCGATCATGTCTCGAAAGAGACTTGACTGACCGGATAGAACATTATCCCGCAGTAGGTTACCATTAATTTCTGCGGTAGACTGGTTGCCAGCCAAGGTTATAGAACCCAATCTGTCCTGTTATTTAACCCATAACTGGAGGGAAGAGATGGAGTCAGGGAGCCGCGTTCGAATTCCAGCTGAATTCATTGCATTCACTTACGCGCAAGTACCCTTGGGAAAGGTATTAATCCGCCTCTTCCTTCCAGTTATGGGTTAAATAGCAGGACAGATTGGGTTCTATAGCCTTGGTCGGCAACCAGTCTACTGCAGAAAGCAATGGCAACCTACTGCGGGATAATCTTCTGCCCAGTCAGTCATGTCTCAAAAAGTGACATGATCGCCCAAGCGTGTATCACGTATGGCACTTAACTGACTGACTGACATGATGGTGGATGTTTGTCAATTTCTCCATGGACGAGGAAAAAGAAACTACAAGGAGCAGAAATGTGTTTCTACAGAAAAAAAAAAAATTAATCATTTCACCTGACGCAAAACTGTGTATAAAGAGGATTGAGCAACTGTCACGAGATAAATGGGATTCAAAAAGGCGGAAGATGGCGAATCCCGTTTCTTTTAAATTGTGAAAGATTTTAACTCTCACGGAAGCAAGTAAATAGAAGAGAGTTTCACTGACGGGAAGTGCGAGAAAAGAAACTATTCGAGAAGATGTAATTGTTGCATGTAGCCATCTCAACAGTAAAATGGTGGGACCTAGATGCTGATCTAGTAGCACGCTTGAGTTCATCTAATCAGGACACAGAAGAAAAAAGCTCGGTAGTCGGGAAAAAATAAAATAAAATAAATATAAATATATTTGGTAAATTTAGCGATGCCATATCCCAACTAATTTGAAAATGGTAAAAGTGAATAAAAAATTGGCTAGACAAAACTTGCCGATATAATTCAACCAAACATGAGAGAATTCTTGCTGCCGGAATATACAGTCAACACTGAAGAAGTACCTGGAGTAGCGGCTTAAGTTTCAAGGTCTCACGATCTTCAGATGACTAGAATAGTTCACCATTCTATCTATCTATCTATCTATCTATCTATCTATCTATCTATCTATCTATCTATCTATCTATCTATGTGCCTTTCTGTTTACATATCTATCCATAAAAATATATTTCTGCCATTCAATATCTATCTATCTATCTATCTATCTATCTATCTATCTATCTATCTATGTGCCTTTCTATTTACCTATATATCCATAAAAATATATTACTGTCATTCAATATCTATCTATCTATCTATCTATCTATCTATCTATCTATCTATCTATCTATCTATCTATCCCAGTCTATTCATATCTATCTATCTATCTATCTATCTATCTATCTATAAAAATATATTACTGTCATTCACTATCTATCTATCTATCTATCTATCTATCTATCTATCCCTCTATCTATCTATCTATCTATCTATCTATCCCAGTCTATCATCCCATCTATCTATCTATCTATCCCATCTATCTATCTATCCCAGTCTATTCTATCTATCTATCCCTAGTCTATCATATCTATCTATCTATCTATCATCTATCTATCTATCTATCTATCTATCTATCTATCTATCTATCCCAGTCTATTCATATCTATCTATCTATCTATCCCATCTATCTATCTATCTATCTATCTATCTATCTATCCCAGTCTATTCTATCTATCTATCCCAGTCTATTCTATCATCTATCTATCTATCTATCTATCTATCTATCTATCTATCTATCTATCTATCTATCCCTAGTCTATCTATCTATCTATCTATCTATCTATCTATCTATCTATCTATCTATCTATCTATCTATCTATCTATCTATCTATCTATCATCTATCTATCTATCTATCTATCTATCTATCTATCTATCTATCTATCTATCTATCTATCTATCTATCTATCTATCTATCTATCTATCTATCTATCTATCTATCTATCTATCTATCTATCTATCTATCTATCTATCCCTATCTATCTATCTATCTATCTATCCTATCTATCTATCTATCTATCTATCCTAGTCTATTCATATCTATCTATCTATCTATCTATCTATCTATCTATCTATCTATCTACAAAATGAAGACATGATGAAAAAAGAGGTTAAAAACTTCTGTCCTTTCACAGCTAGACGAACTTAAAAAAATGTTAGAGAGTTTTTCCGGGAAAATTTTTCGGCTTTTTTATTCTTATTTTTATTTTTTGGGTTTTCTTTTTCTTTTTCTTTTTTTGTCTTATGTAATATAATTGTTGGGAAATGTATTAATCCATGTTTCCCTTCCAGTAGTGGGTTAAATAATAGGGACAGATTGGTCGGCAACCACTCTACTGCAGAAAGTAATAGCAACCTACTGCGGAATAATCTTCTGCCCAGTTAGTCATGTCTCATTCGAGACATGATCTCCCAAAGCATGTATCACGTATGGCACTTAACTGACTGACTCTCTGCTATATAAAAAGAGGAATTTTGACTGCATGGCCTGAAAGGAGTCGAATGGACAATACTGTGGCAAAAGGCTGCTTTTGCTGAGAAGTGATTAAACAATTTCAGCAGAAATTTGTCATCTGGCAAAAAGGCTTGACAGAAGGAAGCCACATCCCATCGGTGAGAAAGTAGCTGACAAATCTGGATCGATTACATTGCAGATCCTCCTTTGTATTTTGTTGAGAACTCAGAGGTGAAAAGTAAGAGTACCAGACCAGATATGGTAACAATATTTAATTCACGTGCGAGTGTTAGATTTTTAAATGTGAAAGACAGATTCTGAGGAGAAAAAAATTGACCCAAATTTCTTTACAGTAAATCCAGATATAGATTTGACGTGGTCGCTGCATTTTAGTTAGTGTAAGCAACAAGGAAATATAAAAGAAAATGGCAACGGCTAGAGCAGATACATAAAATAAGAAAAATACAAGCGAAATTCCTGTGAATAAAAGAAATAGAGAACGGCAGCGAGCCACTTACTAAACTAGATTGTATGGATGAATAGATGATAGAACGTGGGCGGAAGCTTTAGCAAGTGGAGGTAATCTGCTAAGAGCTACATGAGATCAAATGCTGTGGAGGGCTATGATCACCTATTTCCTGAAAGGGACGCAACATTTTGATTCTATGTAGTCACTCCACATTGAGTGAGTAAGCAATAAGAATGCCTGAAAGAAAATGGCAATAGAAAGAACACACACGCAAAATCAGCAAAGTACACCTGAAATTCCTTGGATACATAATTAGTAAGGGCTTAGAAAAATTGACCCACAAGGCGCACACTGAGAAGAAGAGAGATTAGCGGAAGGCAGGGAGCCACTTATCTGATGAGCTTGTGTGGATGGATGGATGGATGGATGGATGGATGGATGGATGGATGGATGGCGGGTGGAACCCGGGACGGAATGCGGGGTGGAAGCCTTAGCAAAAAGAGGAGAAAAGCTGCTAAAAAAACATAGGGGATTGAAAGTTAGGGAGTGCTATGATCTTTTGAAGGGACGCAGCACGCACAAGCAGAACAGGAAGAAAGAAGAAGAAAAAAAGAAGAAAAGAAGAAGAGAAAAAAAGAGAAAAAGGCCGCGGAGAACCATGACCGGTTACGGACATGGAATTTTTCTTGGAATTAATTTACTTATTATTACAAACTGGAAGATCAGTAGAAAATCCCGTCCTGCGACAACATTTTGAAAACGTCTCTCAGGTGATGTCAAAAAATGTATCCGGCCATTATACACGTCTTTCATCTGACACAACCATCGCACTTGTTCGGACTTGTGAAGATCGATTTGCTTCGACAGTGCATATTAGAAACAATCGATCGTTTCTCTAGAGAATCATCGTCGCCGCTATGAAACCCTATCTCTGAGACAGGACACTTATAAAAAGAGATGAAAAGCATGAAAATCCTCGTTAATTGCAAAAGTCAATTTGCAGCAAATATCGGCGATTATTTAAAAAATAGAATTCATAAATTTACTACTGAAAAGGCAAAACCAGCAATTTGGAAATTGGTCTTTAAAAGATAAAAGTAAAAAGGTGAAAAACAAAACAAAACAAAAAAAAACGGTTTAAGTTGGTTTTGAATAATGGTCTTCTAATAAAGACGAAGAAAGGCACATTGCAGTTTGTTTAGACGAATAATTTCACCCCTTTTCTTTTTTCAATTCCATTCTATGGATTTTATTTAAATTAAAAAAAAAAAACTCTAAAAGAGAATTAAACCATCAGTTTAGTAAAATGACAAAGACAGCTATTACGAGAGATTTTGTCTTTGATTTTTGACAATTTGTTCACTTGATTTATTGACTACGGTGACCTCTGTTCTGTGAATGTGATAAAGTAATGTTTTTTAGCCATAAATTATTCAAACTGGAAACCTCTTCGGTGTATTCAACTCTCCAGCCTCCCTAAAGAAGTCTAAAGTTCTCAGTATTGTCTTCTTCATGTGCCGTTTCCCTTTAGAACGTAGGCGATCATGGACTTCCACTTGCCCCTATCCCTTGTTGCTCTTAATATTTTTCCTCTTGCTATCTCTCCCAAACACCGCGCCACCATACAGTTGCTCAGGCCCATCAAATATGTCTCGCGCTACTTTTCTCTATCTCTCTTTCTTTCTATCAGTCCTGGGATTATTCTCCAGGCCTTCCTTTCTCATCACGTGTCCAGGAACCTTATCTATCTCTTTCTGACATTAAGTATAAGTTTTCTTCTGGTTTGTAACCCTTCCAACACCTAGTCGTGGCTTACATGCTTGATCCTTGGTATCCTTTGCATTCTTCTGTAGAAACACATTTCTACTGCCTTTGAGCCTCTCCTTCATCCTTGAGGAGATCGTCTAGCATTCGTTGCCATACAGAAGGACATATATCACATAACAGTCCAGAACTCTTTTCTTTATTTCCAATAATGTCATTGTTCCATAAATTATTCAAACTAATATCTTTATTTTGTACTGAATTCAACTCTCTACCCATTGCAGTGCTGTTTAAAGTTCCGAGATTAAGTATTTTTTTAATCATATCACCCCGAGCAAGGCGGTAACACCACTGATGCGCAGGGAGCTACGTAAGAGTGAAAAGACTGGACAAGAGAAAGCCGTAAACCACATCCTAAACAGGGAACAAGGGATGAGCCTCTTCACCTGTTCAATAGATGTGGGTGGAGTATGAACCGGGCGATAGTTCAGTCTATCTACTCCAATTGAAAAAAAAAGAAGAAAAGAGTAAAAAGATTGGACAAGAGAAAGCCGGAAACCACATCCTAAGCAGGGAACAAGGGATGAGCCTCTTCACCTGTTCAATAGACGTGGGTGAAGTGTGAACCGGGCGATAGTTCAGTCTATCTACTCCAATTAAGTATTGCCATTATTTTATGAATTATTAAAACTAGCATCATTATTTTTGTTGTATTAAAATCTCCAGCATTCCTAGTGTTGTCTAAATCTCGTAGATGATGCATTGTCAATATTCCATGAATTATTTAGACGAGTATCTTCATCTTTGTTGTATACAACTCTTCAGCCTTTCTAGTGTTGTCTAATGTTCTGAGATGAAGTATTGTCATCATTCCGTTAATTATTCAGATGAGTATCCTCATCTTTGTTGTATTTTAAATCTCCAGCCACACTAGCGCTGTCATTAAGGTTCCAAGATAAAGTATTGTCGTTATTCCATGAATTATTCAGACTATTATCTTTATCTTTGTTGCATACATCTGTCTCACCTTCCTACTGTTGTCTAACTTTCTCAAATGAACTCTTGTATTTTTGAACGCGCAATTTTTAAAATTTAAACAAATTATGGCGTTTTTATTCCTGGTTGTATGAACCTAAGAGGTATTTCTTAGTATGGTTACACTTAGTCATAATTTCCGTTCTTTCATTCAACATTTCGCTTTTGTTTGGGAATAGAATAATCTCTATATAGGGGGGAAGTGAGAGAGATATATAAAACTTTTCAAAAGCTAGTAAATAATGAAAAAGTGAAATTGAAGCTCATCACTTTTGATTTTATTGTAACCTTCAACAAGATTCATAATTTGATTAGATATTGCATTTTGTCGCATTCTTCTTCAGGTCCATTCAACGCCATTTGCAATTTTATATACTCTCCATATAGCTTTGTGAACAACACTTTCCTCACTTCCTTACATAACATTCTAAGCAAAATTTATAAACACATTAAATATATATTAACTTGAAGCATTTTACTTTGGGAACAAAAACTAATGTTTCTATCACTCAAATTGACCTGTTCTACATTCATTCGCCCGAAACATTGCAAAAATCCTCGCCAAGAAGAAATAACCACCATCATGACGTATCCTTTCTTAGCCGCCATATTAATATTATGTAAATTCCTAAAACCAGTGTCAACACTCCTGCTTCCTTTCTCCTGTGTTATAAATGACCACTTCATCGTTTTTTATCGTGTGAGTTTCAAATCTTTCATATCACAGCTTTGTATCGCTAGGCAGCAACCTTCCTACGGAGAATAAAAAGCTTTTGCTCCGAGACTCTGACAAGCAGTCGTTCATCAAACACTCAAACCAACACAGCGAGCTGGATTGTTTTTTTTTTCTTTTTCTTTCTTTCTTTTCTGTTGTTTCTTTTGCTTTTTGATTGCTTGTTTTTTGTTTTGTTTCGTTTTTTATTTTTACAGTACTTCATGTGTATTACTTTTGCTTTCAAGTATTTACTTTACAAAGCTGATACTTGTATGAAGAGCGCTTAGATAACGCGGTCGGTGGTCACCATTATGGACATGCCGTCAAGTCTTTTCTTCTCAATTGATGGCAGCTGAAAATCACGAGCCACATTTATAATGTTTTGTTTTCATTTTATAATTGTATACTTTCTGTAACCGCGTTTATTTACATTTCAGATTTATTGGTGGCGAGGTGTTAGGTGTACAAAAAGTCATGAAATCAGTTCTTTCAGTGGGGACGATCTTTCTGACTTGAGACATGGCTAACCAGCAAAATGGCTGTTCCAAAATAACTTTACTGTATTGATGCCCATATAAGATTTTGTTAGTAAAATTACCAGATCAAAGCCATTAATGACAATGATAACTAATTCAGAATATTAATAAGTGTTGGGCGTACTTCAACTTACGAAACAGTTAATTGTCATACGAGAAACACGTTTGAGCGATAAGTCTCGAAAGAGCGGAAAATTTTCCCGAAGTAGATTGCCATTACTTTCTGCGATAGACTGGTTGCTAGCCAAGACTAGAAAACCTAATCTGTCCTGCTATTTAATCTATAGATGGAGCGGTTTAATACCTTTCCCAAGGGTATTTGCACATAAGTGAATGCAACGAATTCAACAGGAATTCGAACTCGGTTCTACTTTAATAAAAAAAAAGCTCTACATGTTAAATTTTTATTTTTTTCTTCAAATATGTATTGAGCAGAAGAATTACTATATAATAATATAATCATATATATAATTTGTAATTTTGTTGTTGCAATGGTTTATAAAAGCATTATATCACTACACAAAAATTGACCATGTTTCAGAACAATATTGTTCTTTTTCAGGTGATATGTTAAAATAAATTATCTACTCTGTATCGAGCACTCTTTGTAAAAGTAAATGTTTGAGCAGTGGGTTTTAATCTACATGTGCTTTCACTTTCTTATAATATATATATATATATATATATATATATATATAGTCATCCGCAGACAGATCTGTTTCGCTGTATCACAGCTCTTCAGTACGGTTAGACACCCGATTGCTTTTTACCCAGGATTGAAACCCGACCGAATTGGCGTCAGTCGACGATTCTACCTCTGAGCTATGAGCGCTCGGTAGAAGGAGGCACACTTTTAGCGTATGTTGTATAATACGCCAGTAGCCAGAGTGCTCTAATTCGTAACTGAATTTTTCACCATCCTCGTCAATGAGTTTGTGATCGGACAAGTATATTTAGGAAGCTAAATTTACCATTGGGTAGTAGAATTTTTACATTCTCTAAGTTGCAGACTTTTTTTTAAATGATACTGTGTTGTTGTTTGAGTTCTAACGTACTAGTGAGGTGGTTGAAATGGCGTTTAGTAGTTCTTTGTTCTGTTGCACTCATTGCATTTTGGGGAATAACGTCGTATTTTGGGATTTCAGTGTTAATAACACATTAGAACTCAATCTACAACACAGTATTACTGAAAAAAATCTGCAACTTATACAATAGAAAAATTGTATTGCTCCGTGGTAAATATAACTTTCTAAACCTGGTCCAATCACAGACTCTCTGCCGAGGATGCTGGAAAAAATTAATAAAAAATTAAAAAAATCATCCTTGTCGGCTGTATTTAATGAAAAATGCTCGAAAGAAAAATTCCCGCCCAAGTACACGCACTCACACACACACAACCAAACTAGATGTATATATATATATGTATTTAATTCATGTTTTAAACATTATTTTGAATCGGTAGTTGTATTTTTTGAGTAGACATTTTTTGAGTAGTACAATATATATATATATATATATATATATATATATATATATATATATATTGTAACTAAATTGTTGAACTCGTAGGTTTATTTACCTTTTTGTTCATGCATTTACTTTTATAAAGAGTGCTCGATACAAATGTAGAGCGTTATACTGTAATGGTTGTTACAATGTTTTTAAATTCATAGTATCACTACACCAAAAATCACTACACAAAAAATTATATTTATAAAATATGTTGTATAAAGGATAGATTTAATAAAAGAAATATATTTCTTAAATATTATAAGATATTATACTTTACAATATTATAAAATAGCTTAATATTGTGGAATATTATAAAATATTTTTTATGAAAGATATATTTTATAAAAAATATATTTTATAAAAAACAAAAAAAAGCACACACCCCAATACAAAATAACATACATTAAATTAAGGAGAAACCAACCCCAAGACAAAACAACACCTACCAACCCCTACACTTTTTTATGAAAGATATATTTTATAAAAAATATATTTTATAAAAACAAAATAATTTTTAAAAAAAACAAGAAAAAGCACACACCCCAATACAAAATAACATACATTAAATTAAGGATAAACCAACCCCAAAACAAAACAACACCTACCAACCCCTAAACCAAACAGCAACACGCTAGGCGCCAGCAGCACCAGCCCGTTCAATATTAATAGATTAACCTATCATGAACTCTGCCAAAAACAAACACTTAACCCTAAGACCGGTAAAAAGGTCAACGGAACTCAAAATAGAGACCAACCCCTCTGACACCCAAAAATAACAAATCCAACACAAATAAACTGGCTTTTTCAAATGGATAATTCTCATTTCTAAAACAATCACCTGAGGATGAAGCCAAAACATAATGGGCTGGCTTCGAAACATGAGAAATTTTTTGTGTAGTGGTACTATAAATTTAAAAACATTGTAACAACCATTACAGTATATATATATATATATATATATATAACTCTATCGGCTTTTGTATTTTTGAGAAATTTTGTTAAATGTGTGTCATTTGGCAGGATTCGAACCTGCAATCCCTAACAACATAGGAGAAGGTTCAAATCCTGCCGAATGACACACATTTTCCTAACAAAATTTCTTAAAAATACTAAGGCCGGTATATAAATATACTGTATAATTAAAAACAGAATATCAACTCAAATAAGAATATCAATTAAAAAAAATGTTCAAACAAAAAATGAAATATTTCCTTTAATTAATTCTATTTTGTTAATCTCTGGAACTTTCCGTTATATATATATATATATATATATATATATATATATATAAGAATAAATCTAACTTAGAGCCAACAGACTTGCCTAAGTTTCACCTAACGGATCGTCAGGGCAAGTCGGCTTGCCCTGACGATCCGTTAGGTGAAACTTAGGCAAGTCTGTTGGCTCTAAGTTAGATTTATTCTTATTTGTTTGCTCTACTATTTTATTGAGCGTTTCAGTGTTAGGGTTCTCGTTTCGGGGTTTTTCTTTTCAACGAGTATTTTGACGTATGTTCAAGTACTTAGTTTGTTTCTTTTTTATTTCTCTTTTTTTCCCCTCCGCGTTTATACTCGGTGGGTTTTTCGAGACGGATTGAAATATATTATAACAATTATTATTATTATTATATATATATATATATATATATATATATATATATATATATATATATATATATATATATCGTTAAAATCAACCAACAAGGGAGACTTTATTAATTTTTATCAAAACATGAGCATAAAGTAACAACATCAGAAAAATAACATCTTTGAAATTCCCCAGTAAAGTGGCTGAAAGCGATTGGAAAGTCAAAACTTATGGAACATTTTTAATCTCTAGCAAAAATTAAACATGTAAGAATATTGGAAAAATTAAATAAAAAATTAATAAAATCTTCTTTATTTATCGCTTTTAACGAAACGAAACATGTTTAAATGAAAGGTTGCTGCCCAAATATACATTAATATATATATATATATATATATATATAATTTTAACATTTCAGATCAACGTCAATGTACACACTTGAAAATCCGGATTAGGTAAGAAGACTTTTTTTTTAAGGAGCTTTGCCTTGGAACAATAGTTAGCAAGATAGTCTCATAAATGGTTACTCATCAGATGCCCAACACTTGTGGTTTTAAGCCAGTTTAAGCTTCATCTACATCAAGAAAGTAGCTTGAGATTTTGGATGGATAATCTTGGATTAGTTTTCACGTAACTACAATTCAAACATCATCATCTTTTCCAGTAAATTTTCACTTGTCAACGAACGTTGGTTTTTGCAACGACATTCATTAAGCTTTAAAACGAAAGCTCTTCACTTACAAAGCCTTTCCATCATAATTCTGCTACATGATATACTATTCTTGTATTTTGTATGTGAATATGCGGGTAGTGTAGTAAAAGTCCTTACCGAAAATAAAATCAGCGAGGCGAGTTCAAATTCTGCTGCGTTCACTTACACAGTAAATCCCTCAGGAAAAGGGTAAACCCGTCTCTTCTCTCCTCATAACTATGTGTTACATAAACTTAGGTCTCTGGTCTTGTGTAGCAAGCAGCCTAAGAAAGAGATAAGTCGAATTCTAAACTGTGAGGAAGGCAACTGAATCTGTAGGGAAACGCCTACGTATCGAATAAAAATGATATTGTCATGGCGGTATCTCCCAAAACGGAATGAACTCTTCCAACCAGTACATATATCTCCCCTCACAAGAGGTGAGAGGGAGTAGCTTGTAGATAGCGTACATAGCCTGAGGAGAACGCCCTGAACATTGCCGAGAGTCGTCTACGAACACTGATACCGTAACGACTATTACGAATCCCAGTTCGAGGGTCGAATTATAGTATTACTCACTAACCGTATTATCGTTCTACTAACAAACTTCCAAGTGTTGTCTTTTGCCCTCTTTAATATATATTCGTTATTTCCTATTTTGGTTGTTCTGTGTTATTCTTGCTGAACCTTTTACCGGGTCCACGACAGATATTAACAAGAAATTCGACTATTTCATGATACAGATTCTTTCGTCTCTTCTCCCACTTCTACAGGTATAAGTTAAATAGGAGAGACTGATTCCTTTCTTTAGCCTTGTGTAGCAACCAGTCAAAGAGAGAGATAATTCTAAATTCTAAACTGTGGAGAAGGAAAACTGAGTTGTCTCAGTCCTGAGTTGATTTGACGCTTAATTTGCGGTGTTCAGTCGGCGGTGTTGAGTTGTCCCTTTTCGTGAAAATAGACGGGGTCGTTTACTGGAATACCTTCTCTTCTCTAAATAAATGCCTGACTTAGAGAACTTAATTATCGCGGGGATTTCTGTTAAAAATCCAGCTTTGAAAGCAAAACAATAACCATATATACTTGAGGATAGGTCACATTTTTTCACCAAAATTTCGATAAAAATCAGGAATGTAACCTCTCCACTAGACGAAGTGAAATGTGGCGTATCATTTGTCCAAGTGAGTACCCTGAGGTTAAGCATAAACGAGAGCAAGGGAGAAAATGATTTAAAAACAAAAATCATTTTGTTTTGCAGTTTTCGATTTACTTCATAAGTAAATATTCATATTTCTGCTCCGATTAACTTAGCTCAATGCTGCCCCCTATATATGAATTTACTGGAGCTACAAGATTAGCAACTAGGTCCTACCCATTTACTGTGAAACCAATAAAATGTAAACGCAAATTTTACTCCATCAGCTTCTTTTCTTGCACCTCCCGCTTGTGGAATTCCCTTCCGTTTACTTGTTTTCCCGACAGCTACAGTCGCCAATAATTTAAATGTAAAGTCAATAGTCCTCTCCTATCTCACTAACTTGTATACTCTTTCTCATGCTTATTTCTCTGTCCACTCTACTCTCATCAGTATTCTCATCCTTCTCTTACCCACTTCCTGACACCCCCTATAACCTGTCACTCTTTCTCGTAACTTTCTTCCTATGTAACCCTCTGCACAACAGTGGCAGTAAAATGCCTTGCTTGGGGCGATATGATAAAAAAAAAAGAAATAAATTAATTGAAAACAAGTGTGTTTTATTAAATTATTTTTTACATGTCAATTTACATTATTGGAAAACAAATTTCTTTAAAATTTACTTTATTAAATTTAGAAATTTCTTTACGATATCTAAAAATATAACCCCAGAACATTATATTTTACATAATTCCTTTTCAAATAATTTATTTAAAGAAAAATATTCACTAATTAAAATTTTAATACTAAATAAATGACTTTTATTCAGTTATAAAAATAATACTTTCTGGTGCTGAGTTGTCCTGGTGTTGAGTTGTCTCAATATTGAGCTATACTGGCGCTTAGTCAGTGGGGTTCAGTCGGCGGCGTTGAGTTGTTCTGCTACCCTCGCAATAACTATGCCACCAAATTCACGAAACAGCGCTTTAATCCATATATCTCTATCCATAGATATACCTAGCTATAGACAGCTGAATTTAGAACCGGCTACTCTCTTAAATTGAATAAAGGGTTGTTCGAAGTTCCCGGAAAGATAGCCACTTGAAGAAAGCTGAAGGGTACAGCCGACAGAAACGTTGTAATAACAACAAGGTGTTAGTCCGCTACTAAAATAGATAACGTCAACAATTATAATGTTCATATTAACTGTTTCCTTATAAGGAAACTTTCGACATTCATTAACCGAGCAGTTAGTGCAAATCTCAGCTGAGATTAATAAAGCTTTTTATTAAAATAATTTTTTTTGATAATGTCTAATGACTGTGGATAGTGCTTAAAAACCTTATAGATTTGGCGAAGTTTCTTCATAAATTTGATCTGAATCTCTAGCTTGTTAAACACTAACTGGACAATGTAATAAGAAATAGACAAACATATAAATATAAATACATTGTATAAAGATTTGGAAAGAAAGCATTTTAGAATAAAGAAACAACTGAACGGATAATAACCTGATTTGATGAATGAGAAAATGAAGGAATTTCTAACGCCACTACACTAGAAGCTATGTATCCATATCTTCTCTTGTGTTTAACAGTTTTGAAAACAGTCACATCTCAGTACCTGAAAGCCAAAATCTATGGGTCTTTATTAGAAATATTTCCTGACAGTAGGCTCAAGAAGAATAAGGTCTTAGTTGTCTGTGATTGGTCATATTGTAATGCTAATTTCTAACCACTAAACAATTTGTTGAAAATGGTGTATGTAGTATATTTGTAAACATTGTCTGTTGTTAGATAAAAAATAAGGTTTTAATGTGTTTTACTATGGTATATATGTGGGTATGTAATTGTGTTGAAAGTAGAGTTTCATTTCCTATACATGTACATTTTTTTTTAATCGTATCACCCCGAGCAAGGCGGTAAAGCCACTGAAGCGCAGGGGGCTACGTAGGAGTGATTGGAAAAGAGAAAGCCGGAGACCACATCCTAAACAAGGAACAAGGGATGAGACTCTACACCTGTTCAATAGATGTGGGTGGAGTGTGAACCGGGCAATAGATTAGTCTATCTACTCCAATTAAAAAATTCAATGCACAATATTTCTAAAACATGCCACCATGAAACTAATCAAAACTTTTCAATGATTACAGCTGATAATATTAATTTTTCTTAATAATGCCTAATGACTGTGAAAAGCACTTAAAACCTTATAGACTCTTCATAAATTTGATCTGAATCTATAACTTGTTCTACACTAATTGGACAACGTAATATGAAATAGAAGTCAAAGTAAAATTCAATCAAAGATGTTTGAATGAATTCTTTCTGCCTGAGAATACGTTGTATATAGATTTGGAAGGTAAGTATTTTAGAATGAAGAAATAACTGAACGGATAATAACTTGATTTGATGGATGAGGAAATTGAGGAATTTCTAACGCCACTACTGCCAGTAATTAAAACCCGGATTTTGAATTATTATTTTTGTTTCTTTAATAATTTTGCTCCAAGCAAGGCTTGATCGCCACGAGTGCGCAGTAGGTTACAGTGAGATAAAAGACTGGGTACAGAGGATATTGAAGAAAGGATAAAACATTAATGGGATTCAAGAATATAGAAGATTGTAATTGAGGTTGCGTTTACATTTTTCAAGATTGTCGCTATCCGGGAAACAAGTGAAAGTTTCACAGGCTGGAAGAGCGAGAAAAGAAACAGTTGGAGTAGAAGTAGTGGTTACATTTACATCTTACATTCAATGCACGGACGAATGGTAGATTTATAGAAGATCGATTCTGACGAGAAAAACCTTCTAACACAGATATCTAACCTTCCTAGCAGTAGATGCCGCTATATCCGATGTAGTCGTTCTACATTAGGTCGGTTTTAAAAGTTACTCCAAGGAGGCACAGTATGTTGCTCCTCAAAAGACTTGCATTAGCCATACTGCTGATTTTCAAGGAATGAAGATCCTCCCTACAATGAACATTGATGCAATACACTCTTCATCATAATTCCCCAATTAAACTGATCCTAAAATATTTAGAAATTATGTTTAAGAAAAAATAAATTGAACCGAAAATCTTAAAACTTAAAATAATTTAGTTATTAATTATAGTAAAATAGTAATTTATCCCTTATGAATATAATATTAAAACTCGTGTGTGTGTGTGTGTGTGTGTGTGTGTGTTTCCAAGATAAAGCATAATGGATCTACCCCAACCAACTAAGGAGTATATTTTATCTTGAACGCCTCTCGAGTCTTCGTTTATATGTTATTTTACTTCAAGACCTAGGCGATCATGGCTATCCACATCTTCCTGTCCTTTGTAGTTCTTTCCTGTTATTTCTTCTAAACCCAGCTCTGCCATCCATTTGCTTAAGCCAATCAAGTATGTCAAGTGCTGTTTTCTTCTGTCACTCTTTCGCTCTATCCGCCCTGTGAGTATCAGATTCTCCAAGCCCACGCCCTCAAAATTTGCCCCAGAAACTTCAACTGTCCATTCATGATGCTAAGTATAAGTTTCAGTTTTGTTTCGATTTTCTCGAAAACGTCGTCATATGTTCAAACCATGGTATTCTCAGCATCCTTCTGTAGAACCACATTTCTGTTGCGTCGAGTCTCTCCTTCATCTTTGAGGTGGTTGTCCAGCGTTCGCTGTCACACAGGAGGACAGATATCAAGTAACAGTTCAGTACACTTTTCTTTGTTTCCAACGAAATTTTCTTGTCTCTTAATAATCTGCTTAGCTTTTGAAATGAGTCCTTGGCCACCCCAATACGACTTCAGATCTCAGTGTCACACTTTCAGTCCTCTGTTAGAACACTACCCGGATATTTACATTTCTGTACATGCTTGATTTTAGTATTCCTGACTTGCAATTTGCATTTTGAGCTCCTCATTTTGCTGGGGACCATGCATTTTGTATCCTTGTAGTTTATGTTTAGTTTTTTCTTCTTGCTTTCCTTTGCTTCATGCTGGAGGAGTTTTTTTTTTGGGGGGGGGGTTCCTTTCCTTGTATGCTATCAGCACTGTGCTATCTGAATATCTTATATTGTTAAAACTGTGACTGTCAATAAAGAATCTTTGCAGGAATTCTAGCTCCCTGAATTACCTCGCTGTATAGCTTGAATAAATCCTGAGACGAGACACATCCTTGTCTTGCACCCCTTTCTATTTTTGAGTATCTGTTGAATTTATTTCCTTTGTTTTTTCTTTTTTCGGTGGCTTACTGCCAGTATAGGTTCTTGATTATTCTAATGTCTATTTCCTGAATATGTCAAGGATGCTGAGCAGCTCTAACATCTTTGTAGCGTATTTTGTCAAACCCCTTTGCGTAGTCTATAAAGCACAGGTACACGTTCTTCTGAATTTGTATTGCTCTTTCTAATAACATTCTGAGCATAAATATCATTGTCCTTTGATGAATCCGCACAGTTCTTGTTCTATTTTTTACACATTCTATTAATCGGACTGGATGTGCGTTGTGGTACAGTGGATATCGGCTCGGAACGAGAAGCCGAGGAGCCGAGTTCGAATTCCAGTTGAATCCATTGTATTCATTTACGCGCAAATACCCTTGGGAAAGGTATTAATCCGTCTCTTCCTTCCAGTTATGGGTTAAATAGCAGGACAGATTGGGTTCTATAGCCTTGGTCGGCAACCAGTGTACCGCAGAAAGCAATGGCAACCTACTGCAGGATAATCTTCTGCCCAGTCAGTCATGTCTCAAAAAGTGACATGATCGCCCAAGCGTGTATCACGTATGACACTTAACTGACTGACTATTAATCGGAATCCGGATGATGAGTTTTGTTACGTGGCTCATTAAACTTGTTGTTCGGTGGCTGAGTAGGGAGTGTTCTTGAGTTCGATCTGTTTGTATTGTTTGTACTGCATTTTTCTTTAATCATTTCACTCCCACCAAGGCGGGGCCTTCAGCAGTGCGCAGGGGGTTACCGTGAGAGAAGAACTCGGTACAGAAAGCATTGATGAAAAGTAAAAGATGAATTATATATGCATTTAGACGTTTTATTTTGGTTCTTTTAACTTGTTTTCAAGCTGGGAATATTTTTCCACTTCCGAAAACGTTAAACTGATTCCTTCATTATTACAATAACTTCTTTTGAAAATACAAATTAAAATGTGAATTGAATATATGGATCGAAATCCGACAAAATGAAAAAAAAGTAAATAGCAAGTAGGAAAAAAGTGTCTTTAATCTAACATGTTTCACTTTAACAAGCTTTTGATTTTTAAGAATTAGTCTCTTCTTGCCAGGATTTGAATATATATATATATATATATATATATATAGTATAGTATAGCCCGGCGTTGCTCTGGTGTAATGAAAGCTTTAAAACTAATCCATGGTCAGGAGCGCAGACTCTTTGGACATTGGCACGAAAGACTAAAAAGCAATAGTTGTTTCCAGTTAAAGCGAAACCGTAGACTGAAAGAAGAATGAATGGTTGTAAGTCAAATTTTGATTTCCTGGTATCGATATCAAAAAAGGGTTTTCGTCGTAAACTGAATTTTGAAGACTAAATAAGTCCTCTGAGTAAATGGCATCATGGCTGAGACTAAGAACTACAATTATACCTACTTAGAGCCAAACCCGAAGCAAAATCTAAAATAAAAGGGCTGAAAAAATACATACAAGCAGATACACACACAAACATCTTGCTTTATATATATATATATATATATTGTCGATTTTCTGCACTATTGTAAGAACTGCAACCTTGAAACTTCTGAATATCGTTTCTTATGTCTTTGTCTATGAGTGTATCAAATTTGATTAAAATCGGACCGCTCCTTTTATAACCCGATTTTTTTTCGATTATCGATTTTCGATATTTATCGGGGTATCTCGACACAAAACCTAGCTAAGAACACTCGCAGATGTTTATAGTACAACTATGTAAATTTTCAAGAAAATCGATTCAGCCATTTCGGTGTCTATAGGTAACGGACACACACACACACACACAGATACACACACACACACACACACACACAGACAAAGTTCCATTTATAAATAAGTTTAGATAATATAAATCATCTTCATACAGGCTTGTTTCACTGTATCACATCAGTGCAGTTAGATTAAATATCCGCCTAAAGCCAGGACCGAAATTCGACTGATTTATATTTATAACATCTCGCACACACTTTATTTTCAGCATTTATAAACCTTTTATATCCTCCGCTGAAAATATCTGTTATATATATATATATATATATATATATATATATATATGTGTGTGTGTGTGTGTGTGTGTGTGTGTGTGTGTGTAGAGTTGAGTGCATGGATCAAAATCTGACAAAATGAATAGAATAAGTAAAGAACAGGTAAGAAAAAGAAAAGTGTCTTTAACATGTTTCACTTTAATAAGCTTCTTCAGAGATTTTTTTTTACAGATGAATGATTTCAAAACTTTCTAAAATGTTTTAAAATCCACAGAGACAGTATGTTGATTGAGGTATGATTTCATTAGTTAGATACATGTCACGTGTAATAAAGCAATGGATAAATATTTTAAATGTAGAGGAAAAACTTATGTCCGTTTAAGTGTGTGGGCCACGTGTAATAAATACATTAGATATTTATTATGAATGTAAGTATATGTAAGTGAAAATAATGCGTGCCAAGCGTATTTAAACTATAGACGAATTAAGTATGTGTAGATGTCGGTAATATTAGTATGCATGTGAATGACAGCAACGAAATACATTTCCGTTCAAAATTGTAGCGAAATATTGTATACACGTGTCTAGCCATGGAACGATTTTTTAAAATAAAATGCGAGAACCATGTAGGAATGTATGTGTATGAGCAACATCATGCATAAATGTGTGCGTTTATGAGTCGGTAAAGTTAGTATGTGACATAATGTATACACGTGTCAAGCGATGGAACGATTTTCAATAAAATGTGTAATTAATAATAATAAAATTGATAATAGTGTTACCTCATCATTTTAGTTTATGGACTTCTTTTACTAGAAACCTAGCTGTCATTATTAAAATTGTGAGTAGTCCGCTACTAAAATAATATAAACAGTAATAATGTCCATATTAGTCAGTTCCTTATACGGAAAAATTTCACATTCGTGACCGATCAGCCAGTATTACATTCAGTTGAAATTACGAAATATTTCTATTAAATGAATTTTTCTGGAAAATAGTTTTCACAAGTCCAGTAATTGTTATAGTCCTTGCTGCTACTGACGGGGATTTCTTCCCTAACCGTTTGTTTGGAGTAGTGTTGAATGCCAATATGTTTATTATCTCATTATTTTCTGGTCCTGGGTATGACGGTAAACTGTATCCGGCAGCAAGGCCTCTGATTTGGAGGTTGTGAGGAGCATGGAATCACCTCTTCATTGCTGTTGTTCCCAGGTCCACCCTGACCTGGGGTGGTAGCATCTATTAGGGTCCCATCTATGAGTAAAGAGTTAAGAGTCAAAACGCTATGAAATTCTTTTATAGAAATATATACATAAAAATAGACGTTTATAAAAAAAAATATACATTTTTGAAAGAAAAATATTACCAACAATACTTTTCTGAAGGAAAAAATTATTACCATAACACGTTTTTGAAGAAAAAAAGTATTGCTATAATACATTTTTGAATGAAAAAACAAAAATTCCAGCAATACTTTTTTGAATACAAAACTATAGACATCTTCAGTTTTCTAAAATAAAAAATGAAAAATTTTTTTTTCATCAAAATTCGATTAAATCAACTTTCTCACGATAACCGAACATTTAAAAAAAGCACCTTAAACCCCTACATTTTTGGCATTAAATAACCCAATGAGGTTGATATATAGTTAAACAAAACTCAAACTCAAACTCAAAACTCAAATTCATTATTTTCTCTTCAAATTACGTGTAATATCAATTGGAATTGTTGCCGACGATGAAAGTCCTCAATTGATGCGGCTTTTGTTATCTGCTAAAGTTCTTTGTGATTCAGGCTCGAATAAGATGGTCCTCGGTAAGACCTACAGGTTTCGTTTGCTGAAGCAGTTTTTAATCAGTGATCCGAGAAAGATGCTGACAACAACTGACAGTAAAGATATTTCTGAGCGATTTTGCATGACGTCTATATGAGTCTTAATAGGCTCTGACGAGACTAAAAAAGAACATGACTCGAGACTTTTGGTTAATGTTTTGGTTTCGTAACTATTTGCGGTATTGTTTGAAACTATCCCAAGCACAACTCATTCTATATTCAGCTTCCTTATTTTCTGACTGAATTTGTTCTAACTGATCCATACACACCGAGGTATTTGATCTTCTTACACACAGTGAGTTATGTGAAGTGTTTAGTCTTTGCTTATCCTTATTCTTACACAAAGCAAAATTATTTGAGGTGTTTAATATTTACAAAACCTTATTCCTTCACAAAGCGAGATATTTGAAAGGTTTAGTATTTCAGTCACTTAAGAGCCATACGTGATACACGCTCGGGCGATCATGTCTCAAAAGAGACATGACTGACAGGGCAGAAAATTATCCCGCAGTCAGTTAGTTAAGTGCCATACGTGAAACACGCTTTGGGTGATCATGTCTTGAAAGAGACATGACTGACTGGGCAGAAGATTATCCCGCTTTAGGTAGGCATTGCTTTCTGTAGTAGACTGGTTGCCAGCCAAGGCTCTAGAACCCAATCTGTTCTATTATCTAACCCATAACTGGCGGGAACAGACGGATTAATACCTTTCCCAATGTT
The DNA here is from genome assembly GCA_037127315.1 of Ascarosepion bandense. Lineage (NCBI taxonomy): Eukaryota > Metazoa > Mollusca > Cephalopoda > Sepiida > Sepiidae > Ascarosepion > Ascarosepion bandense. The sequence goes on from JBBBDQ010000152.1 coordinate 1,953,900, forward strand.
ATTTGTGCGTAAATGAATGCAAGGAATTCAACTGGAATTCGAACTCGGCACCCTGATCTCTCGTTCCGAGTCGATATCCACTGCACCGCAACGCACATCCCACAGTAGGTTGCTATTACTCTCTGTGGTAGACTGGTTGCCAGCAAAGGCTACAGAACTAAATCTGTTCTGTTATTTAACCCATAACAGGAGGGAAGAGATGGATTAATACCTTTCCTAAGGGTATTTGCGCGTAAGTGAATGCAACGAATTCAACTGGAATTTGAACTCGACTCCCCACTTTCTCGTTTCGAGCCGATATGCACTGAACCACAACACACATCCTAGTATTTACTAAACCATGTTCCTACACAAACGAGATATTTGAAGTGTTTAGTATTTACTAATTCTACTTTCTGAAATGCTATAATGGTTTCGAGGTACATGTTATCACTTTCTTCCTATTTACAGATCGTGGCTTGTTTTGAAAAGGTTTGTCTTGAGTCCCATTTATTGGGTGTTCCTGCTATTCGTCTCAAAGTTCTTGATAAAATCCAAAGGAGAATCTGCAACGAAATCGATCCTAACTTGGCAGTCACTTTCTCACCGATGGAATGTGGGTTCCCTCTGTTTTTTCTACAAATATTTTTACTGTTTCTGCTAACGCGAGCTTCTCTCCATGGTACCCGACCACATGAATTTACAAATGCTACTCCATTGGCATCAAGGTCCCACCCTTTTTACCATTGAAATAGTCAAATGTAACTGCTACTTCTACACCGATAGTTTCTTTTCTCGCACTTCCCGTCTGTAAAACTCTTTTTCGTCTACTTGCTTCCCTGATATCTACTTTCTCCAGAAGTTTAAATTCAACTTGAATTGCCATTTCCTACTTCCTAAAACCCCATCCACCTCCTTAAATCCCATTCATCTTCAATCTTTTCTTCGGCATCCTCTGTACCCTGTTTTTTCGTTCTTGTTTCTTTCTCACATTTATTTCAAAATATGTAACGGCAGCAAATCAGCGTGCATCGATTTATTCCTTTTACATCAAATCATCTGATACATGTAGCCTCTTCACCTTTCAAGTAGTTTATAAAATGTAGTGTACTGAACTGTATTACATATGTTGTGTTATGCATATTTGAATTTATTTAATAATGTTGTTAAAAAAAACTACTAAATGAAAGATCAGAAATAATGTCCAGATGTAATCAGACCTATAATTTTATATTAGAATCATACAAACATGGATGAAAGTGTTTTAATATAATAAAATAACCACCTAACTTTTAAAATTATCGGTTGTTTAAAAATTCTAATCATGCGTTCGTAAAAAAATCCCTGTTTGAGTTTTTGAAAAACGGAAAAATCAGTTATTGTAAATCGCCTGAAGATACCGTTGAAACCTAGGTTGCGGAAATAACTCATTTCTAAATGATAAAATATTCAAAAGTTCTCTACTATAAATGTATTCAACGCTATTTAATACAACTGTGTAATTATCAATTTTAATTATTACCACAAACTAATATAATGTCCAAAGGAAGACGCATGTTCGAATACTGCTGACGATCGCATATTTTCTTTAATAAGATTTCTCGAATATTCAGGTCGGTACACGAAAATAAATAAACTGTTTAAAGTAAGTAAAGCGTTTGCTCAAATATGGGTATTTTATTAAAAATAACGTTTAAACTGAAAACAAAACAAAACAATCTGTTAATCAATAAAAAAAAATCCATTATTTCATTAGAAATTGTTCGCTTAACGTTCTGATATAAAATTAAGCAGGTATGAACTTTCGAGAATCTAAGCGGGATTTATGCTTATCAGGCACGAGCTGGCTTTGTTTGTCATCGTCCTCTGTGGCTGAGTCGGTCGAAAACAACCCCTTTTCTAGCCACGGTTTTAAGCTCTAGACTACAGAGAACAAATATCATTTGCAAATTTACATGTCTATTACCCGTTTAACAGGACGACTCACTTGACTTATCTCTGACCACTGCACAATTCGATCTCTTTTAAATACACATGTAGACTTATCAAATTCTATCCGTAACATACTAGTTGATAATGCAAACATAATAGCATCATCCACATGTAAAAAAAAAAAGGCTAAAAATAATGGGAGTATTAATAATGAAAAAGAAACATTCAAAACTTAATAATATCAAATACAAACACGGCAAAAATGTGCTTACCATATTCAGAATAAAAAAACGTAATTATGACTTTAGATACATATACAAATACCTTATATCTTCAGTAAAAGTTAAATAAAATTTATCGCTGATAAAAGTAGAGCCTGAAGCGCTTAGAGAAATAAAACATTTTATATAAATTTTATGTTCTGAAAAGAAAAAAAAGGTTACATGCATGAACAATTATATAAAAATTAATATCTGATGATGGTGTATTAACACCGAAACTTTATAGCTATCAAGTTACAGTATGAAATTGTTATTATTAATAATAATTAGCATAATTATAATATAATAATAATTACCATCTATCTATCTATCTATCTATCTATCTATCTATCTATCTATATATATATATATATATATATATATATATATATACGTTATATTCAAATCCCCCGAGAGTTTTTATCAACTATTATTTATTAAATTTTCTTCTTTTCTGATTAGGCTTTTTTACTCTCTCTCTCTCTCTCTCTCTCTCTCTCTCACACACACACACACACACACACACACACACACACACACACACACATATATATATATATATATATAGAGAGAGAGAGAGAGACTTTGAAAAACAGTAGCTACTGTAGCATCTACGCATCGCTCATTCAGTAATGAATTAGAACACTCTCACTACTGGCCTACGATACATCATACGCTAAAAGTCTGCCTCCTAACTAGCGCCCATAGCTCAGAGGTAGAATCGCCGACTGATGTCAATTCGGTCGGGTATCAATCCTGGGTTAAAGACAATCGGATGTCTAACCGTACTGATGAGTTGTGATACAGCGAAACAGATCTGTCTGATGATGACTATATATATATATATGCGTGCCTGTGTCGCTTGCTCAAAAGGTAATATAGTACATGAAAACAATGGCCATTTTGTTTTTAATGCAAACTAAGCCCTTTTTTAATTATCAAGTCTATTATAAGTAAATCGAGCTTACCGATTGACGTCCCATATTTCCTATTGTTTAAGCCTTCTATTCTATCGAGATGAAAAAAAAATCTAAGAATCTCTTGTCAGTTCGTCAAGCAAGAGATTAAGACACTCAAACCGAATCTTCTCAGCTTGCGCCAACACCCCCACGTTAAGCAGCAGCAGCAGAATAAAAAGAGGATTAAAAATACGATATTTTCTTTATTGATGATTCCAGAAAGACTTTTGTTTATGCTTGAGAGGGATTTTCTTGCAAGTGCAGTCAGATCAAGGATCCATCCTTGCCCGAGGTACTATATAACCCCGAACCAGAAGTGAGGAGATGGGCACCTCTTTACTAAATATATATTGTATACCACTTCAATAGAAACTATTTTTTCGTCAATTTCTGACTCGACATGATATTTTCTGCCTTTACCAGAGCCAGATCAGGCCAAAAATGGAGCCAGTCAGTTCAGTGTCATACGTGATACACGTCTGGGTGCTCATGCCTCGAAACAGACATGACTGACTGGGCAGAAGATTTTCATGCAGTAAGTTGCCAACCAAGGCGATAAAAACCAATCTGTCCTGTTATAGCTGGAGAGATAGTAGACGGAATAATACTTTTCCTAATGCTATTTGTGCGTAAGTGAATGCATTGAATTCAACTGGAATTCGAAATTGAGAACTGTTGTCAAATTTGCTCGGCTTGTGGGAGACGAATTATTTTCTACCGTCCAATATCTCTCTCCCTCACACACACACACACACACACACACACACACACACACACACACACACACACGAGTGAGATGTGGTGGGCCTCTCGCTCCTCTATCGCTACTTTCACGGAAATTGCTCGGATGAAATACATTCCTTATCTTTGAAAGGCAAGGCGGGTTCATGCCTATACGGCAGGAACACGCTTTGCTACTTACATTGTGACAAATCACCAACATTCTCTTCGTATTCCATCGGCGAGAAAAAAAGTAAGCCACACTCGAACAGCTTCTTCCCGCCAACCACTGCTTGTGAAACAAACTTCCAAGAGGATGTTTCCTTGATCACGACAATTCACATCAATCCTAACCTGTTCAAGTCTAGGATTAACCGTGGTTTTCTTCTTTCCGTATACTCTAACTCCTAGTGTAACCCTCTACTTCAAGTGCCTCCCGTGCCTTGTACAGGGTAAACCTTACTTTAAAAAGAGCAAAAACAATATTCCAATCTTTTTATTTGATTCTGAATATCTATTTTTTTAATCATTTCATCCCAAGCAAGACAGTTTTACTGCCACTGGTGCGCAGGGGCTTACATAGGAGGAAAGTGATGAGAAAGATGGGCAGGTTTCAAGGGGTGTCAGGAAGAGGTTAAGAGAAGCGCTAGAATACTGGTGTGATGAGAGGGGAGTGGACAGAGAAGAGAGCATGGGAGAAAGGATGCGAGTCAGTGAGATAGGAGATGACTATTGACCTTACAATTAAATTCTTAAAGATCCTAGCTGTCGAGGAAGCAAGTATACAGGAGGGAATTCCACAGTCGGGGAGTGCGAGAAAAGAAGCTGAAAGTAAAAGTTGCGGTTACATTTTATTAATTTCACTGTAAAAGAGTGGGACCTATTTGCTAGTCTAGTAGCTCGAGTAAATTCATACATAGAGAGCACCAGTGAGCTAAGTTCAGTGGAGCAGAAGCCATGAAAGTATTTGTAGAAGATACACAGGGAAGCTGTATTACGTCAGTGAGAGAGTGACTGCAGCTGAGCTGCCAAGTCGGGATCAATCACATTGCGGATTCTTCGTTGGATTTTGTCAAGAACCCCGAGGTGAATAGCAGGGGCACTCGATTGGTGAAACTGTAACTGTCCACAACGTCGTACTTCTCTAGCGAGGACCCTAATACCGAAACATTTCAAACATCATCAGGAGTACGATAAGAAGGGATTGGGAGATCCAGTTTATTTAATATCTTCCTAGACTATACTCCGTGCTTATACAACCACAGATATGAAGAGATAGGCACTGATGATCTAAGTATTTTACACCACATCCCAAACGAAACTACTGATAAAACAGCGTTCCTGCTTTCCCTCCCGTGCTTAGCGTAACATAGGTATATATGATTGGGGTAGGATGATCTTGAACAAAAAATCAACAATCACTAGGAAGTTTTTTTTTTTGTTTTTTTTTAATCATTTCACCAAAAGCAAGGCAGAACAGCCACTGGTGTATATGGGGTTAGAGTGCGAGAAATGACTGGGTACAGGATGTACTGAAGAAAGGATAAAAGATGAATAAGATTCAAGAAGACCGAATATGGCAATTGACATTGCATTTAAAGTTTTGGAAATTGTAGCTATTACGGAAGCAAATAAACGGAATCGAGTTCTACAGACGGAAAGTGCAAGAAAAGAAACTGTTCGGGTAAAATTGGCGGTTATATTTAACTATTTAATCGGTAAAAGGGTGGGACCTAGATGCCACTCTTGTAGCACACTTAAATTCACATGGACGGGACACCAGGAGGGAAGAAAGGGTTCTTAGAACAGTTGCCATGAAAATATTTGTACAAAAGATAGAGGGAAGACACGCCACGTAGGTGAGAAAGTGACTGAGGTTTTAAAATCAGTATTTGCTTTCAAAATACGTATATATACAAACACTTCAATATTATATTTCAACTATTCCAACAAACGTGCGTGAAAAATAATAAACATTCATAACAACATAATGGCTAACTTTTCTTCTTGGTACAATCAAATTTTCTAAATTATTGGTACAGCTATAATTGAATTGAATTCCTATTGAAAATTTTGTTTAATTCTGAGTTTTTGGGGGAAGTGTTTATAATTTAATTTAAATATTAGTTGCTCTATTTTGAATTTCATTTCTAAGTTAAACGGTGGTTTGAGCTAAATAATGTTTCGATTGCTATTATTATTATTATTCGAATCTACATAAACAACCACGGCTGATTAATGATAGCACCGGAAAACAAAAGAGAAAATGACATAATAAGGAAAATGCTTTTCAAATTCTTCAAAAATCTATATTTCAAAATAGTAGTTGAAACAAATAAGAAGGTTGTCAAATATTTAGATGCAGAATTTAATCTACAAACTGGCAATGTGTTGTGGAGTAGTTTTCGCACTGAAGCTTATAATCGTGCTATATCGGTTGCTACTTGACTTAACGCACCTAAAATGTTAGGAACTTGGTAATCTTCTACTGTATGCTGACTCCTTAGTATTCGGTTAAATGCCGACTAATATCAACTGCCTAAGTCCAAAATAGAACTAACTAATAGTTCTACTGAACTCCAAAAGAACTCTAAAGAAATCTCTCGAACTTCTAAAAAAACTTCCCAAGAACTTCTTGAGTTAACTTCCTGTTAATTCTTATTAATATAGGAGGGAGAGTTCATTATCTGAGGAATAGGTGTGTTTCACCATAACACAATGTCTCTTTCTATATATATATATATATATAATCTCTTCATATATATATATATATATATATATTATAATCGTGTCGTCCGAAGCAAGACATTTTACAGCCACTGTTGTGCAGGAGGTTACATAGAAGGTAAGTTTCGAGAAAGAGTAACAGGTTACAGGGGGTGTCAGGAAGAGGGTAGGAGGAGGATGAGAATACAGATGAGAGTGGAGTGGACAAAGAAAGGAGCACGAGAGAGAGGATGCAAGTGAGTGAGATAGGAGATGACGACTTTATATTTGAATTCTTGAAGATTGTAGTTGTCTGGAATGCAAGTAAACGGAAAGAAATTCCACAGGCGGAAAGTGCGAGAGAAGAAGCTACTGAAGTAGAATTTGCGATTAGTTTCAAAGTAAAAAGGGTGGGACCTAGTTGCTAATCTTGTGGCTCGAGTAAATTTATGTATAGGTGTACCAGTGAGCTAAATTCATCTTAGTAGAAGCCATGAAAGTATTTATAGAAGAGACAGAGGGAAGCCACATTGAGCCGGTGAGAAAGTGACTGTATCCGAGCTGCCAAGTCGGGATCGATCACATTACACATTATCCGCTGGATTTTATGAAAACAAACACAACTTTAAAGTTTGTAAACACAATATCTAACCACCCAACCAGCATAATTAAACACATCCATAAAGGAATAGAACACAGGCTATTAAAAAGATTCTTCTAACAAAATAAACTTTGATGAAAAGAAAAAAGATTATAATAATGCCTCAAAGGAATCAGACCATTAAAAAAAATTTGAATACAAAAGTCAGTCAAAAAAAAAAAAAACGATAAATAATAATAGAAATCTAAACATTATTTTATACAACTTGGAGTATAGTGAAAATAGCCAAACCATACAACGGTGGCGATGCATGTTGATTGTCCCAGGAGGAAAATTTAGCCATTATGTTGATCAGAAATAATGTCCAGATGTAATCACACCAAAAAATACATCTTAGGATCATACAAACATGGATGAAAGTGTTTTAAGATCCTAAAAAAACATTCTTCTTAATTTTAAAACTTTCGGTTGTTTAAAAAATCCAGTCGCGCATTCATAATAAATCTGTTTGTACGTTTGAAACACGGAAACATCGCCTGAAGATATCGAATGGTTGAAACCTAGGCTGCGGAAATAACTGATTTCCAAATGAAATATATATATATATATATATATATATATATATATATATATAGCCAATTTTCCCTGACGAGCTGTTAAGCGAAACCGTGGTAGGTTATTGGCTCATTCTTAGATTTTGGATTTTGTTTGCTCTACTTTCGCTTTGTGTACTCTGCTTTTGTATTGAGCTCTTTATTGTTAAGGTTTTCGTCTTGGGTTTTTTTTTTCTTTCTGAAGAATGCTTGACTTTTTGTTCAGGTATTTCGTTTGTTTTTTTCTTCCCCTTCTTTTCCCTCCGGGTTAGTTCCCGGTGGGTTTAAAGGCGATTTCATTTGTAGTTTAATTATTGCTAGTCTTGACAGAATTAGTTCTGTTGCTATTGGTAATAATACTATAATTAATATTACTATATATATATATATATATATATAACTAAAAGAAAGAGACAAGAGGAAAACTGTATTTAGTTTTAGATGATGCGTTTTGTCTCCTGACGGACTTTATCAAGGCAAAAGAACGAAATGAATTCATTTGAAATAAAGTATCTATAAACAAAACGTATACGCATATATATATATATATATATATATATATATATATATGTGTGTGTGTGTGTGTGTGTGTGTGTGTGTGTTAAAGCTTAACATTTGCAATATTTATGGGGGAAGGATTTTCAAAATCGAAAAGCGTTTTACTACTTCTCGTCTTGTTTTATGTACTGTGTCCCTTTAAAAAGTTGCCGATCATGGCTCTCCACAATTTTCTGTCCTTTGTAGATCTTTATAAATTTTGTCTTTTTCTTATCTTTTCCAAACTTTGCTCCGCCATCTATCTTACTCCAGCTCGCTAGTCAAGTTATGCGTTGTTTTCTTCTGTACCTATTGCCATCAAAATTTCTTGTGTGTATCCAATTTTCAAAGCACGCTTTTCTCATTATGTGACCTAGAAATTTCAAGTCTCTTCCTGAGGTTAATTATGAAATATTGTAAATATCAGCCTCGACATATTCTTCTCCTTCTTTGTGCTGTATCTCTTTAAAACATTAAAGATCATGGTTCTCCACAATTTCTTTTCCTTTGTAGCTCTTAATAAATTTTGCCTTTTTCTTATGTCTCTTAAACCATGCTCCGCCATCTGTCTTACTCAAGCTGGATGGGGTACGGATTTGTTTTCTTCTGTCTTTTTTTTTTAACTTTTACTGTTTTTTTTTTTTTGTTTTTTTTTTGCCTCCGTGTTTCTGAAGTTTTTATTTTCTCTCTTGATCACACGATGGTTCCTTTCCATGTTTCTTAACTTTCATTTCTAACGTAGAGAATTATCTTGTGTTTGGAAAAAAAAAAAAAAGAAAAAAAAAAGAAAAGAAAATCAATTTCACACTGAAAATCCGTGTAAAGTATTAATAAAACAAACCATACAATCTAACGTAGAAAGTCTTTCACTCGGATGCAATAACACGCTGCTCTACGCCACTTGATTTCAAATCCACTCAAAGAATTTAAAGCCGGCATTTGATTCAGTAAAAACCAAACCAGAACCCCATTCTGATTATAAACTTGCAAAATTGATTGATCATTCATCGTAGCTTGAAATGAATTGGTCACCCATCGCTGGGCACGTCACACGTTCCGTCGACGAACTCTCCATTGATCCAGAATGAATTTCATCTTCAATATTTGAGTTAGATAGACTTTTCAACTTGACGATAAGCTGCCTCTGTGCACGCCGCGTCTTTGCCCAACTAACTGTGTTATATTAATTACTAGTTGATGCGTGTTTTGCTTTCAATATCGATTATGAATACATATATATTTAGTTAACATCATCTTCACAGAAAAATGACATACGAAGGCATCTGTCATGTATATATATATATATATATATATATATATGTGTGTGTGTGTGTGTGTGTGTGTGTGTGTGTGTGTGTGTGCTATATATATATATATATGTGTAGGTGTGTGTGTGTGTGTGCGCGCGCGCGCGTGCGTGTGTGTGTATCTATGTAAATATGTATGTATAAAGTGTCACGGAAAAGTATTGTTTTCAAAGGCTATTTTTTAAATTTAACTTTCAGAGACATGCAGAGGCATTATTCTAAAAAGAATGAATTCAGTCTTTCACTTGAATAATCAGTGTAATGGCCGTAAAATTGTCCATTCATTATCTATGTATATATATAGATATATAACTGTAACGCTTTCTTGATTATCTATCATTCATCTTAAAACATATTACGAGAAAGATTGCATAGAGTGGTCGACAAGATAACACCATGAGCGTCCACTCAATCTATGTTAAATCATTGTTGGATAGATGGTTCTTTCTTTCTTTCTTTCTTTCTTTCTTTCTTTCTTTCTTTCTTTCTTTCTTTCTAAAAACATATTACAGGAAAGATTACCTTAAATGTTTGACACCGTAACCCCAAGAGATCACTATCTATGTATATTCAATCGTAGCTGACTCTCTCTGTCGATATATATATATATACATATATATATATATATATATATATATATATATATTATAGAAAAGATCACTAAACGGGAAGAATGCCCTATCTATCTATGATAACTCACAGCTGGAAAATATCTATCTATCTATCTATCTATCTATCTATCTATCTATCTATCTATCTATCTATATTGACATTATAGGAAAGATTAGTTAGACTGGTTGACACACTGGTAGCTTCACTCTTTTTCGATAAATAACTTTAAAATTGAATTTTTTAGAAATAAAAAAATTTTCCTGAAACTTTTATTTTAGTTTTAATTGAATGCTAAATGATTGAATTTACTATTTCCAGCAAGCAAAATACTCTGATGTATTTCAAACAGAATTTATGTTGATTGGAATCTAACATTTTGAGAGTTTTTAAAGTTTTTCTGCTATTTTTCAACGATTGACGCATTTATAAACAAAATTAATTCTCGGTTTTTAAAAAAAAACTTGCAAAAATAAAATATACATCTGTGACACGTTATTTTTGGAAAATTATCAATTTAATGTTAAATTAATCTGATTTACACATGCATTACTTATTTATATCATGAAATTTAGACTAAAACTATTTCTTAATCACGGAGTGTTGATTTTTCCCGTATGATTTGACATGTAACGACAGCCAGATGCGAGATAAGTAAAATGTCTATGGTGATCACAATTGACATAATTATTCGAATTTTTCCTGTAAGAGGAAGAAACCGAGAAACACATGACTGTTAAATGTGCACACAGAAGTTACCATACAAAATATCTTCAAATACACAAAAAATTTAAAATTATTTTAAAAATACGATAGCCTGATGATTTGTTGTTGTTTGTTTGTTGTTTTTGTTTTATGGCATATCAACCTCTGCGGGTCATTTATTGCCAACTAAATTTTATTTATTTATTGCTAGTAATACCTTTTTCTTTCAACAATTTATTGTTGTTTTTTACATAAGTATTGTGTCTAGTAATACTTTTTTCTTTTCGAGTACCAAGGTTCATTGTGTGTTTTTTTTTTTTAAGGGCAGAGTCCCCAAGTCCTACCCTGTTATTTAATCCATAACTGGAGGGAAGGGACGGATTAATACTTTTCTCAAGGGTACCAGTGCTTAAGTGATTGCAGGGTATTCAACTGGAATTCGAACTCGGCTCACCGATTTCTCTTTCCGAGCCGATATCACTAAAGGCTTACAGCACCTGGTATTCCCAAGCGGTCACTCATCTAAGTACTAACCAGGCTCAACGTTGCTTAACTTCGGTGATCGAGTGAGAACCGGTGTATTCAACGTAATATGGCCATAAGCCCTGATGATTTGTATTAAACTTTTCAATTTTCGATTAGTAAATATAGTCATCACTTAATAACTCAAAAAACCTACCGTCTTCAAGTCTTTGAAAGATTATAAAAATAGTTTTGAAACTTTATGAATTATTATAATTAAAAAATGTAAACAATCCTTTTAAAATTTCACTAATAATAAAAAATGTTTTCTTCAGACTATAATGTCCTTAATTTATATTATTTATTAAAGCAATTAAAATCTTATCAAATTAAATAATGTCATAGTTTTATTGCATCTTTTACTTTACTATTTTGAGCAGATTTTCAGAAAAAGGGCTAAATAGCTGAAAAAAATAATATATAATTTACATTCCCTAATGAGTCCTGCGTTTAATTAATAAAAACAATTTTGCATATAAAATTTAATTTCTTGAAATTCAGAAATTTACGTGAAAGTGGTTAGCAAATCTAAACAAATATTTTTACCAAGATTTTTTAAAATAATCATTTCCAAAATAATTTCATTAATTTGTGAATAAGTATTGATAGTTTCATTAAAATCCGACAATTATTTGATTTTTGCAAGAATTTTCAAATTAAAGTGTTTTTCACAGGAAAAAAGCTAGGTTACGTAATATTAGATTTACCTTTATAAACACTTGTAACGATTTGGTTTCCCGCTAACGAAAATCAAAAAAAGACTTTTTGCCAAAATTTCGAACGTATTAGAAAGGATTAAAATTGTTTTTAAAAATACTTAAAGATTACTTTCATCTTTCCTCCTAATGATAACATAAACATTTTAATGGAAAAAAATCTTTTTTATTAAGTTTGGGTTATTTTTTTCTTCATGCTAAGCTGTTTTTTATAGCGATTTTATGGAAGTACCTACACTGACGGCAGAAGAGCCCAGTCTATATATGTTACCCCATAGCTGGAAGTATATCTACCTATCTATGTATTATCTTAAGACATGTTACAGGAAATGTTACTTATCTTAACCAATAACCAGAAGAATTTCTATCTATCTATCTATCTATCTATCTATCTATCTATCTATATATATATATATATATATATATATCTTCTTAAGACATATTGCAGGAAAGAATATCTAGACTGGTTGAAACACTGTAAGAGTCAGTCAGTTAAGTGCCATACGTGATACACGCTTGGGCGATCATGTCTCGAAAGAGGCATGACTGACTGGGCAGAAGATTATCCCGCAGTAGGTTGCCATTGCTTTCTGCGATAGACTGGTTGCCGACCAAAGCTACAGAACCCAATCTGTCCTGTTATTTAACCCATAACTGGAAGGAAGAGACGGACTAATACCTTTCCCAAGGGTATTTGCGCGCAAGTGAATGCAATGAATTCGGCTGGAATTCGAACTCGGCTCCCCGATTTCTCGTTCCGAGCCGATATCCAATGCACCACAACGCACATCCTACTGTAAGAGTGCTCAGCCTATTAATGTTAACTCATAGCTGTAAGAATATCTATCTATCTATCTATCTATCTATCTATCTATCTATCTATCTATCTATCTAGTCTATCTATCTATCTATCTATCTATCTATCTATCTATCTATCTATCTATCTATCTATCTATCTATCTATCTCAGTCTGTTCCTTATCTATCTATCTATCTATCTATCTATCTATCTATCTATCTATCTATCTATCTATCGTTAGCTCGCGGTGTTCATATCTGTTTATATATCATACACGCCCGTACAGATATGGAGATAATCTCCTTACTATACGTAAGTTAATCTTACTGAAACTTGCAACAGCATTTTCTGCACATTTCATTTCCATTAATTCTTAGCGCCATTATTCAGATGCCAAAATATTTTTCTGTTTTTCTATGACGTTACGCGAAATTCTCTCTTCGCTTGTAAAAGATCGATTCAGTTTGGATTCGATTTTTTTTAGACGAACCTGGGAATTTTGGGAGCTGCTGACCTGATAAGCAGTCTTTTCCATTCCAAATTCGTGGTCGTTTGTGACTTGCCATTCGCAAAACCGGGTGTAGTTTCTTGTTCAGAGAAAGTGTATCATTCGTTTGACAGTTGCTTTTATCAACAACAACTTCTAATTTAGATGCGAGCAATTTGTTAAAAATGAATGTCTTCATATAAAACAAAGAGATTGACATGTGATTAGATAGATAGATAGATAGATAGATAGATAGATAGATATGAACAGAATGAGATAGATAGATAGAGAGATAGATAGATAGAGAGATAGATAGATAGATATGAACAGAATGAGATGAGATAGATAGATAGATAGATAGATAGATAGATAGATAGATATGAACAGAATGAGATAGATAGATAGATAGATAGATAGATAGATAGATAGATAGATATGACGGAATGAGATAGATAGATAGATAGATAGATAGATAGATAGATAGATAGATATGAACAGAATGAGATAGATAGATAGATAGATAGATAGATAGATAGATAGATATGAAAGAATGATGATAGATGAGATAGATAGATAGATAGATAGATAGATATGAACAGAATGATAGATAGATAGATAGATAGATAGATAGATAAAAATGCGTAAATAAAGAAAAAAATTATTTACACATTTTAATCGTAAATTTATTTAGTTAATTTTTTCTTACTTTTCCGTATTTACAATATTCGTAATTTTAAGTGTAATTTTAATTACTATCCCTCATAATTCTTTGCTATTCAATCTAACATAATTAAAGTTACCAACGACTGGTCCCGGATTAAGCGTTGGCCGAAAGGCAGCCTAGGTCCATATTTTTTTATAAAAAAGAAAAGAAATAATGAACATGAAATTATGTTTATTTAAATTCATATTCCTGTTCGGTGGTATAAAATCAATATTGCGATATATATATATTTAGACCTATGTAAAGGTTTAAAGAAAGATATTGTCGAAGCTCTGATGTAAGGTGGAAAATTTTGAGGAAGGTCGATGTTGCAGACTGTGTCAGGAAAAAAGTTAGCGATCGCAACCTCCATGAACAGGAATGTTCTGTGAAATAAGAGATCTGAAGTCTTAACCAAATGCAGGCACCTAAAATAAGTCCTCTTGGGTTGTTATGAACCCAGATGAGTTTTGTTTCTGAAGTTTTTCTCTTCCTCTTTAATTCCTACTATATATATATATATATATATATATATATATATACTCAGACATAAATATGCACGTATACTAATGTTACAGTCCAGAATACACCTAAACAGACTAGAGCTGTTTATTATGACGGATTTGCATTGTGGTGTAATGGATATCAGCTTCGAATAAGAAATCGGAGAGTCGAGTTCGAATTCCAGTCGAAAATCGTTTCATTCACAAATACACGTCAGACAGGTATTAATCCATCTCTTCCTTTTCTATGGAGTGCATAGCAGGACAGACTGGATTCTATTGTCATGGTTGGTAACAACTCTATTGCAGAAATTAATGACGCCCTACTGAGTCAATCATGTCTCAAAAGTGACTTGATCACCAAAGTTTGCATCACGTACGGCAATTAATTGACTGATTATTACAAGTAAGCAATCCCTTCATCTCCTTGTTACTCCTTGCTCTTCAAAGCTCGATTGAGAATAAAACATATAAATTTCCGATTCTTTTTCTTCTATATACCGTGACCCTTCAGGCCATGGGTGATTATGTCTCTCCAAAAGGTTCTATTGTTTATGGCCTTTAGCTTGTTTTTCTACATTTGCTAAACCCAATGGCGGTAAACCGTTACACCAAACATTCACACAAGCTTATCAGGCATGTGGCTCTTAGGGTCACCTATATTTCTTGCCCTGTATGGGTTAAGTTTTCTAATCTGTTTTTTTTTTTTCCATATCAGGTTTCCAAGAAATTTCAGCTTTCTCTTCCTGAATTTCAGCTTAAGCGTTTATTTTTATTACCATTGTTTTAAAGATTTCCTCATTTCTTACTGGCTCTATCCGGGATTCCATCGCAAAACACTTAATGGACAAACCGACATGCACCTCGTCTATTACTAGATATTTCTTCATGGTAATCAGCAAAGCCCAATCAGATTAACACATCGTGTTATTTAATATCTATTCTATTATCCTATATTTGGTATGTATTTTATTTTCTATTTTGGGTAACTGTTCTATTATTATATTTCCAAAATATATATCATAATCTAAAATCTCTCTCTCCCTCTCTCTCTCCCTCTCTCTCTCCCTCTCTCTCCTCTCTCTCTCTACCTCTCTCTCTTTCTCTCCCCCTCTCCCCCTCTCTCTCCCCCTCTCTCTATCTCTCTCCCTCTCTCTCTCTCCCTCTCTCTCCCCCTCTCTCCCTCTCTCTCTCCCTCTCTCTCTCTCTCTCTTTCTCGTTATCTATTCTATTATTCTGCATATGGTATCTAATCTACCATTCTATATTCAATATACATTCTATTAATTTGTATTTAAAATCTATACCATGATTCTATATTAGATATCTATTATCCTTTATTCAGAATGCATTCTATTATTTTATATTAGCAGTATAGTCCGGCGTTGTTCGGGTGTAATGAAAGCTTTAAAACTAATCCATGGTCCTGGAGCTCAGACTCTTTGGACGTTGGCACGAAAGACTAAAAAGCAATAGTTGTTTCCAGTTAAAGCGAAACCGTAGACTGAAAGAAAAATGAATGGATGCAAGTCAAATTTTGATTTCCTGGTATCGATATCAAATAAGTTTTTTTAGTCGTAAACTGAATTTTGAAGGCTAAATAAGTCCTCTGAGTAAATGGTATCATGGCTGAGACTAAGAACTACAATTATACCTACTTTGAGCCAAAGAGGAAGCAAAAATTAAAATAAAAGGGCTTAAAAAATGCAGACATACAGGCAGATAAACAGACACACACACACACACACAAATATCTTGCCTTTTATATATATATATATATATATATATATATATATTATCGATTTTCTGCACTATTGTAAGAACTGCAACCTTGAAACTTCTGAATATCGTTTCTTATGTCTTTGTCTTTGATTAAAATCAGACAACTCCTTCTATAACCGGATTTTTTCGATTATCGATTTTCGATATTTATCGGGGGTACCTCGACACAAAACAAAACTTAGCTAAGAACACTCGCAGACGCTTATAGTACAACTGTGTAAATTTTCAAGAAAATCGGTTCAGCTGTTTCGGAGTCTTTAGGTAACAGACACACAGACACAGACCCACACACACATAGACAATGTTCCATTTATAAATAAGTTTAGATTTAGATTCGGTATCAATTCTATTATTCGATATTCAATATCTGTTCTATATTCGGTAACTGTTCTACTTTTCTGTATTAAGTATATTTTCTGTTATTCTATATCCATTTTATCATTCTGCATTTAATATCAATTTTATTATTCTACATCCGGTGTCTTTTTACTTCTTTCAATTTTCAGAGTACTTGAGACTCTGTATATTAAATCTACGCCACTTTCCTCTGTAAGTAGAAGGAAAAGTTGCTTGCGTCTAAATGTAATGTGTGTGCGTTTTAACTGCTAATTGTCTGGTAGTATCTTTCTTTCTACTTGTTTTAGTCGTTGTGTATATATTTACGTTTAGTCTTTGATTGAACTCTGAGGAGCGAGGATCAATAACCGGTATTTCTCAAGTTAACTTCTTCTAAAAAGTTGTTTCACATGATTTTTTGTTATGATGAATGATTAACATATCGTGCTTTCTATATCTAGTATCTATTCTATTGTCCTATATAAACAGTTAACCCAAAATAGAAAATAAAATACATACCAAATATAGTATGTATTTATTTTCTATTTTTATATTTCCAAAATATATATCTTCATCTAAAATCTCTCTCTCTCTCTCTCTCTCTCTCTCTATCTCTATCTCTTTCTTGTTATCTATTCTGTTATACAAATGTAGAATAATAGAATAGATAAGGATATATTAAGACTATTGAATATTGCATCCTGAAAATGTTTTAAAATTAAACTTATGTCTTTAAACAAACCTTTCAGTTGTGGATTCTATAACACTCCAGCTATTCATTTATTTATTCTATTGTCCTATATAAATAGTGTGATATATAATACGTGTGATATAACTGGAAGAGCTGGTAGAAAAGAAAGATTATGAAAGATTATGTACCACCTGACTTGACATGCCACTTCCACGGAATTGAAACCACCTTCGTTTCTCCCGTATTTAAAATGTAATTTTCTCACGGGCAGCTATTTTACCACGAATTTCTACTTTGTGGTTGCTTCCCTGAATACTATTTTCTGAACCTCTTCAAATCAAGTGCCAGTTCTTATCTATCCCCATTATTCTCACGACTTTCGTTTCATATTCACCTCTTTCACACATCTTATTCGTTATAACCATTTTAACCATAACACCCAGTGCTACAAGCTTAACCTCTCCTAGTCAAGGGTCAGTTTTTATATATCCTTCTTATCGTCATAATTTTTCTTTTCTACCACCTTTCAATTATATCCTACACTTCATTCATCATAACAATTTAAACAGTAATCCAATACCCTGAGTGGCTTTTTTGCCTTCTTTTGGAAAAAGAAACTTTAGTACACAAATATAACTTTCATTCTACAATATTTTTGTATTGCTATTATTCATGTACAAGGTTACTTTTCAGCGACACAGGTCATGGATTTGAGGGTATGTGGGCGTGTTTATGAGTGCAAGATTCCATGAGTTATTGGTAATTTTCCTAAAAAGAAATTAAAATTCCTATTAAAATTAAAAACATTTTCTATTAAAATTAAAAGTAATTTTCCTAAAAAGAAATTAAAATTCCTAATAGAATTAAAAACATTTTCTATTATAATTAAAAGTAATTTTCCTAAAAAGAAATTAAAATTCCTATTAAAATTAAAAACATTTTCTATTAAAATTAAAAGTAATTTTCCTAAAAAGAAATTAAAATTCCTAATAGAATTAAAAACATTTTCTATTATAATTAAAAGTAATTTTCCTAAAAAGAAATTAAAATTCCTATTAAAATTAAAAACATTTTCTATTAAAATTAAAAGTAATTTTCCTAAAAAGAAATTAAAATTCCTATTAAAATTAAAAACATTTTCTATTAAAATTAAAAGTAATTTTCCTAAAAAGAAATTAAAATTCCTATTAAAATTAAAAACATTTTCTATTAAAATTAAAAGTAATTTTCCTAAAAAGAAATTAAAATTCCTAATAGAATTAAAAACATTTTCTATTATAATTAAAAGTAATTTTCCTAAAAAGAAATTAAAATTCCTATTAAAATTAAAAACATTTTCTATTAAAATTAAAAGTAATTTTCCTAAAAAGAAATTAAAATTCCTATTAAAAGTAGAAAATTGCGAGAAAATTGTTCCGTAAAATTGTTATTTATTTATTTATGTTTTCAAAGTTTAAATATTTTTTGTCCGAACTTTAATAATGAAAGTTGTAGTCTTGCACAGAACGGTTACAATTTTTTTTTTTTTTAATCATATCACCCCAAGCAAGGCGGTAACGCCACTGAAACGCAGGGGGCTACGTAAGAGTAAGAAGATTGGAAAAGATAAAACCGGAAACCACATCCTAAACAGGGAACAAGGGATGAGGCTCTTCACCTGTTCAATAGACGTGGGTGGAGTGTGAACCGGGAGTTAATTAGGTTCGTTGCTTTCATTGATTGATTGATTGTTTTGTTTCAGTGGCATATTAACTCTGTCGGTTTTTTAAATCGAAAAATATTTCTTTATTAAATATAAGGCTTGTAATGAATCTTTTGGGTCATTAGATCCATCACTTTCAAGTTATGTTTCTAAAACGTGGTTACTTCGTACTATAATTTGTGGTATAGACTAACCTCTTTCAAGTAGGTTAGTATAGTCTCTACTTTTATCTCTTTGAAAATAACCTCTTGGTTAGTCATGTCAAAATCGTTGACATATTGAGGGGCAAAGTTTTTACAATCGATTAAAATATGTTTTACGGTATATGCCACCTGATATGCTGCGCATTCAGCAGAATGTTCTTCTTTTAGGAGAAACGAGTGGGTGATATAGGCGTGTCCTATTCTGATACCATAAAAACATGATTCTTTCCGCGGATGCCAATATGGTACCCAACAGAAGACAAGTTTTTTCTCTTACATGTATCCTGTTCAGTATTATAACTTATTATGGATTCATTTCTGGTTTTGCTTTACGGTGATATAAGTCCGGATAGAGAATCTTAGAAAAATATAGAGTTGTCTAGGCTCATTGTCTGTCATGATGAATACATTGTTATAACTTCTGCATTAAAACTAGAGGATTTGTCAAGCAGTGGTTGGTTGAAACTTCTCAAATTTTCATATTATTGATTGATTTGTTCTGACGATATATTAACCCTCTATTGCCATTCGTATCATATTAGTGGGGGATCTGTTTATTACTTCATAACAATATAGAACTGATCCCCCACTTTATGACAAGTAGAAGCCTTAATCATATTATATTATTAACCCTCTAGGGCCATTCGTATCATATTTGATACAGTATGAAAACAAGCCTTGAAAGAAATATTTTCCTGAAAAATTTTCTAAGAGAAATATTTTATAAATTTCAAATGAAAGCAGTACTGACTGCTCAGCCAATGAATACCAAATGTTTCCTTAAAGGGAAATACCAAATGTTTCCTTATAGGGAAATACTGTATCAAATATGATACGAATGGCCCTAGAGGGTTAATAGATAGATAGATAGATAGATAGATAGATAGATAGATAGATAGATAAACAGACTGAGATTAACTCTCTAGGGCCTTTCGTATCATATTTGATACAGTATGAAAACAAGCCTTGAAAGAAATATTTTCCTGAAAAATTTTCTAAGAGAAATATTTTATAAATTTCAAATGAAAGCAGTACTGACTGCTCAGCCAATGAATACCAAATGTTTCCTTAAAGGGAAATATCAAATGTTTCCTTATAGGGAAATACTGTATCAAATATGATACGAATGGCCCTAGAGGGTTAATAGATAGATAGATAGATAGATAGATAGATAGATAGATAGATAGATAAACAGACTGAGATTAACCCTCTAGGGCCATTCGTATCATATTTGATACAGTATGAAAACAAGCCTTGAAAGAAATATTTTCCTGAAAAATTTTCTAAGAGAAATATTTTATAAATTTCAAATGAAAGCAGTACTGACTGCTCAGCCAATGAATACCAAATGTTTCCTTAAAGGGAAATACCAAATGTTTCCTTATAGGGAAATACTGTATCAAATATGATACGAATGGCCTAGAGGGTTAATAGATAGATAGATAGATAGATAGATAGATAGATAGATAGATAAACAGACTGGGATTAACCCTCTAGGGCCATTCGTATCATATTTGATACAGTATGAAAACAAGCCTTGAAAGAAATATTTTCCTGAAAAATTTTCTAAGAGAAATATTTTATAAATTTCAAATGAAAGCAGTACTTACTGCTCAGCCAATGAATACCAAATGTTTCCTTAAAGGGAAATACCAAATGTTTCCTTATAGGGAAATACTGTATCAAATATGATACGAATGGCCCTAGAGGGTTAATAGATAGATAGATAGATAGATAGATAGATAGATAGATAGATAGATAGATAGATAGATAAACAGACTGGGATTAACCCTCTAGGGCCATTCGTATCATATTTGATACAGTATGAAAAACAAGCCTTGAAAGAAATATTTTCCTGAAAAATTTTCTAAGAGAAATATTTTATAAATTTCAAATGAAAGCAGTACTGACTGCTCAGTCAATGAATACCAAATGTTTCCTTATAGGGAAATACCAAATGTTTCCTTATAGGGAAATACTGTATCAAATATGATACGAATGGCCCTAGAGGGTTAATAGATAGATAGATAGATAGATAGATAGATAGATAGATAGATAGATAAACAGACTGAGATTAACCCTCTAGGGCCATTCGTATCATATTTGATACAGTATGAAAACAAGCCTTGAAAGAAATATTTTCCTGAAAAATTTTCTAAGAGAAATATTTTATAAATTTCAAATGAAAGCAGTACTGACTGCTCAGCCAATGAATACCAGATGTTTCCTTGAAGGGAAATACCCCAAATGTTTCCTTATAGGGAAATACTGTATCAAATATGATACGAATGGCCCTAGAGGGTTAATAGATAGATAGATAGATAGATAGATAGATGGATAGATAGATAGATAAACAGACTGGGATTAACCCTCTAGGGCCATTCGTATCATATTTGATACAGTATGAAAAACAAGCCTTGAAAGAAATATTTTCCTGAAAAATTTTCTAAGAGAAATATTTTATAAATTTCAAATGAAAGCAGTACTGACTGCTCAGCCAATGAATACCAAATGTTTCCTTATAGGGAAATACCAAAGGTTTCCTTATAGGGAAATACTGTATCAAATATGATACAAATGGCCCTAGAGGGTTAAGGCTGTTGAATATTGCATCCTGAAAATGTTTTGAAATTAAACTTATGTCTTTAAACAAACCTTTCAGTTGTGGGCTCTATCACACTCCAGTTATTCATTTAATTATTCATTTGAGGTATAGACTAATGCTGTAGAGTAGCTGAGACCCTTGCAGCAATCTCAATGATGAAATCGCCTATTGTCTGAAATGGTCTATTTAAGTAAATAATAGTAGCATTCGAGACGTAATATTCCCGTGTCATTCGATTAATATTTGAAATGATTACTTCAGCGACTATTGTGATCTAAATCCCTCCTCTCTGTATTGTAAAATCTGTCTTGTTTGTTATTGTAACTGTTGTACTGTTCTGTGTACATCCGCTTAGCACCGGATATTGTGCTGAATAATACCGCAGCACCCTTTTTCTTTGTATCGTATCCACCTCGGCGATACAATTCATAGCGAAGAGCTCACTCGAACAATTACCATGAAAGTATTCATAAAAAGGCATAAGGAAGTAACTTTACAGCAGTGGAAAAAGTGATTGAAGCCGAGATGACAGGTCAGGACCAGTAATATTGTGGATTCTCTTTTGGGTTTTATAAAGAATCTTTAAATATATAGCAGAAACACCGGACCATACGTAGCAGCAATATTCAAATCGTAGACGAATGAGAGACATAGATATGCAAGATTGATTCAAGAGAGAAAAATTGTCTAGCACGACAAAGGGAAACTAAATTAAAATGTCAATAAAACCTTAGAAATATAGATTTACTATTTTCTAATCCTTTTTTAAAGAATTAATTTTTATCACAAATATAAGTAAAGTTATAAAATATTTCAAAGTGCACACGGACTTTACGGACACCCTGTATTCGGATTGATTACTTCAGCAACTATTGCAATCTAAATCTCTCCTCTCTGTGTTGTAGGTTCTGTCTTGTTTGTTATTGTAACTGTTGTACTGTTCTGTTTATATCCGTTTAGCACCGGATATTGTGCTGAATAATACCGCAGAACACTTTCTGCTGTGCATCGTATCCACCTACAACTAACCTCCTTTAAACGAAACGAAGATAATTTCTATATTTATCTCCTTGAAAAGGGCCTCTAGGCTGGTAATGTCAATAAACCATTGATTTATTGAAAGGCAAGGTCATTGCAAGCATTTAGAATATGTTTTACGGTATATGCCTCTTGATACGCTGAGAATTCGACAGGGTGTTCATCTTTTAGGGAAAATGAGTGATCGATACAGGTATGTCCCATTCTGATTCTTGATAGAACGACTTCTTCCTTCCGAGAAAGTCTAAAACTATGATATTTTTCTCCTAGACGGCTTTAATTTTGTAAAGTTTATTGTACGGATGGCAGTTCCATAACTCTTGCCGTTTCTTTAGAATGTATTAGTTTAAAGTTGATTTGGAATCTATACATGTTATGTCGTGAGTAAGAATAAATAACTCAACAACAGGAATAGGTTAATTGTTGTATTCCGTGAAAATAGTATTTACAAAGGTTATTAGTATCCAATACAAGAATAGAGGTTAATCGTCTCAATCGTCGTAAGACGTAGTATGAGCCATGGGTACTTCCGGGTCGTCACCGGAAGTCTACGACTGACTTGTCGATCGGCTGCTCGGCACACTCTCTACCTACGTAGATGCCACCATTACTTTACATAGTAATGCAATAGTCCATTATAGCCGAATAGGCGCGGGCGTCCCAACAATATAGATATAGATCCTATATATAGATCTATATATAGAATTTTTCAAATTTGAAATATTTATTTTCAGGGATCCTTTCCTACAATTTCAGCTTTTCCATTTCCATTTCCGATATGGCTTGGTACCCAAAAGAAGGCAAGTTTATTTCTCTTAAAGGTGAGATTGATATTATTCAGTAATTTTACTATTAAGTGATTGATTGTACACTTTTTTCTCATAAGTGTAAGTACAGATAATGCGTCTAAGAAAATTATAAAGTTATTTGGACCATTATGATGTCTGCAGTTCAATGTATGGCTATAGCTTGAGAATTAAAAATAGAGAATTTGTCAGGTAGACGTTTTTTTATTGTTATGTCATCAAAAACATTTTATATAGATTTCAAACATTTAATATTGGATTTAGTGAAGGGGGTTGGTGTGCAAGTGAAACCTTTGAGAAGAAGGCCCCGAAACGGTGCACATTCTTCCCTGATGACCCCAAATTTAAATATAAATTCGAGAGGAACACATGAAAAAAAATTCAATGAAATCATATGCCATAGAGAGGCTTGGTAGAAATGTCATTGGCATGAGGAGCATTACACATTCAGCTAGCTTCAGGTGAATTTCAGTTACTTTCCAATAATTTCCTTCTTGGATTTAGCTTAGGGCATCCGACGAGGATAGAACTCACTACTTAGTAGTAATAGCAAACAAAACCAGCTTCACTAAAAATGAATTGACGTCGAGGCGTGCTTTGTTATATATATATATATATATATATATATAGATATATAGATATATATAAATGAATTTGTATAATAGAAAAAAAAAAGCATCATTTTCCTATGAGAAAGAAAGCATGAAATATTTTTGCGATAAAATGTTCTTCAGAAACAAGTATGCATACTAATTATAAGTTTGGCTGTGTTATGCGAACAGACAAACACTTAATTTTTTTATATATAGACGAACAGAAGGGAAAATGGTTTAAGACAAAGACTTAGGGCAATGGATATTTCTAAAGGGTAATTTTCTATTTTGTTGGAAATGGTTGAATAGTTCCTTAAAAAGTAATGGAGGACAAGAAAGATCGATTATTATTGTTATTATTATTGCTATTATTTTGTTCCATGCTATCCGTTTGAAATTGACACGCTAAAAAAACAGATGGAACCAATTTTTTTTTTTTTTTTTTTTTTTGTGACACGACTCTTGGTCCCTCAAGCAGAACAGCAACAGACTTTACTGTCTGTTGATCTGCTCTCATGTGAAATATCGAATAACTTACAGAAATATTCATGCATCATCCTCGGCTCAAACTCGATAATTGCACACAACGTAAATACTTAGCTTCAATCAAATGGGGGCGGTCGTGATAGAAGGGACGGCAAGCAGTCACTTACATTCGTACAAGGAGAAAAATAATAGACTTCTCCATTTTGATGAACTGCTTTGAACTCCGGGGCAGCTGTTACTTTGTCCAAGCTGTTTCGTTCTGTTTGCTGAGGAAATAACCAAAACCAATATATATATATATATATATATATATATATATATATATATATATATATGTGTGTGTGTGTGTGTGTGTGTGTGTGTGTGTGTGTGTGTGTGAGTGTGCGTGAGAGAGAGAGAGAGAGAGAGCTTTCCATAATTCCTCTTTGCATGACAAATTCCAACGATATACTTTTGTCCTACTTTGTTATTTCTTCATTTTTCATAAGTCGTGTCCTTTCTGGACGTGAGTATTCATGGCTTTCCACAACTTCCCATCATTTTTAGCTAGCAACAGCGTGGGTATTTTTAGTTCCCTTAACATTCCCTGTTAGCCAGTTAAGTGTCATACGTGATACTCGCTTTGGGCAATCATGTCTCGAAAGTGACATGACTGACTGGGCTATACAACCCAATCTGTCCTATTATTTAACCCATAACTGGGGGAAGAGTCGGATTAATACCTTTCCCAACCAGTTTGCCGCAGAAAGCAATGGCAACCTACTGCGGGATAATCCTCTGCCCAGTCAGTCATGATTCTTTCGAGACATAATCGACCAAAGCGTGTATCACGTATGGCACTTAACTGACTGATTGGGCATCCCCTGATCTGACAACCACTTGCACAAGTTTGTTAGGTACATTACTCACCGTTTCTTTTTACTCTTATGTACTATGAGTGTCATATTCTCCAAATATACTTTCCTTATAATATCCACAAAAATTTAAATTGTCTGATTCTAAGTATAAGTTTACTTTTATTTTATTTCGTTTTCTTTCAAATGTTTGCGTTGCTCACATGTTTAGTACTTTCTATTCTCAGCATCCTTCTGTAAAGCCACGTCTCTGATCACTTGTGAGGAGATTGTCTGGCATTCAGTGCCACATAGGGAGGAATAGTAATACGCAGTAGTCTAGGCTGCTTTTCTTGTTTTTCCTATTTCTTAGTACTTTTTACGGTTTCTGGAAGGCATCTTTCGCTATTTTAATGCACCTTCAGATTTCGGTTTTTACATTTTCTGTTGCCTTTTAAAACACTTCGCAGATATTTAATTATTTGACTTTGTTATCTCCAATTTGTAGCACACAACTTATGTTAATTCTTCTACTGTCAATCACATAGACTAACTTCTTACAACGTATAGTTAGTTCTTTCTTCCCGCTTTCCTAAACTAATTTCTGTATGAATTCTTGTAGTTTTTTTCTTCTTTCATCCTATCTATTTTCTTTGTCCCTTTAGCCCATGGACGATCATGACTCTCTACAATTTTCAGTTTTTTATACCTCTCTGTAGCGTTCGTTTTTTTGTTTTTTTTTGCTAGCTTTCCTAATGCCAGTTCTGCAGACCATTTACACAAACTCGTTACGTAAGTTATTCTCAGTGTTCCTCTATTTCACTTGCCTTCAATCTACCCTGTGAGTGTCAAATTCTACAAGTTCTCTTTCCTCATTATGTGCAAGAGAAATTTCATCTGTCTGTTCATAATGTTAAAACTGTTTAGAGAGGTTATAAATTGTTTTCTTCTATCCCTCTGTCTTCAATCTTCCTGTAATTGTCAAATTAACCAATCCGTCTTTCCTCATTATGCGCGCCTGTTCTGCCAACCATTTACACAAACTCGTTATTTCCTCTGTCCTTCTTGCCTTCAATGTGTCTCGTGAGTATCAAATTCACCAATGACTCTTTCCTCATTCTGTGTGCCTGTTTCGCCAACCATTTACACAAGCTCGTTATGAAGGTTATGTGCCACTTCTCTCTGTAACTTTTGCTTTAAATATGTCTTGTGAATGTCAAATTCACCAATGCCTCTTTTCACATTATGACTGCCTGTTCCCGCTTGCCATCAATACGTCCTGCGCATATCAAATTTTCCAAGCCCTCTTTCTTCATTACGTGCACTAGAAATTTCAAATGATTCTCATGAGGCTAATTGTCACAGATTGTATATATATAATATACTTAGATTTGACTTTGTCCATTTATTCAAGCTATATAGGTATATATATTGTCTCCCTTTGTTCCTCTTGCCTTCAATCATTCCTGTGAGTAGCAAATTTTCCAAGCCCTCTTTCTTCATTATGTGTCCTAGAAATTTCAATTTTCTACTTTTTTAATTTTTTTTACTCATTTTAAATATATTTTTTAAAAATATAAACAGGACTCAACATTTACGTATTACTTACAAAAACAAATATTCCATTACTTTTTTTCTTAAATTACAGTATTTGCCGGCCCATTGGACACTAATTTTTCTAAAAATTACCCTGTGTTCAATACAGAAGTATTATCTATGAGATGGATATGAAGGCCACGAATAAAGTTGTACCCACCAGGAATTAATGCACGCATAGAGCATAGCTCAGAAAGTAGATCTCACGGAAATGAGCAGGTATAATATCAATAAAAATTTCCCTAAACATTTCTCCCAATAAAAAGAAATTAAGAAATCTTTGGAATTGCGTAATATTTTGCTGCTTGTTTTGTAGAAATACCAGATTTTACAGTTTATTGCTACTGGCTTTGTGTATGTTTTTGTTGATATAAAGGCACTGGAATTTGCTTTTCTTGATGTATGTTATGGGATTAACGTGTATTTGCCAACATGTACCATATTTCTGGGTTTTTTTTTATTATTGCCATATGTACTAGCGTTCACTGATACTAATAGATTTCTTTGTAGCTATTATGAAATTACTTTGTCATATGTTGCTCTCTGAAAAACAACTAAAACAATTTTCAATAAATCCATGATGAAATGTACTAAAATTCTTTTCCAAAAACATGTACTGGTAATTATACCTTTCCTCTATTAAAAAGGTACCAATATGCTAATACTGTCTTTTAAGTGTTTCTTCATGGCTACTGAGAATGTCACATAAAGGTAAGGTAATAATTTTGATTTTTTTTTTTTTTGGATTGTGATATATGTATTTTTCTTAAATATTCCTTAGAAAAACTCTGTGCGTCCATTGCGTGGGTGAGTCTAATAGGCCCGCAAATACAGTGATTAAGTACAATATTTCTGATGTTAATTACAACGAATTTACAATTTTTTTTATCTTAAAATGAATTATAATTTTTTAGAAATTTAGAAAAATGTTCATAAATCTTTACATAATTAAAAAAATAAAAAGAAAAAAAAAAGAAAAATTTAGCGCATTTAAATTCAAAGATAAATACAGGGTTACAGGACCCCTTACCAAAAAAAAAAAAAAAAAAAAAATTAGAAACACACACCAGACATAAATAATTTACGTTTTTAGACCTGAGGGCACATCACATTGAAATACCGGTTCTCAAACACCGAAGTTAAACAACGTCAAACCTGGCCAATACCAAGATGGGTGACGGCTTGGGAACGCCAGGTGTCTATGCTTGGGTGCGCGGGGAGTGAGATGGATAATCGATTATATTTATTACACACAAATATCATTGGGAAAGATGTGAATTCACTTTTTCTTCCCTAGCCACTGGTTAATTGGTAAGATATTTATCACTTAAACTATTTTTACCCTAAAAAAAAACTTTATACAAAATATTTACATTTCGGCATTAAATCAAAGTTAAACAGAACTGAGCCAACTAATCCTTTCTGTGTTTTTGTTTATTAACTTTATTCTTTAAAAATTATATCTACAATTATATTTTATTCAATTCTGTTCTCACATTTTATTTGCAGCAATTTTTGTTGCCATTTACCAGGCAGCCATTACATACCTACTGAGTAATATACAAAAACTGAGTAAAATGTTTTGATGTGAAAAAGTTACATTAGAGAAAGTTTTCCCTATGAAAGGATTGTGCAGCGATCGAAAAGGGTTATAACAATTAGCTGGTGTGATGTCAGGTGAATATAGAGGGTTGGGTATAACAGACAAATTGACTTACAATTTTCCCCTCTTATATATATATATATATATATATATATATATATATATATATATATATATATTAATTCAGATACTTTAATCCAAGCGAAAAAAGCAGGATGGTAAATTCCAAAAACCCGATCCTAATTAATATTAAAAATTTTATTTTAATATTAAAAAATGATACAGGAAGAGAGCTCCATGTAATAAAATATGTTGGATGTTGGATGATTATTTCTGATATGAAAATCCCCACGGGGGATAACACATCACCTCAGCAACAGAAAAATCATTTCAGAAACTCTTATATATATATATATATATATATATATATATATATATATATATATATTAATTCAGATACTTTAATCCAAGCGAAAAAAGCAGGAAGGTAAATTCCAAAAACCCGATCCTAATTAATATTAAAAATTTTATTTTAATATTAAAAAATGATACAGGAAGAGAGCTCCATGTAATAAAATATGTTGGATGTTGGATGATTATTTCGATATGAAAATCCCCACGGGGGATAACACATCACCTCAGCAACAGAAAAATCATTTCAGAAACTCTATATATATATATATATATATATATATATATATATATATATATATATTAATTCAGATACTTTAATCCAAGCGAAAAAAGCAGGTAGGTAAATTCCAAAAACCCGATCCTAATTAATATTAAAAATTTTATTTTAATATTAAAAAATGATACAGGAAGAGAGCTCCATGTAATAAAATATTACAGAGCAAATATAAATTAAATAGGATTAATTCAAGGATGTTGGATGATCATTTCGATATGAAAATCCCCACGGGGGATAACACATCACCTCAGCAACAGAAAAATCCTTTCAGAAACTCTTATATATATATATATATATATATATATATATATATAAGAGGAAAAAATTGTAACTCAGTTTGTCAGTTATACCCAACTCCCTATGTTTGAGTTTAAATTTTGTTCAATGGCATATCAACCTCTATGGGTTATTTAACGCCAAAAAGTAGGGTTGTCAGATATTTGTTAATGTTCGATTATAGTGAGAAGGTTGGTTTAGATTTTAATAACATTTTGTTTATTTTAGAAAAATGAAAATGTCATCTAGTTTTGTATTCAAAAATGTATTCTGGCAATATTTTTTTCCTTTAAAAATGTGTTATAGTAATAATTTTTTCATTCAAAAATGTATTGTTGATAATACTTTTTATTCAAAAATGTATATTTTTCTATAAAAGTCTATTTTTATACTTTCATAGTGTTTTGACCCCAGTTTGGGGATAACATATTTGCCCATAGTTGGGACCTAACAGATGCTATTATCCAGTGTCAGGATGGATCTGGGAACAACAGCAATTAAGAGGTGGTTCCATGCTTCTGAAAACCTTCCAATCAGAGGCCTTGCTGTCGGATGCAGTTTATCGTCAGACCCAGTATTACACCAGCTGATTAATATAACTATTTTCGATCACTGCATATATATATATATATATATATATATATATATATATACTCTTAGTTCACACGATACAAGGTCCAAGGGTCACTCACGGTAAGAGGTTGCTGAGAAAGATTGTTGCTAGGGCGGGACAGGAAGAAAATAACAAGTAATCATTTTGATAACGTGTAGGACAGGTAACTGTATATTTGCTGACCATTGATTTGAAGATATGAAACTTGTAAACTTTTGTTGTTTATTTTTTATCACTTCAACCCCAATCAAGGTTATAAAACCAATAAACCCAAGAACTTACTGAGAAAAGAAAAACGAAATTTAATCCTTAACAGGAAACAAGGTATAAATTTCTACTCTTATTCTCGCGGGATTTTGTTCAACAAAGTTCTGTTATTTTAAATGTATTCGTTGTTATGAAAGAGATCATCAAAATTTATTTTAATCCGCTGCCATTGCTGTGTAAAAACTAAGGTATGTTGGTGCATTTCAAAATTATTCTTAACTACCACGTATGATTTAGCAGTTAGGATGACATATTCGCCAAGACAAGAGGCTCCCAAAATTACTTAGGAATCAGTGTATACAGTGGTGGCCTTTAGCTGTGGCAGGACACGGCACATTGAAGAAGAAGAAGAAGATAAAAAGAAGAAAAAGAAAAAACTAAAAGAATAAGAAAAAATAAAAGGAGAAAAAGAGGAAGAAGAAAAAGAAGAAGAAAAGGGAGAAAAAATAAGAAAAAGTAAAAGAAGAAAAATAAAAAGGAAGAAAAAGTAGAAAAAGAAAAATAAGAAAAAAGTAGATAAAAGAAGAAGAAAAAGTAGAAAAAGAAAAAGAAGAAAAAGAAGTAATACTAGAAAAAGAAAAAGTAGTAGAAAAAGGGGAAGAAAAAGTAAAAGAAGAAAATGTTGAAAAAGAATAAGTTTTTTTTTTTAATCGTATCACCCCGAGGAAGGCGGTAATGCCATTGATGTGCAGGGGGCTACGTAAAAGTGAAAAGATTGGAAAAGAGAAAGCAGGAAACCACATGCTAAACAGGGAACAAGGGATGAGCCCCTTAACCTGTTCAATAGATATGGGTGGAGTGTGAACCGGGCGATAGATAGATCTATCTACTCCAATTGAAAAAAAACAAAGTGAGAAGATTGGAAAAGAAAAAGCCGGAAACCACATCCTAAACAGGGAACAAGGGATGAGCCTCTTAACCTGTTCAATAGACGTGGGTGGAGTGTGAACCGGGCGATAGATAGATCTATCTACTCCAATTGAAAAAAAAGAAAACAAAGTGCGAAGATTGGAAAAGAGAAAGCCGGAAACAACATGCTAAACAGGGAACAAGGGATGAGCCTTTTAACCTGTTCAATAGACGTGGGTGGAGTGTGAACCGGGCGATAGATAGATCTATCTACTCCAATTGAAAAAAAAGAAAACAAAGTGCGAAGATTGGAAAAGAGAAAGCCGGAAACAACATGCTAAACAGGGAACAAGGGATGAGCCTTTTAACCTGTTAAATAGACGTGGGTGGAGTGTGAACCGGGCGATAGATAGATAGAAGAAAAAAGAAAAATAAATAATAGAAGAAAAAGTAGGAGTAGAAAAAGTAGAAGGAAACGTAGAAGAAGAAATAAAGGTAAAAGAAAAAGAGAAGAAAGTGAAGAAAAAGTAAAAGAAGCAGAAGAAATTAGAAGGCAACACGAGAAAATAGAAGAATTAGAAGAATATGAAGAAAAATAAGAGAAAAAGCAGAAGAAAAAGAAGAAAAAAATAAAAGAAAAAGTAGAAAAAATAAGAAAAATTAGAAGACAAAAATTAAAAGAAGAAAAAGTAGGAGAAAAATAGAAGAAAAGTAGAAATAGAAATAGAACAACAAATCGTAAGAAAAGTAGAAAAAGAAAAAAGAAAAGAGGAAAAAGTCAAAGATGAAAAGGACGAAAAGAAGAAAAATTAGCAAAAAAGAAGAAAAAAGTAAACAGAAAAGTAGATGAAGAAAATGTAGAAAGAGCAAAAGTAGAAGAAAACAAAGTTTAAACAGACTGAGAAGAAAAAGAAGAAAGACAAGAAAACGATGACGAAGAAAATAAGAAAATGTAGGAGAAGACGAAAAGGAAGAAATGTGTATTTCAAATCTATTCTTACATGACCCATATCAATACGAGTTAGGATTATATATTCGTCATTACAAATAGTTCCCCAAAATGGAAATTATTTATGACTCAACTTAATATTTACACATGCTTTTATGTGATCGTTTGTATTTAGTAAAATATTCAAAAATTCATGTCAATGATTTTGATAATAATAAAATTCATGGTAATAATGCTACCAATTCTACTAAGGCAAAAAAGCAAGTGAAATTAAAATGAAAGAATTACTAGTAAAAATGTATAATGGTCACTAATAATTAATATATTATTATTGTTATTATTATGGTAATAGTAATAAAATTCAAGATAATATTACTTAAATCATATGAATATAATAAATAGCAAGTGATATTAAGATGAGAGAAATACTAGTCAAAAATTAAAAATGGCTGGCAACGTTTCATCTAAACTTATTTATAAATGGAACTTTGTCTGTGTGTGTGTGTGTGTGTGCATCCGTAACCTATAGACTCCGAAACGGCTGAAAACGAATTTCTTGAAAATTTACGCAGTTGTACTATAAGCGTCTGCAAGTGTTCTTAGCTAGGTTTTGTGTCGAGGTACCCCCAATAAATATCGAAAATCGATCATCGAAAAAATCGGGTTATAGAAGGAGTGGTCCAATTTTAATCAAATTTCATAGACACAGACATAAGAAACGATATTCAGAAGTTTCAATGTTGCAGTTCTATCCTTGGATAACTTATTTGACGCCGATATTGGAAATCGATACTCCGATATCCTACCGGGTCTGATCAAAATCAGTTTTTCAGCCCTTTTATTTTAGTTTTTGCTTCCTGTTTGGCTCTAAGTAGGTATAATTGTAGTTCTTAGTCTCAGCCATGATACCATTTATTCAGAGGACTTATTTAGCCTTCAAAATTCAGTTTACGACGAAAAAAACCTATTTGATATCGATATTAGGAAATCAAAATTTGACTTACATCCATTCAGTTTTCTTTCAGTCTACGGTTTCGCTTTAACTGGAAACAACTATTGCTTTTTAGTCTTTAGTGCCAACGTCCAAAGCGTCTGAGCTTCATGACCATGTATTAGTTTTAAAGCTTTCATTACACCCGAGCAACGCCGGGCTATACTGCTAGTCTATAATGATGATAAATTCAATTTTACGACAAATACCACTAATGTAATACAAACAAGTGAAATTAAGATTACAGAAATAGCAAAATAATGAATAATGGTTGATGATACTTCATCAAATAATAACACTAATAAAATTCAAGGTAATAGTCAGTCAGTTAAGTGCCATACTTGATACACGCTTGGGCGATCATGTCTCGAAAGAGACATGACTGACTGGGCAGAAGATTATCCCGCAGTAGGTTGCCATTGCTTTCTGCGGTAGACTGGTTGCCGACCAAGGCTATAGACCCTAATCAGTGCTGTTATTTGTCTCATAGCTAGCGGGGGAATAGATGTATTATATTATTAATTAGTAATTAGCGGGGGATCAGTTTATTACTTCATAACAATAGAAAACCGATCCCCACTTTGCGACCACTAGAAGTTAAAATTATGTTTCCAACTATTATATTCAGTCAGTCAGTTAAGTGCCATACGTGAAACACGTTTGGGCGATCATGTCTCGAAAGAGACATGCCTGACTGGGCAGAAGATTATCCCGCAGTAGGTTGCCATTGCTTTCTGCAATAGACTGGTTGCCGACCAAGGATATAGAACCTAATCTGTCCTATTATTTAACCCATAACTGGAAGGAAGAGACGGATTAATACCTTTCCCAAGGGTATTTGCGCGTAAGTGAATACAATGGATTCAACTCGAATTCGAACTCGGCTCCCCGGTTTCTCGTTCCGAGCCGATATCCACTGTACCTCAACGCACAAGGTAATAGTACAACTAATAATTTGTGTAAATAAAGCAATAGAAATTATGATGAGAGAAATTCTTGTCAAAAGTTAATAATGTCGGACAATGTTTCATCTAATCAAAGCAAGTCAAGTTTTCGTTTAGAAAACGGATTAAAAAAATGCTTATACGTGCATGAAATGATTAATAAATAAATAGTGTCAATAATGAAATATTAATTTGCATCTGGTTCCAGACAACAAAAAATTGTATTCCAAAAGAGCCAAGTGCTGTGCTAATTCGCTCAGCTTCGCTCTACGGTAGGTGTTCTGAATATCAACTGCGGTTAGTATCGTCTGGCATGCAGACGCAAATTAATGGAGTGCTCAGTTAGGATCAAATAAATGGTAACCCCATGCTTGTATGCGAAGAGATTTTTTTTAAGTGCATTGGCTGGGAAGTAGGCATCCATTTTAGTAGAGTGGTGGGAAAAAGTCTCATTCAAAAAGATTTAATCTTATTCGGCTGAGCGGCTTATTGCTTATTTTCTATTCCCCCCCCCCCCCGGCCGCTAAGGCTTCTGCGAAAGGAACACAAAAGTACCCAGTCACCTGAGCTTAAATTCTACAAATAATAGAGAATTCCATTCAATTGAAAATGATGAGCATGCTCGGAGGAGGTTGCGCCGTTGACTTAGAAGGGCTGGATTAGATTTGATGTCCTTGAGGATTTAGCCAATTAAATCAAGGATTAAGCTAAATAATTGTGGTTAAAATATCTACAGTAAATCAAACAAAAGAAGAAAGCTGTCATATTTTAGAAGAGTCGACTAATTATTACGAATTAAAATATTTCATAATTCAATTACGTACTCAGACCTGCATCGATTTTTTTTTTTTTTACGCAGGAACAAAACACAATTTGTATCTATAAACAGTATATTCCCGATATTGAAGACTTTTCATCTACAAGCATAAGAAATTTATAATATATATATATATATATATATTTGGCAGGAATCTTTCATTTCAACATGTTTCGTTGAAAGGGAAGATTTTATTCATTTTTGATTCAATTTTTCCAGTATTCTTAAATGTTTTTTATTTAGGTAAAGATAAGGAATGTAAAAAGGTTCCATAATTTTCGACTTTCCAAGCGCTTTCAGCCTCTTTACAGGCCATTTTCAAAGATGTTAATTTTCCGATGTTGTTATATCTTCATGTTTGACTGTCATGTAATTTTTTTTGTGTTGATGTCAAGAAACGTAATTTTGTTATTGTCATAAGTAAATTTCAGCAAGGAGGTATTTTCCAAATTTAATTTTATATGTACGATTTCGTTCATAAGTTTTATCAAAACAAAAATGTCGTCGGCATATTTTGTGCAAAGTTTTTTTAGAAAGTAGATAGGCGCTCACACGATGCCCAGCCACGCTAATCACGTGATAGTTTTAAAGAACTACCATTAAAAAAACACACTAAAACACAAAAAATTTGGACATAACAATACCGGAAAATTAACATCTTTGATAATGACTTGTTAAGAGGCCGAAACGCTTGGAAAATCAAAAATTATGGAACATTTTTACATTTCTTTATCCCTAGGAAAAAGAAAACATGTAAGAATATATAAGTAAACATTTAAAATTTAGCTAAACTTTAAAGAGATGGATATTATCAAGGTAAATGCAAAGAATTTATTTTGAAGCAGATTTGTGCGTTGTTGTGCAGTAGATATCAGCTTGGAATGAGAAATCGGAGAGCCGAGTTCGAATTTTATTTGAATTCGTTGCATTCACTTATTTTCATATACCTTTGGGAAAGGTATTAATCCATCGCTTCTCCTCCAGCTATGGGCTAAATAGCAGAACAGATTGGGTTCTTTAGCCTTGGTTGGCAACCAGTCTACCACGGAAAATAATGCCAAACTACTGCGGGAAAATCATGTCAAGCGTGTATCACATATGGCACTTAACTGACTGATTTATAAGCAAATTAAGATTTTCATCAATCTTAAATTTAATTACGTTTATAAATATATTTTAGGGTGACTGAAAAATCTTAACATAACTTACCTAGAAAATATCTTCGAATAATTTGCCTGAAAAGTCTTAACATAATTTTGCTAGACTTTTCAATGTTTTTTAATCATTTCACCCCACGTAAAACAATGAAGCCATTTAGACACAAATGGTCACTGAATGTTAGAGTTTAGTTCCATGGTATCCCAAGCATCCTTCTGTAGAACAACATTTCTTTTGCTTTAAGTCATTCTTTACCTGAGATGTGATTGTCCAGAATTCCCTGTCATATAACAGGATTGATATTACGTAACAGCTCAGTACTTTTTTCTTTGATTTTAACGAAATCTTCCTTTTTCTTAATACTTTGGTTAGATTTTGGAAGGTATCTTTTGCTATCATAATACGCCTTTGGATTCTAGCGGCACACTTTCTCTTCGGATAAAGTAATTTTCTGTCCTGATAAACAGTAATCATCTGAGTATCTACATCACAGGTTGGGGGTAAAATGAAGCAGACGAAATTAAGTAATGTTGACATTTTTGATAGTATTGTTGGGTTAATTCTTCTTCTTTCCAATTAGCACGCCCCACAATTGGTCCGTTAGATGATTCTTAATTACGAGTGACTGAAGCCCAGACTGCAGATAAGGCAGTTTTCGTCAAAACGTTGATAAATGAAGACGCATTCCTGAAACGTAGGCAACAAAGCTTTTTGTAAGATGACATACAGGACTTGTGAATAACGATAGCGTTTGTAACATAGCATAACTTTTAAGAATCAGAGAGAAATTAGGTAACACTATTGTATAATTTGGTAGCATATTCCCTTTCGAGAAAATAAAAGCTTCTTTTAACACATTACTCAATAAGTTTAGGGTCTAACATACAAATGGCGCCATTAATAAAAAAAATCTATATGACTTTTATGAAGTACTAACGTTAAAATAGCAAGTGACAAAATTTTGGCCCAATCAAATTTATAGTTTACAAATTAGAGTTATTTAAGTGAAGCTACAGTTGCAAATTTTCAAAAGAATGGAAAAATCTGAATTTCAGATTCTCTAACCATTCTTTCCTCATTGAGTGTCCCAGTAACTTCATTTGTCTCTTCCTGGTGTGAAGCAATAGTTTTCTTTTCGTTTTAATTCTCTCGAAAACGTCGTCGTTGCTCACATGCTCGGTCCTTGGTATCCTCAGGATCCTTCTGTAAAGCCACATTCCTGTTGTTACGAGTCTTTCGTTTATCTTTGAGCAGACTGTCCATCATTCACTGCCATATAGGAGGACTGATATTACATAACAGTTCAGGACTCTTTTCTTTGTAAAAGCACATTTCAGTTGCTTCAAGTCTCTTCTTCATCTTTGAAGAGATTGTCTAGCATTTAGTGCCTTATAAGAGGACTAATATTACATAACAGTTAAGGAATCTTTCCTTTTTAAAATCACATTTCTCTTGCTTCAAGTCTCTTCTTCATTTGTGAGGAGATTGTCCAGTTTTCACTGCCATATAAGATGACGGATATTACATAACGTTTCAGGACTCTTCTCTTTGTAAATGCACATTTCTGTTGCTTCAATTTTTTTCTTCATGTTTGACGAGATTGTCCAGCATTCACTGCCATATAGGAGGACTGATATTACATAACAGTTAAGAACATTTTTTTTGTAAAAGCATATTTATGTTGCTTCAAGTCTCTTTTTTATCTGTGATAAGATTGTCCAGCACTCACTGTCATATAGGAGGACTGATATTACATGACAATTAAGGACATTTTTTGTAGAAGCACACTTCTGTTGCTTCAAGTCTTTTCATCATCTGTGAGGAGATTGTCCAGCATTCACTGTCATATAAGTTAGGTATCTAATTTGTTTTATTACCACAATATAGCAAATAGTATTTTACAGCCTATGAAAAGAAAGAAAGAAAAAAAATTTGATCCACGCAATGGCGGGTATCGTTTTTCTGTGTGTTGTGTCCTCAGGGCAGGAATCGAATCATTTAAAACACTAGAAAGAAGTGATGACAAGGCTGGCTCTCTCTCTCTCTCTCTCTCTCTCTCTCTCTCTCTTTTGTGTGAGCTTTTCACTGCTCTGTCGCTACATCCACGGAAAGTGTTCGGACGAACTATATTCTTTGGTTCCGCCAAGATTAACCTAGCGCCCGCCATGCTACTTACAGAGTAGCAAACCACCAACATTCTCTCCATATTTCATCGGCAAGGAGTAAGTTCCACTCGAACTTACTCCTTCCCGCAAACCATTGCCCAGCTGAACAGATTCCTAGGATGATGTTTCCCCAATCACTACAATTGTACCTGTTCAAGTCTAGAGTCTCCAGTCCTATTCATATAAATTACCATTTAATGCAACCCTCTACTACGAGTGGTCCCCTTGACTTCGAGTGGCCCCTTAACTTTGTCCAGAGTGGAAATTACTGTAAAAAAAAGGAAAGAGCGTTTTATGAATGTCTTCCAAAAGGGGGAAAAATATGAAGGGAAACGTAGAGAAATAGTAAGAAAGAAAAGGGCACTGAACTTCTATGTAATATTAGTTCTTCTATATAGCAATGATTACTGGATCTAAACTTATTTATAAATGGAACTTTGTCTCTGTGTCTATGTTTGTGTGTCTGTGTGTATGAATCCTTTACCTATAGACTCCTAAACGGCTGAACCGATTTTCTTGAAAATGTACACAGTTGTACTATAAGCATCTGCGAGAGTTTTTAGCTAGGTTTTGTGTCGAGGTACCCCCGATAAATATCGAAAATCGATAATCGAAAAAATCGGGTTATAGAAGGATTTTAATCAAATTTGATAGACTCATAGACAAAGACATAAGAAACGATATTCAGAAGTTTCAAGGTTGCAGTTCTTACAATACTACAGAAAATCGATAATATATATATAAAAGGCAAAATGTTTGTGTGTGTGTCTGTTTATCTGCCTTTATGTCCTTTATACAAATCCACAATTTTTATCCGATTCTCACCAAACTTCAAATTGACTTAACTCCATTCATTTTTCTTTCAGTCTACGGTTTCGCTTTAACTGGAAACATCTATTGCTTTTTAGTCTTTCGTGTCAACGTCCAAAGAGTCTGAGCTCCAGGACCATGGATTAGTTTTAAAGCTTTCATTACACCCGAGTACCGCCGGGCTAGTAAATAGATAAATATGAGCAATCTTGGATCATGTATACAGAGAGAGAAAGGGAAATGGAAAAAGAGAAGAAAGACAGATATATACAAATGAAAAGGCTTAATTAGTAGATAGAGAGATACGAACAGACAAAGATAGATAGATAGATAGATAGATAGATAGATAGATAGATAGATAGATAGATAGATAGATACTGTCTTAGGACAGATATACTGAAAGAAAGGATGGAAATAATGAGAAAGAAAGAATAACAGATATATAGTAATATATTACGTAGATAGATAGCTAGATAGATAGATAGATAGATAGATAGATAGATAGATAGATAGATAGATAGATAGATAGATAACCAAAAAAGTTCTGTCTGTTTTTTGATTGGTCATTGAATGAAGTTGAAATATATACGAAAAGCGTGTAGCAATTGTTTTCAAATTGAACAGCCGGAAGTAGAACCACAGACGTTATAAAAAAACACGCACATCGTGCCCGGCCAGCAGTTATAAGCCGGAAAGCTTTGAGAAGTGTCTAGGGATCTAGTTCGGAGCTGTTTGCTTTACAACTTCAAAGTGGGCTTATCAGCAGCTGCTTCGTGTCGCCGCATATGTCAAGCGTTTGGGGATAGTGTTGTGGATGAACGTACTGCAAGGCGTTGGTTTCGAAAATTCAAGTCAGGAGATTTGTCTCTCAATGATGAGGCTCACAGTGGACGACCACAGGTCCTGAATGACGGTGTCCTGAAGGCGGCCATTGAAGAGGACAGTAGTCTAACATGTGGTGAACTTGCAAGACAGTTAAACGTTTCCGATGAAACAGTTAGACTTCACCTGTACCGCCTAGGTAAGACATAAAAATTGAGCATTTGAGTTCCGCAAGGTACAACGAGTAGCAGCCTGCGTATCGCTGCTTTCTCGCTATCCGTATCGCATCCTTATTCAATCGAGTGCTTACCAGTGATGAAAAATGGGTTCTGTACGAAATTCCCAAGCGTTCCAGACATTGGTTGTCTTCTTGGTTGTCTCTCATACCGCAAGACCGCCTATGCATCCACGTAGGATTATGCTTTGTGTCTGGTGGACAGGTCGTCAAGTGGGTCATTATGAACTGCTACTAACGGGCCAGACGGTTACTGGAGACCTATACTCGCAGCAATTGAAACGTGTGCCAGAAGGAGCCAGCACTGGTAAATTGCAAAGGTGTGCTTTTCCTCCATGACGCGCGAGTAGTCAGGGATATCATTCAGTAACTTGGGTGTGAAACTTTATGCCATCCACCTTATTCACGTGACCTTGCGCCACCCGATTACCACCTCTTCCACTCCCTGGATAATCATCTTCATGGGAAATCGTTCACTAATGAAGCAGACTTGCGCAAAGCCCTCACGGACTTCTTTGCGTCAAAACCATCGAGTTCTACCGCAAGGGCATTGAACAGCTGGAGACACGTTGGCAGAAGGTGCTGGATGCCGATGGCGATTACTTCGAAGACTAAATAGAAGTTACACATACTGTGAAGCGTTTTCTTTTTTTCCTTTAAAAATAGACATATCTTTTCTTGTTACCTTGTAGATAGATTAAATTAAGAAAAGATAGTCGAAATTTCTACATAGATTATGAGGAAAAAGGACTTGGGGACTTTGACATTCACAGGACATATTGAAGAGAGACAGAGCGAAACTGAATAACATAATTAACAGAACATAAACTTTTAGGGGCGCAAACATCGTTTAGAGCCAAAAAGATAGGATGTTGGGAAGTGCCATGATCGCCTACGTTCCGAAGATTACAAATGCATGGAAATCTCATGTTTGATGCTTCCCTATAGACACTCACTCACCACACGGGCACACACAAAGATATGCGTACACGCAGATACACAGACACACAAAGAGACACGTATGCACACACCATCAAGACGCACACATAGACAGGTGCACAAACACAGATATATACTGATTCATATAACATACAAACATAGATATATACAAACA
This sequence comes from Ascarosepion bandense, assembly GCA_037127315.1. Classification (NCBI taxonomy): domain Eukaryota; kingdom Metazoa; phylum Mollusca; class Cephalopoda; order Sepiida; family Sepiidae; genus Ascarosepion; species Ascarosepion bandense. The sequence goes on from JBBBDQ010000152.1 coordinate 1,995,512, forward strand.
CAAGCACGCACTCGTAAACATAGAGATACAAACACACAGGTACATACTGAGACATATAAAAGGCAGTTATACACAAATTCACGCAATGACACACACGTGCACACAGATAAACAGAAATATACAGGCACACACACACACACACACACACAAACACACACACACACACACACACACGCAGACATACAGAGAAGCACATAAGCGCACACCACTGAGAGGCATACGAAGACAAGCACACAGACATATACTGATGCATGCAGACACTCACTTGTCAGACACATGCACAAACATGCACACAGTTACATACCGACCGACACACAAACAATACGCACACGCGCACAAGCAGGCATACACAGGCACACACAGAAACACAGTTAAGGGTTTGAGTTTGAGTTTGAGTTTGAGTTTTGTTTAACGGCATATCAACATCTGTGGGTCATTTAATACCAAAAAGGTGGGGTTTTAAGGGTTTTTTTTTTAATGTTCGGTTATAGTGAGAAGGTTTATTTAGTTAGAATTTAATGAAAAAATTTTGTTTTTACTCTTTTGTTTTGTTTTAGAAAACTGAAAATGTTTTCTAGTTTTGTATTCAAAAATGTTTTACTGAGAATATTTTTTTCTGTCAAAAATGTGTTATGGTAATAATTTAAAAAAAAAATGCATCGTTGGTAATATTTTCCCTTCAAAAATGTATATTTTTCTCTAAAAGTCTCTCTCTCTCTCTCTCTCTCTATATATATATATATATATATATTTCTATAAAAGTCTATTTTTATACTTTCATAGTGTTTTCACCCCAGTTTGGGGGGTTAACTCAGTCAACCGCGAGACTATGTTCGAAATTCTTGGACGTTATGGCATACCAGTAGAAATCATTGAAGCCATTAAAGTATTGTATACAAACACACAAGCCACAGTCCTGACTCCAGATGGTGAAATAGAGCCTTTTGATATTCTAGCTGGTATTCTCCAAGGCGATACACTTTCACCTTTGTTTGCTGGGCATTGTGCACGTACCATAGATGAACTTGTTTCATCGTTTGTATTATGGAGGCACCCATCTCACAAGCAATCTCGTAAGTTAACCTTTCCAGACAGGATACATAGACATACATCTATCGCCAAGGAAGACCTCACAGGAGCTATGACAAATAGGGAATACTGGAAGATTGTAGTGAGTTCTATCTCGACTGAGGCCGCAGGATGATGATGATTTGCCCAGAGTTGGGACCCTAACAGGTGCTACCACTCCGAGTCAGGGTGGACCTGAAAACAACAGCAATTAAGAGGTTGTTCCATACTCCTCACAACCTCCCAATCAGAAGCCTTGCTGCCGGATGCAGTTTACTGTCATGCCCAGGATAAAAAAACAAAGATAAATGCAGGTGTATCCAAACACAGGCATATAGAAATAGGCATTGACCCAGCCACATGCAGGCGTGCCAAGGTATAGGCAGACACACACAGACAACCTACACAGTGCTACACATAGATGCACAGAGAAACATGCACACGAAGAGACAAATAGACACATCCAAGTATATGCAGACACACAGGCAGACACAGAAAATGTTATCGGAAACACACAGGCACATAATGACAATCATCACACAAAGATGCGAGCATACAATTATATAAAGGCCTATATGCACATACGCAAGAATATAGAGGTTCATTCAGACAGTCAGTTAAGTGCAATACGTGATACACGCATTAAACGATCATGTCTCGAAAGAAACATGACTGACTGGTCGAAAGATTTTCCCGCAGTAGATTGCCATTGCTTTTTGCGGTAGACTGATTGCCAGCCAAGTCTATAGAAACCAATCTGTCCTATTATTTAACCCATAACTGGAGGGAAGAGACGGATTAATACCTTTCCCAAGGGTATTTCTGCGCAAGTAAATGCAAGGAATTGAACTGGAATTCGAACTCGGCTCCCCGATTTGTCATTCCGAGTCGATATCCACTGCACCACAACGCAAATCCTAGACATCATTCGGACACAAGCATGAAAAGGCAAACACTCACATGCAGACATACATACACAAAAATCTCGAAAGTACACTCAAAAATTCACATGCACGCAAACACACATATATGGGTATATGATAACACACAATGGTACATGTTAGCACACATAAACAACGGCCACGTAGGGAGACACATAAACTCAAACACAGATTTGCGCACATATACATATACAAAGTCCTATAAACAAACGCACATAGACTGAAGATATTTACACACATCTGCTCACAAAAAAAGCAGAGTTGTTTATAGACACACACACGCATATACAGAATCGCATAGATACAGCCAGAGGCAGATGCACCGACAGAAAAAAAAAACGCAGACACCCACAGCATATACAAATCAAGCCTAAGTCAAATCGATATAAAATCAATTGTTTTAAGTAAAGTTTTATTTTATTATTAGAACTTACCAAAACCTAAATTAAAGCAAATCTTATATTTTCTCATATATATATATATATATGTGTGTGTGTGTGTGTGTGTGTGTGTGTGTGTGTGCGTGTGTGTATATATATACATACATATATATATATATATATATATACATATATGTATGTATATATATATATATATATTCCTTTTTTAGCGTAAATCCGGATTACAGTTGCCTGAGGCACATTCCTTTTGGAAGTGTCGGAGAGATTATCCATTTCAGTAATAGCGATGTGATTAGAAATGACGCTATTTATGACGCGAGAAAGCAATTCGAGGGTGGAGGGTTGGAACATCGGCGGTCGACTTTCGCAAAACCTGCTAAGAACCCCTAACTTTCTACTCGACGGCAGTCGGCCTAATCGGGGAGAAAGTCGATCGTCTGCAATGAGCATTGATTCGTTTGCACTCACGTCTGATTTGTTTCGCGTTACAGACTCGCCATTACTCTTTCCTTTTGCTGATTGCTATTATCTGACAAGTCTCAGTCCGATTGTTTTCCTCAACAGCACACACACACACACACACACACACACACACACACACACACACACACACACACACACACACCACAGAAAGCGCAAAAACACGCAAAGAAAATCCCTACAACGCATGTCAACTGCTTTTTATTTCACTTAAATCCATTGCGATGCTGATCGGAGTTTTTTTTTTTGTTTTTTTTTTTTTATGCCAGCGTCCAATCGCTGAACTTTTTACTTATCTTGATGGAAGTAAGTTTCTATTTTTGGCAATCGATCATCGCCAATGATATTCTTTTCACCTAATTTTTGTTTTACTCTAGCAGTGCATCGGTTCCTTAGCCAGAGAAGCGTCGATCGGCGAAAAGTGTCATTCCGAGATAGGCAGATTGGAAAATCTAGAGTGTTTAATGCAAGTGCTCATCTTCACTAAAACCGTTTTCATTTTACTCAATATAGATAATAATAATAAAAATAGATTTTCTATTGATGCGTGCATTTATCTCCCAGCAGAAAGAGAAAGAGCAAACATTAAATCCTCTCAGTGAATTATTGACCTTGTAAAGGCAATCAAGAGAGGATTATTTACAATGTTATGCTGATTGATTTATTTTTTACAGTTTATCAACATTTTAGTGGTTATTTCAAGACAGTAGAAAGATGATGAGAACACCATGGACCGAATATGTGAGAAACTATGAGGTTTTGGAAAGGATAGAAACGAATAGGAAACTAATACTTAATATCAAGAAAAGACAGCTGAAGATCCTAGGACATGTAATGAAGAAGAAGGACTTACAGGTCAGTTAGAGTGAAAGAGAGAATGGAAAGCAACATGTAACATACTTGATGGGCCTGAGCAAGAGGTTGGCAGAGCGGGGTGGTGAGAAATCGGAGGGCCGAGTTCGAATTCCAGTTGATTTCGTTACATTCACCTACCCGCAAATACCCTACGGAAAATTATTAATCCGTCTCTTCCATTCAGTTATGGGTAAAATAACAGGACAGATTGGGTTCCATAGCTTTGGTTGACAACCAGTTTACCGTAGAAAGTAATGGTATACTACTGCTCAGTTATCTCATTTTTTAGATATGATCGCCCAAGCGTGTATCACGTATGACACTTAACTGACTGAAAGCGTGCTAAAACTCAATAGGGATAGGAAGATGTGGAAGGCCATGATAGCCTTCGTCCTGAAGAGACAAGGCACAAAGAAGAAGAATAAGAAAAAAAAAACATTTTCATCTAAACTTATTTATAAATGGAACTTTGTCTGTGTGTGTGTATATGTCTGTGTGTATGTGTGTGTGTGTCCGTTACCTATAGACGCCGAAACGGCTGAACCGATTTTCTTGAAAATTTACACAGTCGTACTATAAGCGTCTGCGAGTGTTCTTAGCTAGGTTTTGTGTCGAGGTACCCCCGATAAATATCGATAATCGAAAAAATCAGGTTATAGAAGGAGTGGTCCGATTTTAATCAAATTTGATACACTCATAGACAAAAACATAAGAAACGATATTCAGAAGTTTCAAGGTTGCAGTTCTTACAATAGTGCAGAAAATTTGATATCGATACCAGAAAATCAAAATTTGATGTACATCCATTCATTTTTCTTTCAGTCTACGGTTTCGCTTTAACTGGAAACAACTATTACTTTTTAGTCTTTCGTGCCAACGTCCAAAGAGTCTGAGCTCCAGGACCATGGATTAGTTTTAAAGCTTTCATTACACCCGAGCAACGCCGGGCTATACTGCTAGTTGGTTGATACAATCATGACAACACCCTGTTGAATAGCCGACACGAAAAACAAACTACAAAATTTTCTACAAACGGTAGCGAAGGAAAGCGATACGAAAGGATTATAAGCTAAAATAGTGCATAATGCAAGGTTATCATTAAAAGGATAAGTCCAAAATAGAAATTCCAGATCGGGAATACTAAAATCAAGAAAGTACAGAAATTGAAATACCTGGGAAGTATTCTAAAAGAGGAAGGAAAATGCGATACAAAGATCCGGAGGAGCATTCTTCTTCCTCTTCTTCTTCTTCTTCTTGTGCTGTGTCCCTTCAGGACGTAGGCGATCATGGACTTCCACTTGGCTCTGTCTCTTGTTGCTCTCAATATTTTTCTCTTGGTATCTCTTCTAAGCCCCGCTACGCTAAACATTTGCCCAGACCTCATAAGCAAGTCTCACGCTGCTTTCCCCTGTCTTTCCTTTCATTTGTCCGACCTGTGAGTATTAATTTCTCCAGGTCCTCCTTCCTCATTACGTTCCCCAGAAACCTCATTTGTTTCTTCTTGATATTTATTATCAGTTTTCTTCTCGTTTGCATCCTTTCCAACAGCTCATCGTTGCACACGTGCTCCGTCCACGGTATCCTCAGCATCCTTCTGTAAAACCACATTTCTGCTGCCTCAAGCCTTTCCTTCATCTTTAAAGATCTGATTGACATTATATCAACTTTTGGCCTTATATCAACTTTCACCAGCATACATTTAGTTAAACACTGTGTACAGTCGGGTCGTTGTGTCTTTGATGATGAAAGGTTCAGATATTGAAATGCAGCTGCATATATATGAAGCCACTTTTTTCACATCAACTCCTGAGCTTCCATTTCTAGCAGTGTTATTTCCTCGATAGATGAAGTCAATTGAAATCTCCTTGATGGCGAGCCTTTAGGAGTTTGTTTTATTTATTACAGAAACAATTATTCGCTAAAGCCGTTTTAATTTCAGTCACCATTGAAAATAAAGAGAATTAGAATTTTTATTTATTTATGCATTTATCTAAGAGGACCATTGACTCCTCTCTTTGAATTTAGTGACCTTGCAAAGCTAATCAATAGCTTTTTATAATCGTTTCACCAAAAGTAAGGCAGTACTGAGAGTTTACATGAGATGATACCGAAAAGAAAGAGGAAAAATATACAGGGGTATGTCGAAGAAAGGATAAGAGAAAGATGGGAATACTGGTGCACGTAAGTTACGTAAGAGTTGAGCGAGGAGGAAAAAGAACATGATACAGAGGGTGGTGGGAAAAGGATAAGAGAAAGATGGAAATCAAAAAGATAAAAAATGGGAATTTAAAATGTACTTATTTAAAATCTTGGAGATTGTAGCTACCAAGGAAGAAAGTATACCGAAGGGAGTTCCACAGGCGAAAAGTGCGAGAAAAGAAACTGTTGGAGTAGAAGTGACAGTTATATTTGATTTTTTTTATTATAAAAGAGTGTGACCTAGTTGTATATCTAGTAGCAGGATTGAATTCGTGTAAAGGGAGCATCAGAGAGATAAGCTCATCATAGCAGATGCTGTGAAAATATTTGTAAAAAAGAGAGAGAAGTCAATATTTTCAGTATTCTATTTGAAAATGCAAACTCCTTCAGAAACGAGCCATTGCACATCTCAAATTCAGCAAAGACGTTACAAATCATCTTCCAGTAAGACAATGGTAACTGCCCTTATACCCAAGTAAGACAAAAAAGTCACTAAGACGCAGAGGAGTATTGAGTATTAGAGAATATGAGAAAAATATATTATTAAAGAGAGAATAAAATAAAATAAAAATTTAAGAAGATAGAGGTTAATGATTGACATTGCATCTAAATTTTTCAAGATCAAAGTTGACAGGGACGCACCAACCCGGAAAGTTCCACCAGCGAAAAGTGAGAGAGAAGAAACTGTTAACATAGAACTTACGGTTACGTCTAGCCATTTCAACTGTAAAATGTTGATAACTTCTCACCAATTTAGTCCTGGGCTTAAATTCATACATTTGATGTACCAAAGAGAAAAGCCCATCAAAGCAATTACCATGAACCTATTTATAGAAAAGCAACAGGGAAGTTACATTATGGGGGTGGTAAAGTGACTAAAGCCGGGATGACAGGTCAGGACCCGTAACAGTGCAGATTCCTCTTGGGGTTTTACTAAGAACAGGTAAATATATAGGAATACCAAACATAATGTGGCAACAATATTCAAAATATGGACGAATGAGAGACTTATAAATATCTAAGTTGTGCAATGGATATCGTCTCGAAACGAGAAATCGGAGAGCCAAGTTCGATTTCCACTTAAATTTGTTGGATTTTCTTACGCTCAAATACCACTGGAAAATATATTAATCCACCGTTTCTCCCTCCATCTATGGGTTAAATATCAGACAGGTTGGGTTCTATAACATCGATTGGCAACCAGTTTACCGCAGAAAGTAATGGCAACCTACGTGCGGGAAAATTTTCTGTCCAGTCAGTCATGTCTCTTTCGAAACATGATCGCCCAAGTGTATATCACGTATGGCACTTAACTGATTGAAGATATATTCTGGCGAGATAAATTATCTAGGAAGTGTATCAGATTTCCTAGCAGCAGAAGTAGCAATTAATTCAATATAATCTGTCCACTTCATGTCAGCAGAGAACGTTGACCCGAGAAGGAAATCGCTTGGAGGTTAGCATTAGCCATGCTGATGGAAGGTAGAAAACGTTCTCTTAGATTATTAATAAAAAGACAGTTTCGTCATGTAGGCTTGAAAATGGAACAGTTATTTCTTGTACTATTTAACACAATTAAATAGCATAAGTTAATGAACCAACTTAGCTGCAGATTTAGCAATCGATTCAATATACTCTTGTCACTTCATACCAGCTGGAAACATTAGTCCGAGAAGGCGCAATGAATCACTCTCCTGGAGCTTAGCATCAGCCATACTGATGGAAAGTAAAACCGTTCTTTTATCAATGTGTAAAAAGCCGACATTTACTAGCAGCTGACAAACAATTGGTTCCATATAATCTTTCCACTTCATGTCAGCGGAACACGTTTGCAGGTTCAATGAGTCACTCACCTGGAGGTTAGCATCAGCCATACTGATGGATGGTAAAAAGAATTTTCTCAGATTATTAAAGAGTTCAGTTTCGTTTCTGAGGAGTTTAAACTAACAAAGACACTCCTTGCCTTATTTAATAACAGATTGAAGGTCATTTTTGAGATGAATATCCAAATTGACCTTATTGAACCGATGAGATTTACTATTAAGGCAGGAGTACACGGTTGTGTCATTAGCATAGAAACCGAGTTGAGAACTGATGACACCGAGAACTGATGATATCAGGAACGTTATTTATGGACATTTGGAACAACATAAACCCAAGGAAAGCGCCCTGGGACATAGCAGCATTAAGGCCAAAAGATATACAAGAGTGGCCGTTCAGAACAAGGTTCATTTTGCGATCTAACAAGAAAGATTACATTAGTTCAAAAATTCGTCCAGAAATGTCAAACCTTTTTAATGGCCTTCGTGGTGCCACTCACTTCTTGCTTAATGGCCTTCGAGGTGCCACTCAATTCTTGCTTAATGGCCTTCGAGGTGCCACTCACTTCTTGTTTGTAGAACTCTATTTCAGCCTCTTGCTTTTCAATCAATTTCGATATTCAAAAATGTAACAGCAGTATCAATCTTTATCATTTGTCACCTTAATTCCTGTTAATTTATTTTCCTCTTCCCTTAATAATGTATTTTTCTTTTTCTAATACTCTTTTATACCCAGTAACACGTTGTGTGTTAGTGGCTGTATACTTTATTTGGGGTGAAAAAATATATTTTAAAATATTGCACTTTTTATGGAGCATATATATTGTGAGGTATAGCATTTCAAACCAGCCATAAAGATGATTTGAAGACTATAGACTGAATTAATATGCCGGATTGCAAGTTGTACTCGTAGAGTGATTTTTTTTTCCTTTTTATTAATGCTCACCCGATACAAGCCTAAGAGTCAGTCAAATTAGAGGGGTACTGTGTGTAGTTGTATGAGAAGATCCTAGAATTAACCGTAAGCCCAATTCTAAACAGGAATAAAAGAATAAAATTCTATTATTGTTCAAAAGACGGGGAGGAGTGTGAACCTGACAATAGGAAAACTTATCGACTCCTGTTAAGGACAAATACATAGTAAGGAAAGTTTCTGAGTGTAAGCGGAAGTATAAAGTTAAATTAATTTTAAGACGGAACCGGAAACTCATTCCTAAACAGGAAACACGGGATAAAAGACTACTACTGTTCAAAAGACCAGAAAAGAGCATGAATCGAACGAAAGACGAATTTATTTACTGCCATAAATTCAGAGAAGACGTCTTCAAAACAACTCTACAATAATCCGAACGGACGTGTAGATCACCAACCCTATTCACGACAATGACATAACAGCTTAATACTCAAGCCCATCAAAAAGGCTAATCAGATAAAGTCGTGTGGATTTAGTGTCTTTAATTCTTTAATAGAAGTAAGCCAAAGCAAATACTTAGCTGTGCAAATTTAAATTGAAAAGAAACCACCCGATGTACGTTTAAGTAAGTTTCGTACAGATTAAAAGATTGGGTGCTTGTAGATATATTAACAGGAATATTTGTAATCCGGTTAAATGTAATCGGTGATTCAACTTGCAAGGTCGTTTCGATGATTTGGGCCTGAATGATAAATAATAAGGGATTTGAATGACGCTCTTATCCATAAGCAAGGGTCGCTTACCGATCAACATCAGTGAAAACCTTTCAAAATGAAATTGGTATAATCCTTTAGAAAAGATTTACGTAAAAATATTCAATTGATACTGCCTTTATCTGGAGAATAAAAAATATATTTTCTTAATAAACCAACAAACGAATATATATATATATATATATATATATATGCAAAAGAAAGTGGCTTGATGGTAAAATCTCAAAGGAGATCCTATTAATAGAAATTGATAAAAATTAATAAATTAAAACCTTGACGTTCGCTGAGCTAACTGACGGATTTTAACTGAAAATCGCCTGTATCCCAAAATTCAGCTCATCTCTTAAGGCAAAAATTAACCAAACTCCGGCTCGTGTCTCAAGAAACCCAGATGCCGCTACGCGTGTATTTCAAAGTATTAATATATATATATATATATATATATATATATATATATATATATATATATATAATGATTATATATAAATTATTATTTATGAGATCTTTTCTGTGTTCATATTCTTGAGAAATATACTTTTGGAAATTGTTGACATTAAAAACCAAAATACTTCCACAGGCTAACATACACAACATACACAACAAAAATATAAAAAAAAACAAAAACATACTTTGCACACACACACACACACACACACACACACACACACATATGTGTATGGATATTTAGGCAGCATAACTTCAATGAAACATGTTTCATTGAATAATCCTTTTTATTATAATAAAACAGTTGTGTGTGTGTGTGTGTGTATATATATATATATATATATATATATATATACAGTACTGCGCAAAAGTATTAGAACAAGAACTATTTTATCTTTTATGAGGCATCAAAATAAAGTTTAAAATCACCCCTGTCCTAACACATTTGCACACTGCCGGTAGTGTGCAAATATATTAGAACAGGGATGATTTTTCTAAAGACGTTACTGAAACTCAAATTCAGGGTGACAAGCCAAGTAAATTGCTAATAAATATTGATTATTTAAAACTAGGTGTAAAAGAAATGTATTAAAAAGAAGTTATATTTAACTAACCCTAACCCAATGCCTGACAGAATGAAGGCTGTGATCAAAGCAAAAGGCTATTATACTAAATATTAAATTAATTTTGTAACTAGTATTTTTTCTTGTTAAAGCATCTGTTGGGTCAGTCAGTTAAGTGCCATGCGCGATACACGCTTGGACGATCTTGTCTCGAAAGAGACATGAGTGAGTGGGCAGAAGATTATCCCGCAGTAGGTTGCCATTGCTTTCTGCGGTGGACTTGTTGCCGACTAAGGCTATAGAGCCCAATCTGTTCTATTATTTAACCCATAACTGGGGGGAAGAGGTGGATTAATACCTTTCCCAAGGGTATTTGCGCGTAAATGAATGCAAGGAATTCAACTGGAATACGAACTCGGTACACCAAATAAAACTACTTTAAGTAAATTGTTTATTTCCTGTCAATATGCCTCATAAAAGATAATATAGTTCTTGTCCGAATACTTTTGCACAGTAGTATATATATATATATATATATATATATATATCCTATTACCATCATGGAGAGAGAGATAATAACAAGTCATCATTGGCTCAGTTCATTTTCCTTACTACTAGTTATTAAAGTTTAATATCACTGATGAAATTCTTGCCGCATGTTTGCTCATTTAACTGCCATATTTTGTTTTTTATAATAATTCTTTCTACTTCACTAATGCTTTTCTTCATGTTAAGATGAAATTAATTGCCGTAAGAATGGATTATTACAAAATATATATTTATATATATAGGCAAATGATTTTATTTATATTGTCATACACATGGTCCTTTGGATAAAAGCGTTGGTTAGATCGAGTGGTCTGACCAAAAAGTTGTGAGTTCAATCCCTGGTAACAGCAGACGTGAACAAAAAACTTAGAGAGTTGAGTCAAAGTAAGATCACTGATACTGAGATCTGGAAGAGGCATGACACATGGAACTAGAACACTCTGCAGCGGTGAACAAAATGATGGTTCAGTTCGAAATTCCAACCACCTGAAGAAGGTATGAGAATACAACGGCCGAAACACTGTGAATATGGTAACAAATATAACGGCAACTGTCCGAACTATGTAAATAGTATATATATATATATATATGTATTATCTACTATCAAGATTAGAATAAATTGTTGAATCTATTAACCGATTTTATATCTGTTAAAAAATTAATTTTCTGACATCAAAGGTGAAAATAACTTCTAGAACATTTTATTTTAATTCATTAATGTAAATTATCAGCATATAAATTTTTATTTGTTCCTCATCCTATCATTCTGTCGGATTGTAATCTATTTTAAATACAAGTTCATATATATATATATGCGCATGTGTGTGCGTTTGTGTGTACGTATAAATATATAAATATATGTCTATGTACGTGTGTGTATATATATATACATAGTATTAATGTGAAGTTTCTCACTTAACCCTGGTACACAAACCATCAATTAAAGTTACACCACTACTAACCATGAGTATATCATACCTGATTTTAAAAATATCAAAAAAATATTTTAAAAAATCTTTATTTGAAATATTTTACTTGCAGGCACTTAAAAATTTGTACTTTGAGTTAACATTACTAGGAACTGAAACACATTATTTAGGAAAGGAAATCAGCTACTGAAAATGTCATTAAATTTTAATTAAAATGGTGTTATATGCGCTGGGTACTATATACCCATGGTTAGTGTTTTCAGTTTAACTGAGCAGAATCATGCCGACTTCGAAATCAATAAAATTGAAGAAAAAAAAAGCGCTGAGAGATTGAAAAATCCCTGAGGAGTGAGGACATCATAGTGGTGCTTTCATGAAAATTTGAAGCAGGCATGAATATCAATACCAGTAAAGGTCTATCTCTATCTCGATATCAAGCACTTTACTACAAAAACCTGCTTGCCAAAATATCTTTTTTATCAGTAAACCACTGCAAAAACACAATCTTGTCACAAAGCATCATTGCAACTCAACACTATATATAGTTCTAATAGTACATTTCGCAGCTTCACCCTGGTGCGTTGAGCCGATTTCTTCCCTACTCATGGAACTTTTGGGCTCTACAAGCGATCCCCAACCACCCCATAGACCAAGGGTAGAGTCGCCGACTGACGCTATTTCGATCGTGTTTCAATCCTGGGTAAAAAAAGCAATCGGAGTCTAACCGTGCTGATGAGCTGTGATACAGCGAAACAGATCTGTCTGCGGATGACAATATATATATATATATATATATATATATATATATATATATATATATATATACAGAATAAGTAAGGAACAGGTAGGAAAAAGTGTCTTTAATCTAATATATTTCATTTTAATAAGGTTTTTCTTAGATTTTTTAAAGATGAATGATTTAAATATATATATATATATATATATATATAGAGAGAGAGAGAGAGAGAGAGAAAGGTAAAGAGGGAGAGGGAGATTTGCAAAAGTAGATATACAGTAAGTTAATATATTATTATTGATATATTTATTACTGTAAACACGCTTTTGGGTCCTGATATATATATATATCCAGGTAAAGAGAACCAACACTTACATTTCCGAGTTCTCTAGCATTTACTTTTTTTCATAAAACTGCTCAATACAATAAATATTGTAGAGAATAATACAATCAAATGATTATATATATATATATATATATATATATATATATATATATAGTAGCTACTCTAGCATCTACGTATCGTTCATTCAGTAATGAATTAGAACAGCTACTGGTGTATGTATACATGGTATATCTACCGGGCGGATGTTTTACAGTACTAATGAGCTGTGATACAGCAAAACAGATCTGTCTGCGGTTGAATATTTACGCTCTCACACTCTGATTGAGCAATCTGGAACAGTAGATACTCTAGCATCTACCCATCGTTCATTCAGTAATGAATTAGAACACTCTTAACTATTGACGTATGTTTACATGGTATATCACACGCTAAAGCTTTACCTTCTTCTACCGAGTGCCTATAGGTCAGAGTTAGAATCTTCGACTGATGCCAATTCGGTCGGGTTTCAATCCTGGCTAAATGCAATCAGATATCTAACCGCTGTGATACAGCGAAACTGATCTGTCTGCGGATGACTATATATATATGCGTATGTGCGTACTAAATTCAATAAATGTCATTTATAAACAATTTATACAGAAAGACAGCTTACGAGTCATTAAATAAAATTTTGTCTCATGTACACACACACACATATTTATATATTTGTGTGTATTTGTATATATATATTTGTTTGTGAGTGCATGCATGTCTGTTCTTAATTTATTTAATTCTATCTCTTTAAAAGAAGCTTGATGTTAAATTGCTGTCAGATGAGGATTTTAAAACTTCAACACTGCAGTTCATAAAAACGTGAATTAAGTCAATGAGAAAAAGATTATTCCTGTGAATAACTTAACAAAATTAATCTACTTAATGTTCATTAATTGTAAGAAAATCTATTGTGATTTGTTTTGTTTTTTCTTTTTGTTTTTTTAGCAAGATAATTTTCACGCACGAAATGTCAAACAAAAATGATAACAGCAGGTGTCACCGTCATCAACACTCTCCTCTTCCTCCTCCTCCTCCTCCTCCTCCTCATCTTAACCATTATGATCAGCATCATCATTTTGAAAACAATTGGGCATCCATAGCCAATTTTCTCCATGAATTACGCACCTTTATTACGATTTGTTTTTGTTTATTTAATGAGTTCTTATCTTCAAATGAATTGATCAATGACATTTTGTAATGGGTACCCACAAGATCATTTCCTTGGCGTAGGTACCCAACAAAAATCCACTGAATCTTACACTCCCGGTATATTCCCTGAACCTTACTCTCCAGCAATATACATTAAATTTTTTCCATTAATATCCACTGAATCTTACTCACCAGCAAAATTCCCTGAATTTTACTCCTAAACATATATATATATGTTTAGGAGTAAACATTAAGGAATGACACGCAATGAAAATGACACGCAATAAAATGACACGCAATAAATTAAGTAGAAACAATCATTCCAAAGATTATATTAAGTTTTCTTGGTAAAAAAAAAAGTTAAATTTTTTTTTATATGTCATCTTCTTTCAGGATCTGGGTGATTATAGATCTCCACAGCATCCTTTCTTTTATAGGCTTAAATAACATTGTACCACATTATCATTCTTCTTTTTCTTTGAGCCTCTACACCAATAGACGTGGGTGGAGTGTGAACCGGGCGATAGTTTAGTCTATCTACAACAACTGAGAAAAAAATTAAATAAATATTACACTCCTGCAATCGTCCCTTAATCTTACTCTCCAGCAATATCCATTGAATCTTGCTCTCCAGCAATTTTCCCGAATCTAGCAATATTCCTTGAATCTTACTCTCCAGCAACATCCACTGAATCTTACTCTCCAGAATTTTCCTTTAATCTTACTATCCAGCAAAATTCCCTAAATTTTACACTCCAGCAATATTCACTAAATTATACTCTCTCGCAGTATCCATTGAATCTTGCTCTCCAGTAATTTTTCCTTAATCTTACTCTCTAGCAATATGAACTGAATCTTAATTTACAGCAATATTAATTGAAATTTTACTCTCCAGCAATATTTACTGAATCATATTTAATCTTCTTTTAGTAAAGGCAGTCATCAGTTTTTGCATTTTTTTTCGTTATACGTTGACTTGGAAGTACGAAAAAATAACACTCTACCATTTATCTTAGTAAAATAATTTTGATACATAAAATTTCAAGTAAAAATAATGTCTTAATATTTGTAAGGAATATGTTTGAGAAAAATGACACGCAATAAAATTCCCGCATTAAATTAAGTATAACCAATCATTCCAAAGATTATATTAAGTTTTCTTGGTAAAAAAAAGTTAAATTTTTTTTTATAAGTCATCTTCTTTCAGGATCTGGGTGATTATAGATCTACACAGCATCCTTTCTTTTATAGGCTTAAATAACATTGTACCACATTAGCATTCTTCTTTTTCTTTGGTTTGCCTACCATTCACACTTTTTTTTTTTTTTTTAATCATATCACCCCGAGCAAGGCGGTAACGCCACTGATGTGCAGGGAGCTACGTAAGAGTGAAAAGATTGGAAAAAAGAAAGCCGGAAACCACATCCTGAACAAGGAACAAGGGATGAGCCTCTACACCTGTTCAATAGACATGGGTGGAGTATGACCCGGGCGATAGTTTAGTCTATCTACTCCAATTGAGAAAAAAAATGAAAAAGAAAAAAAAGTGCAAAGATTGGAAAAGAGAAAGCCGGAAACCACATCCTAAACAGGGAACAAGGGATGAGCCTCTTCACCTGTTCAATAGACGTGGGTGGAGTGTGAATCGGGCGATAGCTTAGTCTATCTACTCCAATTAGTCTATCTACTCCAATTTTTAATTTTTCTTGAATGTTCCATATCCTTTCAGGGTATAGGCTCTCTCCAACAAAATAATTTTCCGGCCATTTAACATCTTTCTTTGTCCTCGTTGTTCACGCAAACATGTTAAGTAGTTTACTCGCTGTTTCACTATGCTTCTCGTGCTTTCAGAATGGCATGTTTGTATTAAATTTTCATGGCCTTTATTATTTTGTTGTTGAATCTTACTCCTCAGCAATATTCCCTAAATGTTACCCCTAAGAAATATTCCCGAAATATTACACACCAGAATCTTGCACTCCATCAATATTTCCGGATGTTAACTTCCCGAATGTTACACTTTTAATTCTTCTTGAATGGATTCCTGGAGAGTAGGATTCAGGGAATATTGCTGAAGTGTAAGATTTAGTGGATGTTTTTGAGAAGTAAAATTCAATGATATTGCTGTAACGTAAGGTTCAGGTAATATTGCGGTAGAGTAAAATTCAAGGAATATTCCTTATGTATCGCAGAGATTTTAACTGAAACTTTCTGATTGTTCAAATTCTATTTAAAACTATGTTGTAACCTCGTCGGTTGTTTTGTAACTTATAAGGTTACTGGTATGTTGTGTTGGTATCACACGGTTGCATATCTTGGTATACTAATTAGTTACTTGTAATGTGATTCGGATGTGCGTTATGGTGCATTAGATATCGGCTCGGAACGAAAAATCGGGGAGCCGAGTTCGAATTCCAGCTGAATTCATTGCATTCACTTACACACAAATACCCTTGGGAAAGGTATTAATCCGTCTCTTCTCTCCGGTTATGGGTTAAATAATAGGACAGATTAGGTTCTATATCTTTGGTCGGCAACCAGTCTACCGCAGAAAGCAATAGCACCATACTGCGGGATAATTTTCTGCCCAGTCAGTAATGTCTCTTTCGAGACATGATCACCCAAGTGTGTTTCACGTATGGCACTTAACTGACTGACTGAATATAATAGTTAGAATTATAATTTTAACTTCTAGTGGTCGTAAAGTGGGGGATCGGTTTTCCATTGTTATGAAGTAATAACTGATCCCCCGCTAATTACTAATTAATAATATAATACATCTATTCCCCCGCTAGCTATGAGACAAATAACAGGACTGATTAGGGTCTATAGCCTTGGTCGGCAACCAGTCTACCGCAGAAAGCAATGGCGACCTACTGCAGGATAATTTTCTGCCCAGTTAGTCATGTCTCTTTCATGATCGCCCAAGCGTGTATCACGTATGGCACTTAACTGACTGACTGAATATAATAGTTAGAATTATAATTTTAACTTCTAGTGGTCTTAAAGTGGGGGATCGGTTTTCTATTGTTATGAAGTCATAAACTGATCCCCCTCTAATTACTAATTAATAATATAATAAATCTATTCTCCCGCTAGCTATGAGACAAATAACAGGACTGATTAGGGTCTATAGCCTTGTTCGGCAACCGCAGAAAGCAATGGCAACCTACTGCGGGATAATTTTCTGCCCAGTCAGTCATGTCTCTTTTTTGATCGCCCAAACGTGTATCACGTATGGCACTTAACTGACTGAATGTGATTCATCCACGGTAGATTCACATTTGGGTCATTCGATAGATTCGTTATTTTCTGAACTTCGATTATTCGCTGTTCACTCATAGCTATTTGCTCATCGCTCATCCTCTTCAGTCTGGTGTTTATATAATTATTTTAGTGATCACCTGATCACTAGTAAAATAATCTATTTTCCTAGTATTATTCTTTATCTGGCGATCAGTGTTCAACCACACGCGGTCGGCGTCGACACTTCTTTCTACATGACATATTATTCGTATTCGTTTCTCACGTATTCTGTGGGAAGAAAATCTACTGCCACAAGTGTCTTTTCCATCAATCTCGAGATTATTCAGTGTTCAATGCAATGCAGATTATATTTAAAACAATTCCCAGGTAGTTAGATTTCTTTACTTGCTTGCTTTTGATATCTTCAATATTTAGTACGACTCTTGGAATGTCCCTTTTGCTAACAACCATACATGGTATCTTCTTATAACTTATATACACAGAGACACGGTAGAGTAATGGATTGTGGTTCGGATTGAGGAATCCAAGTTCGAATTCCAGTCGAGTTCATTACATTTAGTTACGTGCTAATTCCCTTGGGAAAAGTATGAATCCAACTCTGCTCCCATGGTTAAATATTAGAACGGCCTTGGTTGGCAACCGGTCTAGGAGAAGGAACATTCTGAATTCAAAACTGTATGTATCTCTGGCGGAGAACATACTATGCATCTAAGAAAAAGGTCGTTCGCATAAATCCGACTAGGGTCGACTTTAATACTATTACTATAACATTGTTTGGTATTTTCTACTCGCTTTTTTATATCTTGTCTATGAATTACTGTTATAATAATATTGTGCCCGCCATTAATAAATCCTGGTAAGATTGGTAGTTCACTTAAAACTGCTACGATGTAAAAAAATTGAATGAATACAACGAGAAGATGCACCCTTACCTTATGTCCTTTTCTTATTCCTGTGCCAGTTAAATACCATAAGTGATACACACTTTGGGTGATCATGTCTCGAAAGAGACATGACTGACTGGTTAAAAGATTATCCCGCAGTATGGTGCCATTGCTTTCTGCGGTAGATTGGTTGCCAGCCAAGGCTATAGAACCCAATCTGTCCTATTATCTAACCTATAACTGGAGGGAAGAGACGGATTAATACCTTTCCCAAGAGTATTTGTGCGTAAGTGAAAGCAAGGAATTCAACTGGAATTCGAACTCTTGTGTACTTGTTCACTTTGTTCTTGCTAAATGTATCGAATTTGTACAAAAACATAGTAGATAAGGGAATGAGAATACAATAAAAAAAGCAAAATTTGCTAATAGTACAAAGGAGAAGATGTGGAGAGTCATGATCAACCACTTGCTGAAGGGACACGTCACATAAAAGATGAAGAAGGTTTTCAAGGCATCCAAAAATCAAAATAGCTGCTTTTTCACATGGTCCTATCTTATTTGAGTTTCACTTGTTACCTTTCGCAAACACGACATCTTTAAACTACAAAAAGTACAACGCACATTCCATTCTAATAAAATGGATTGATTAAAACATTAAAATTATTTCTATTGTGAATTACTACTGATATGACGTAAAAGATTCAAGCCAAAGCCTCAAATAAACGCCTTCTCTTCATTCTATTTCTAAGCAAATGTCGAATGAGAAGGAACATCTGTGTTACTAATTTCTCGCTTGAATAACTGTGAAGGGACTTTATGAGATATTATTTATTTTAAATAGGTTTGTTTTAAGACATTATTCATTGAAGTGTCGTCAGGTGATGGCTTCTGTTTGGTCATTACCTTTTGTAGTGGCTTTATAGTGGATTCACTCTATACAACGTCGATCGTTTGTACCATGCGTACAATGAATGATTTGATACACAAAGCTCATTTGTTGAACAGATTGTCGACAGTGGTGACAATTACACAAACAGTAGTGACGAAAATGTATCGTTGTTAGTGTAAGAAATATGATTGGTGATTTCTAAGTGAAATACCTTCCAAAATCGTTCATACTGTGTGACTGACAATTTTTAACGAATTCAATCGGATGTTTTTTTTTTGTTTTTTTTTTTTCATTTTCAATAAGCTGCAAACAAATGGACTGACTTTTTAAAAATAATCATTTCACTCCAAGTAAGGTAGAACCGCCACTAGCGCGCAGGGGGTTACATAAGAGGTGAGAGATGAGCAAGTGGAACTAGTTACAGGGGTGTCAGAAAATGAGTAAGAGAAGGATGAGAATACAGGTGTGAAGGGGGCTGCATGAGAGTAGAGTGGAAAGGAAGAAAAACATGATACCAAGGTTGTCAGGGAAAGGATGCGAGTCAAAGGGTTAAGAGATAGCAATTGACTTTGCATTTAAATTCTTGGAGATTGTAGCTGCCAGGGAAGCAAGTATACGGAAGGAAATTCCACAGGCGGGAAGTGCAAGCAAAGAAGCTGTAGAGTAGAATTTGCGGTTACATTTCATTGGTTTCACTGTAAAAGAGTGGGACCTAGCCGCTAGTCTAACAGCTCAAGTAAATTTATGCAGAGTGGGGGGGGGCACCAGGGAGCTAAGTTCGTCGGAGCAGAAGCTGTGAAAACATTTGTAGAAGAGACAGAGGGAAGCCACATTACGTCGGTGAGAGAGTGACTGATACCCAGTTTGGGATCGATTAAATTGCAGATTCTTCTTTGGATTTTGTCAAGAGCCCCAAGATGAATAGCAGGGTCACCCGACCAGATGTGACAACAGTATTCGACGCACGGGCGGATGGTAGATTTATTTATGTGCAAAATGGATTCAGACGAGAAAAAACACCTGCCTCTACACAGTGAACCTACCTTCCTAGCAGAAGATTTAGCTATGGATTCAATGTCGTCATTCCTCTTGAGGTCAGCTGATAAAGTTAGGCCGAGGAGGGGCAATATTTTGCTTTCAGAGAAACTAACCTGATCCATTCTGATATGAGGTAGGAGCGATTATCTATGATGGTTAAAGGATAGCAGCTTCGTTTTGGAAGCATTAAAATTGACAAAATAGATTTTGTAAACGATGGAGAAAGTGATTTTGTCCAAATCAAAGATAAAGTTGGGATTAAAAAGCGAACTATATTTTACAATGAGATGTGGAAAACAAGGGAAAATATTCATTGGCAATTGTGGAAATATGTCATTTATGGAATTCAAGCAAAACGATAATTTTGAAAAAAAAAATAAAGAACAATTATGCGAATAATTCATAGAATAAAGACAACACTACATCTCAGAAATTTAGGCAACACTAAAAAGTTTAGAGAGTGGAATACTAAAAGTTGAGAATACTTGTCTGAATAATTCGTAGAATAATGACAGTACTTAATCTCAGAACATTAGACAACACGAGGAGGTCTGGGGAGTTGAATACAACAAAGATGAGGATAGTAGTCTGAAAATTTCACGGAATAAAGACAATATTTAATCTGAGAACTTTAAACATCATTAGGAAGCATTGAAAGTTGTATATAACAAAGATGAGAATAGTAGTTTGAATACTTCATGGAATAATGACAATACTTAATCTTAGAACTTAAGACAACACTAGGCAAACAGGAGAGTTGAATATAACAAAGATGAGGATACTAGTTGAATATAACAAAGATGAGGATACTAGTCTGAATAATTATTAGAATAGGGACAATACTTCCTCTTAGAACATTGGACAACATTAGGAATGCTAGAGAGTTGAATACAACAAAGATGAGGATACCTGCCTAAATAATTCATTCTCAAAACCTTAGGCAACACTATGAAGGCTGGAAAGCTGAATATAACAAAGATGAAGATACTAGTTTGAATAATTCATGGAATAATGACAATAATTAATCTCAGAACTTTAGACAAGGTCGGGGAGTTGAATACAAAGGATATTTGTTTGAGGAAATTATGGAATAATAACAATACTTCATCTCAGAACATTAGAAAATACTAGGAAGGCTGGAGAGTTCAATACAACAAAGATGAGGATACTAGTCTGAATAATTCTTGGAATAACGACAATACTTCATCTGTGAACATTAGACAATACTAGGAATGCTGGAGAGTTCAATACAAGAAAGATGAGGATACTAGTCTGAATGATTCTTGGAATAACGACAATACTTCATCTCAGAATATTAGAAAATACTAGAAAGACTGGACAGTTGAATATAACAAAGATGAGTATACCATTTTCAACAATTCATGGAATAATGACAATACTTCATCTCAGAACTTCCGACTACACTCAAAAGGCTGGAGAGTTAAATTCAACATAGATGAGGCTACTAATCTGAAAAATCCAATACTTTATTTTAGAACTTCATGTCACGATTCTATCCAATAAAGAAATGACTCTACAATTGAGGGATCATCTTTCCTTTGATATCATACACTGAAAAAGGATGGGACTGTAGAACGTATAGAACGGGATTCCGTCTGGAGTTTGATTTACTGCATTTAATTAATGCGTCTCTGTTTCGAACGATGGCAAAAAAAAAAAAAAAATGAAATGATCTTATCACTGACATCATTTAATTATTGCATGTTTTCTAAATATATGCCGGATTTCTCAAAAGATGAATTTGAACATATCGAGTAGAATCTAAGTTTCCTTCCCCTCCACAATTTTGACGTGAAATTACGTTGAAGAATGTTTACAATCTGCCTTTAATTGTTCACACATGACGAGTTTCGTTTCGTTGTTTGACTTATCGATTTTAAAATGAATTTCTTTGAAAACGAAGGATTTGAGATCATTTTAAACCAAACGTGATCAAATATATTTTTGTTTTTAAATAATAAAAAAGTTTCGATGCATTTATACATAGGGTCTCAAGGGACAAATCCCTCATTTCTGTTTCATTTTTTTTTTCTTTCCATTTTTATGATCAGATTCTATCATCTCGGAAATATGATTGATCGTGATCGTTCATGTTTAGTTATTCTTTGTTAAAATATTTTTTACTTAGTTGTTATTAAATTTTCACGATAGTTAAAGACTCTGTGCTACTTTTTATTTCATTTATCTATTAGTTCTTGCTGTTTTACGGGTTAATACATACACGCACGCACACACACAAATATATGTAAACAATTACAATGATATTTAAGAGTTAACAAGAAAGACGTAAATCGGAGTTAAAATACATTTTCAAAATAGAATCACATATTTAAGGATTAAACAGGGATTTAGAGTTGCTCAAAGAATACAGTTTCCACAGAGAGCCTTCTACAAACTCTACACAAGCCTAATCCTGACAAACTGGACCAGGTTCTGTTTTGCACTCTCGTTTAAGGAACCCCTCTCTAAATGACTTCCACTGTTTTCGTGTCCATCATTTCAGGTGATTTACCGTACTCACCAATGTGGCTTGGTGAAACCACAGCCGGTTTGTATGTGCAGGTGACCGTTGGCTCATAGGAGCTCTTCCGTCCTTTCCCAGGTCTTGTTTTTGGTCCTGCAGGGTGCCTACACCATCTTCCTCGCCGAACTTGCACCCAGAAAAGGTACCGGTTTAGTTGCCGACAACCCAACCCGTGGCAGGTAGTACTGAGTTACCTGGTACCTATAGCAGACATACTCTAACCTGACCTGAAGCTTACAGCGCCTGGTATTCCCAAGCGGTCACCCGTGTAAGTTCTGATAAGGCAGGACGTTGCTTAACTTCGGTGATCGTACGAGAACCGGTGTTTCAACGTGAAGTAGCCGTAAACTGACAAACTACTAGGCTAAAATCAAATTTCTTACAGTTATACAACACATGAGCGAAAAACGAAAACAAAAATAACTACATTATCCGGAAGAGTGAATATTTCTCGTCTCGTTGAAAAAGGATACAGGCGTGTCCGAAAATTCCGACTTTAAAATCTTTTGCTCTGTTCTCCGGTTTAGTCAAAAGGCCTATGAATAGTTCATATTATCAATTTTATTGACAACATTGTTATCATATAAAAAACAGGAAGAAGTCAGATGAAGCTATGTCTGGTTTATCATCATTTATCCATCACACCCAGATGGTGCATAAGGCAGCAACTTTTTTTTGTTTCCTCAACAATCTGTTTTTTACGGGGCAAGGTTGTTAGCTCTGCACCCAACCCCCTAACTTGGAGAACCAGTAGACCATTCTTGGTTTTTATGTTTGCAGCACCTGGTATTCCCAAATGGTTACCCATTTAAGTACTGACCAGGCTCGATGTTGCTTAACTTCGATGATCGGACTGGAACTGGGGCATTCAACACGATATAGCCGTAGGCATATCGTGTTGTATGTCTAGTTACTAAGGTGGATAGAGTACACATTCAAAGCGACAGTTGACTGCTTTAGCTACTGAAAACTGAAGAGTGTGAACGGGCGAGTTATCCCGGAGCAAGAGCATACCGACTATCAGCATCAATCTGTGTTTAGATTTGATTACTACCTTTAGTTGGTTTAAATCTCGATGCATAGTACAGTCCATTAATATTTTTCTCCTCTTCCAGGTATTCTATCATGATTACGCCTTCAAAATAAAAAAAAGAAAAGGTATCTGATGTTTTCAATGCTGTGGTCAGGAACATCAGATACGTATTTTCAGCTTCTTCGTTTTACTGTTAACAAGGATGACGTGAAGTCCGTGTTAAAATCCATTTTCAAAATATAATTACATTTTGAAGGATTAAACAGGAATTTCGGCTTTCTCAGAGAATACAGTTTCTGCAGAGAGCCCTGTAAAAAACCCTTCACAATCCTTATCCTGACAAACTAAGATTAAGTTTAAGTTTTGTTTAACGGCATATCAACCTCTGTAGGTTATTTAATGCCAAAAAGGTGGGGTTTTAAAGTACTTTTTTAATATTTGGTTATAGTGAGAATGTTGATTTAGTCAGATTTTAGTAAAAAAAATTTTGTTTTTACTCTTTTTTTTATTTTAGAAAACAAAAATGTCTTCTAGTTTTGTAGTCAAAAATGATTTGCTGAGAATAATTTTTTTCTTCAAAAATGTATGGTTGGTAATATTTTTTCTTCAAAAATATATATTTTTCTATAAAAGTATTTTTATGAATATATTTCTATAAAAGAGTATTTTTATACTTTCAAAGTGTTTTGACCACAGTTTGGGGTGTTAACTATTTGCCCATAGCTGGGACCCTAACAGTTGCTACCACTCTGGGTCAGAGTGGACCTGGGAACAACAGAAATTAAGAGGTGGTTCCATGCTCCTCACAACCTCCCAATGAGAGGCCTTGCTGCCGGATGCAGTTTACCGTCATAACCAGGACCGACAAACTAAGAAGCGAAAACTATAAAACATACAATATATCAGAGAAAAGCAAAAACAACATTATCCGAAAGAGTGAATATTTCTCGTTTCGTTGAAAAAGGACACAAGTGTGTTCGAAAATACCGGCTTTAAAATCTTTTGCCTTGTGCTCCGGTTTAGTCCAAAATCCTGTGAATATTTAATAAATACAGGTGTAGTTCAGGTACGTCGTTTCGATTATACGTCGTTTGCCAAAAGAAATATATAAAAAGATAAAAATCAATTTTAAGTCATTTTATTCGATTTTACATCTGTCCTTAAAAATATTGAAGTAATAATATCTCTAAAAATGCGTTAAAAGCACATAAAATCATGTTATTGTACAACAAATAAGAATTAAAAGTATATAAAATCATATTAACATACGTACATTTAGAGTAAACATTAATATAACTAGCAGTATAGCCCGGCGTTGCTCGGGTGTAATGAAAGCTTTAAATCTAATCCATGGTCCTGGAGCTCAGACTCTTTGGACGTTGGCACGAAAGACTAAAATGCAATAGTTGTTTCCAGTTAAAGCGAAACCGTAGACTGAAAAAAAATAATAGATGTAAGTCAAATTTTGATTTCCTGATATCGATATCAAATAAGGTTTTTTCGTCGTAAACTGAATTTTGAAGGCTAAATAAGCCCTCTGAGTAAATGGTATCATGGCTGAGACTAAGAACTACAATTATACCTACTTAGAGCCAAACCCGAAGCAAAAACTAAAATAAAAGGGCTGAAAAAAATACACACATACAGACAAACACACGCACACACAAACAAACATCTTGCCTATATATATATTATCGATTTTCTGCTCTATTGTAAGAACTGTCACCTTGAAACTTCTGAATATTGTTTCTTATGTCTTTGTCTATGAGTGTATCAAATTTGATTAAAATCGAACCACTCTTTCTATGAACCGATTTTTTCGATTATCTATTGGGGGTACCTCGACACAAAATCTAGCTAAGAACACTCGCAGACGCTGATAGTTGTAAATTTTCAAGAAAATCGGTTCAGCCGTTTCGGAGTCTATAGGTAACGGACACACGCACACACATACACACACACATACACACACACTATGGGATGAAGTTGAAATAATAAATAGAGAACGCCACTGGAAACTACGTAAACTTAAGGAATCAGCAGATATGCGAGGCTACAAAAAATCTCCTAAGCTGACCAAGCATAGAGATGAATACAGTCTGGGAACCAGTAATACGGAATGACAGAGAAAATCATTAGTATCAAAATTGCAATATGAGCTCTAGAAAAAAAATTAAAGAAAAGCATTAACATCAAAAACTTTTAATATGAAATCTGGTAAAAAAGGATAATGAACAAAAGGTTTATAAGTAACAGAAATGCAGTTGTTTTTGTTCTTAAGGGCACATGTTGGTTACTTCCTGTGACTTGATCCAAAATGTAGTGAGTTTAGGCCACAGTAGTGGTGAATAAGAAACTTAGAGAGTCCGTGAGATAACTCACGACTACTAACAGAGGCTTCACGCAAGAATGAAAATTATATACCCCAGAGATTATAATAAAAAGTTCAGCTCGAAATTCCTAGCACCTGAAGAAGGCTGGAGCGTACAACGGCCGAAACGTCGTACAAATGGCAACAAAGATGAAAACAATAGACCGAATAATATATATATATATATATATATATATATATATATATATATATATATAAATTAAAGGATTAATTCAATGATGTTGAATGAACATTTCGATATGAACTTTTTCTGTTGCTGAGGTGATGTGTTATCTTCATATCGAAATGGTCATTCAACATCATTGAATTAATCCTCTTTTAATTTATATTTGCTCTGTAATATTTTATTACATGGAGCTCTCTTCCTGTATCATTTTTTAATATTAAAATAAAATTTTTAATATTAATTAGGATCGGGTTTTTGGAATTTACCTTCCTGCTTTTTTCGCTTGGATTATAAGTATCTGAATTAATATATATATATATATATATATATATATATATATATATATATATATATATATATATATAAATTAAAAAAGGATTAATTCAAAGATGTTGAATGGCCATTTCGATATGAAGATCCCCACGGGGAACAACACATCACCTCAGCAACAGAAAAATCCTTTCAGAAACTGGAGAAAAATTAGTCTACTTTTCCTTTTTAAATAGATTGCAAAGAAATTCAAAAATAAAATAAAATAAAAAGAAAAATAAAGGGAAAGAAAAAGAAAAAGAAAAAGAAAACGAAAACGAAAAAGAAAAAGATAGAATAAAATCAAATAAATAAGAAAAGAAAAAATTGACATCGTCTGGGTTCGCAAAAAAAAGAGAGTGTAACTAAAAATTAACAGACAGCCGTGTTAAAACGACGTAAGTTTAAGCAACACGGAAAAAAGGTGGTAAGAGAGATAAAAGAAGGAAGGGAGGGAAAAAGAAGAAACGAAAGAATTTTTTTTTTTTTAAATATTACAGACAGGTGAAAAGAACCAGCAGTTTTACAATTTCTCCGGCATTTACCTTTCCTTTTTTTTTATTTTTTTTTTTTATAAAAGTGCTTAATACAACAAATATTGTAGACCATAATATAATTAAATTTGTTTTTTTTTTTTATTTAAGATTAATATAGTTTACATTGCGACACGGAAATTCCACTGTTTCGAGATTTTTTCCTCATCAGGCAATGTTAGATCGTTGTTGTGAAAATGATTTTCATTTGAATAAAGAGACAATACGTTTTTTTTTTTATTTATGGATGTGGAAAGACAGGAAAATTTATGTGTGTGTTCAAATTCACTCAACAGAATAGACATTCACTTTAAATTTGAAAAATGTTTATATTTTTGGGAAATACATGATTTCTCCTTTCAATCTTAACGGCAAAATTGTCAGTTGATCAAAACCCTTGTCTAGACTCCATTTCCGTTGATGTATCCATTTTTGTTACAATTTTTTTTACTTTTAGTTTTCTCTGTATCTCAACATTTTCTAATACAGAAAAGAAAAAAGAAAAAAAGGAAAACATTTTATATTTTTGATCTAACTTAAAGGGACAATTGAGTGCAATTATACTATTATTATTTCGATTCAGAATGCATTCTATTCTAATTTGTAAGTAACATTTTTTAATACCCATTCATTTATTAAGAATTTTAAAATTCATTTTATTATTTCTATAAAATCTATTATATTATGATTATATCCCAATAAAATTCTAAATATAATACAATATTTTAAATATCTATTTAATTATTAAAAATCGAAATATCAATTTAATTATTTTAATATCTATTTATTTAATATTCGTTCATATTATAAAACAAATTATTAAATATATGCAAGTTAAACATTTTTTTATTTTTTATGTTTTTATGAAGAATCTTTTTAGCCATATTTTAAGGTGATCATTTTGCAATGTTTACATATGACATTTATTTCATTACGTTTATATAACAGATTTTTATTCTTAAGAAATTTAATAATATATATAGTTTTTCATAGAGACAAGAGGTAAAAATCTCATATAGACAAGAGATAAAAATTTCAAAACAGAAATTTCTGTGTCGCAATGAAAACTATATTAATTTTAAATAAAAAAACATATATATATATATATATGTAGAACAATTTTAGGAATAAATCTTAATAAAGTTAATGTGGGTATAAATTATAAGACAAAATGTTTTAAATTTGCATTGTTTATTGAAAATCAAACTAAAATTATTGCACTGTATAACATATTACATCATAATATAAATAAATTGTTCAGTATAATTTCTATTTTAAGTAAATTAAGGTTTTATTTGATGGTACAATAATTTAGTAATAAAATGCTTGTGTCATACATCTTGTCCGTATAGGATTTGTAAAGCTTCAGTAAATTATCAGTTTCATAAGGCTGTTCTATAAAGCTTTGACTGATCAGTCAGTTAAGCACCATACGTGATACACGTTTGGGTAATCATGTCTCGAAAAAAACATGACTGACTGGGCAGATGATTTTCCCACAGTAGGTTGCTATTTCTTTCTGCGGTAGACTCGTTGAAAACCAAGGCTATAGAAGCCAATCTGTCCTGCTATTTTACCTATAGCTTGAGGAAGAGACAGATTAATACATTTCTCATGAGTATTTGTATGTAAGTAAATGCGACGAATTCAACTGGAATTCGAACTCGGCTCTCCGATTTCTCGTTCCAACTTTGAACCTAAACGTAATCTTGAAACTCTTTTCCTTAACATTTTTGTATCATTATGTATCATGTCAAACTCTAACTATCAACTTGTGTGGAATATCACGTTCAAAAATTGACCTATCCTTTTGCGATAATTATATATATATATATATATATATATATATATATATATATATATATATATATATATATATATATGAGTGTAGAAGTGGAGTGGACGGAGAAAGGAGCATAGAGAGAGGATGCAAGTCAGTGAGACAGGAGATGACTATTGACTTTACATTTAAATTTTTGGAGATTGTAGCTGTTAAGGAAGCAAGTAAACGGAAGGGTATTCCACAGGCGGGAAGTGCGAGAAAAGAAGCTGATAGAGTAGAAGTTGCGTTTACAATGTATTGGTTTCACAGCAAAAGAGTGGGGCCTAGTTGCTAATCTTGAGGTTCGAGTAAATTCATACATACGGGGCACCAGTGAGCTAAATTGATCGGAGCAGAAGCTGTGAAAGCATTTACAAGAAAGGTGAAATGTTGCAAGAACTAAGACATTTCTAACATTTATTTTTTCTCTTTTACTTTCAGTTCGTGTACATACTCTCGAAAAGATTTCTCGATTTCTGAATAAATATTTTTTGTTTCTTCAGAAGTCAGTCGTGGCTCATCGCAGACATTCTTTTTATTTTCTATAAATTTCTATGCATCTTTAAGAAATATAGTGGAGTGGGTTCTCATTACTTTCTCTTCGTTTAGGAACTCTTTTTTTTTATTTTATTTTTTGTTACCAGCCCAGACTAGAGAGCCTTGCCTACCTGGCTATATAATATATTGCTAGGGGTAGAAAAAAAGCAATATGCACCATTCATAAGGGAACTAGAGTATAAATAAGCACAGCAGATGAGCGAAAAATTGGCTTGGAAGATAGTGATTTCCAAAGAGAATTGTAGACAAAAATTCAGTCACTTAAGTGATACACGCTTTGGGCAATCACGTCTCGAAATAGACATGACTGCCTGGGCAGAACATTATCCCGCAGCAGGTTGCATTTGCTTTCTGCGGTAGACTTGTTGCCAGCCAAAGCTTTAGAGCTCACTCTGTCCTATTATTTAACCCATAACTGTAGGGAAGAGACGGATTAATACCTTTGCCAAGGGTATTTGTGCTTAAGTGAATACAAAGAATTCAACTGGAATTCGAACTCGGCTCCTAGTCGATATCCACTCGATATCCACCAGACAAAGATTCTTTTTTTTTTAAATAACAAGCCCAATTAGGATCCACTCCCTACTGTTCATCGTAAAGAACCACCAGACGCTAACTACCAAGTGACCTACTCATTGTTGGTCTTACGTTTTTCAATGACACCGAGTGGAATAATCATATTGAATTAACTGATAGGTCTGCTGCTATGAAAGTCCGTCTACGATGTCGTGTTAAATATGTTTTTGTTTTGTCAGCAGAATCTATGTTGTTCAATCATAATTCTGTCATTCATATGGTCTAGTTGCTTCTGTTTTGTAAATAGCTATTCTAGACATTTTTTTTAATTCCACTGTGTTACATTCAGTTTCTTTACGATCGCGGCTCTCCACAATTTCTCGTACTTTGTAGCCCATTGTAAGATCTTTCTTTTTGTTATCATTTCTAAACAAAATTCTGCACATTAGGTACTCGCTGCTTTCTCCTATCCTGCTTGCATTCAATATGTCCTGTGAGTGACAAATTCTTCAAGCCCTCTTTCCTCATGATGTGTGCCTGTTCTGTCGTTCATTTACACAAGCTCGTTAAAAATATATTACTCGCTTTTTCCTCTGCCCCACTTGCCTTCAGCGTCCAGTGAGTGTCAAATTTTCCAAATCTTTTTTCCTCATGATGTGTTCCTGTTATACCATCCGTTTGTACAAATTCGTTAAGTATGTCACTCGCTGATTCCCTCTGTTCTTCTAGCCTTTAATACGCCCTGTAAGTGTCAAATTCTCTAAACCAATTTTTCTTATGATATCTCCCATCTATTTTCACACGCTCGTTAAATATGTTAGTCGCAGTTTCCTCTAATCTCATGTCTTCAGTTTGTCACGTGAGTGTCAAATGTTTATATTCATATATAAGCACAACTTTATTGTTCTTTTTAAAACTTGTTGAACCTCATTAATAGAAAATAACTTATTATACCGAACGAAATGTAAAATGAGTGATACAAAAAGATATACCCATGAAAAATCCCTCTTCATGTATAGTGGGGACCATAAATTTAAAAAAAAATTTTTTTTCCAGGATCCGAACTTTAGAGCAACTATATTAGTCCTACGGGAGTGAAATATTGCAGTACTCCGAATCGTCCTGGATATATTCTATAGCAAATAAATTGTCTTCATTCTTTTTTGTACGAAGCGGCTCTAAAATTGCGATAACGAACCACTTGTTAAATCTCTGATACGAAATGTAAGATGCGATACTTTTGTATCAAAGAATTTAAGAAACAGAGAATTATAAGATAAAAAATACAAGTAAATAAAAATAAAAATCAAATAAAGATAGAATAAGGAATACAATTGAAGCATCTACGGTATAGATACTTAGACAAAAGAAGTGGCGTTGGAAAAGCAACGTGCAGACAAAGATAAATGCAAACTGGTGAAAGAAAAAAGCAAAAGATTGTTAATTCTTTATTTATAAAAAGTATTTGTAGATTTTAAGCGACACACAGCAAACGACTTTCTGCTGTTTAACTTACCACAGAAAGAAAGAATCTAGGACATAGGAGACTTGCTTCTCAGGGTAACGGTAGTTGATTTTTACCGTTTCTGTTGAATATCTTGTGAAGAGTGGTTATTGGGGAGAATCTTTAGTATTTGTCTATATTTCTGAGATGAGCTAGTATTTACAGTGTTTACATTATTCGGACATCTTTGTTGCCATTTGTACATTTCGGCCGTTGTACGCTCTGGCTATCTTCAGGTGCTAGGAATTTCGAACCGAACCCTTTATTACAATCAGTGGGGTATATCATTCTCATCCCTTGCGTAGTAATGCATCGATTGGCAGTCATGAGTTATTTCCCTCTAACTCTGCAAGTTGCTTGTTCACCACTGCTATAGCCTGGTACTGAACTCACAACTCTCTAGGTCAAGTCACAGGAACTAACCAACGTCTACATCCACTGGGTCATGTGTCCTTAAAGAACAAAGTGGAAATAAAGATGAGGACAATGGGGAGAATCTTTGTGTACGAAACGTAATGAAAATTTTCCTAACTTTTGTATTTACGTTTTTTTTTTTTGTTTTTTTTCTTTTGGCTGTTGTTGTTTTTCGGTAGGTTATATTTATATTGTCATATCTATGGACGCTTTATCTCTGATATCGAGCACTTTTCCAATAAATATATTTTCTTCTTCTTCTTTATATGCTGTACCCTTTCCAGACTTAGGCGATCATGGACCTCCACTTACGCATGTTCTTTGTCGCTCTTAACGTTTTCCTTTTAGTATCTCTCTTACACCCTGCTCCACCATCCATTATTCAAGCCCATCATGTATGTCTTGCGTTGCTTTCTCCTGATTATCTTTCCCTCTATTCGTTCAGTGAGTATTAGATTCTCCAAGCCATCTTTTCTCATTATATGTCCCAGAAACTTAAGCTGTCACAACTTGATGTTAAGTATAAGTTTACTTTTCGTTTGCATCCTCTCCATAAATGCTATAAAACTATATTTTTATCATATATATATATATATATATATATATATATATATATATATATATATATATATATATCATATTTATGTATTTATCATATATATATATGATATATTGTTATATTGATATATATATTTTTTTATAAGCGTTTCACCCCGAGCAAGACATGTCACTGCCACTACTGCGCAGGGAACTACATAGAGTGGAGAAAGTATGATTAAATATAGGAAATGTCAGAGGGTGGGCGATAGGCGGGTAGGGATACCGAGAATGAGGGTTGGGTAGATGAGAATGTTCTAAGAATAATTGGGAGTTAGAGTGATAGGAGGTGTCTATTGACCCTACATTTAAACACCTGGAGATTGTAGCTGTCGGGAAAGCAGACTTGTGGAAGGGAGTTCCACATAAGGGAAGCGCGAAAAAAGAAGCTGTTGGAGTAGAATTTACGGTTACATCTTATCTGTTTGTCTGTAAAAGGGTGGGACCTAGTTGGTAATCTAGTATCTCGTGTAAATTCCTGCTTAGGCGGCACCAGTGCTCTAAGTTCATCGGAGCAGAAGCCATGAAAGTACTTGCAGAAGAGGCACAGGGAAGCCACATCACGCCGGTGAGAGAGTGGTTGCAGCCGGTCTGCCAAGTCAGTATCAACCACGTTACAGATCCTCCTTCGTATTTTGTTAAGAAACCCAAGGAGAGCAGCAGGGGCACCCGACCAGATATGGCAGCAATATTCAATACACGGGCGGATTGTAGATTTGTATATGTGCAGAATAGATTCAGGTGGGAAAAACTTCCGGGCCCTGCACAGAGAGCCGACTTTCATAGCGGCAGATTTCGCAGTGGATTCGATATCGTCATTCCATTTGAGGTCCACCGAAAGTGTAAGGCCAAGGAGGCGTAGTATTTTACTCTCTGGGAGGCTAGCCTGTCCCATGCTAATGGGAGGTAGATGCAATTGTCTATGGTGGTTAGTTGATAACAGCTTCGTTTTAGAAGCATTGAAATTTACTAGCCATTTCCTACCCCAGGCCACTACGGATTGGAGGTCCTTTTCAAGCGCGGCAGCGAGGTTCGCCTTGTCGCCCACACCTGGTTTTTGATCGATGCGAGAGTAGATTGTTGTGTGATATATTTATATTACGATATATTATATATATGATATAGTGATATATTTATATTATATTTATAATATATTATATTTATTGATATATTGATATATTTATTTTTATTTATTTTTATCTTTATATATTTATATATATATATTATCATATCACACACACACACACACACACACACACACACACACACACACACATATATATATATATATATATATATATATATATATAATGAAATATAGAGAAAAAACTCAACACATAATTAAAGTGTTATAAATCCATAATTTTTTTTCGGAAATTGTAAAATTCACAACCTGCTTTTTCAAACCTGTTCCTCTTTATATCTCATATTGCTCTGGATAATATCCACTGAGCCCTCTATTTTTATCTATTTAATATTTCATATTAATTAGATAAATTTTCGGGGATTATCCTGTCAGTTTTTACGGGTTTTTAATTTTTTCCTTATATATATATATATTTATATATATACCACTTAGAAAATGCATGAGGACATTTTTTTCTCAAACTTATGAAATCCTTTCGGTCCAACACTTCATCAGAAGTAATTGTTGACAAATTATGACGACAAAAAAAAACAACTTTTCACAGAAAAAATATTGAAATAGGATGGCAAATTTTGGGACATCAATAAAACAATTTATTTGTATAACAATTCACGAATAAAAGAATAATAAATCCTCCTAATTTCTTTTTATTATCATTCATAAACCCTATTCTGCGCATTGGGTTAGTTACTCGCTGCTTTCCTCTGTCCCTATTCGCTTTTGTCTCGTGAGTATTATATTCTACAAACCATCTTTTCTAATGACGTGGGCTTGTTCTTCGATTAATTTCCACAGACTCGTTAAGTATGTTCCTCGCTGTAATTTTCCTATGAATTTTTCTCTACGGTACCAAGACTTTATGAATCTAAGTGTAGTACTAGATTGGCGGCAAGGTCTCATCATTTTACAGTTGAAATCGCTAGATATAAATTCTATGATAACAGTTTCTTTTGTGGCGCTTCTCGCTTGTGGAACATTCTTCCGGCTTCTTGCTTCGCAATCAACTTTAATATTCAAAAATTTAAATGTAATATCAATTGTCACTTTCTGTCTTCTTATTCTTTTATTGTTTTCTCTCCTTAATAGTTTTTTCCTCATATTCCTTAACTCTTGCTACTTTAACCTCGCTACTGAATTGGCATCTAGGTCCTACTCGTTTACGGTTGAAAAAGATAAATGCAACTGACACTTCTACTCTTATAGTCTCTTTTCTCGCACTTTCCCTCCGTAGAACTCCTTTCATTTACTTGCTTTCCTGGTAAATCAGTCAGTTAAGTGCCATACGTGATACACGCTTGGATGATCATGTATCAAAAGAGACATGACTGACTGGGCAGAAGATTATCCCGCACTAGGTTGCCATTACTTTCTGCGATAAACTGGTTGCCAGCCAAGACAAAATGTTTTAAATTTGTATTGTTTATTGAAAACCAAACTAAAATTATTGCACTGTATAACATATTACATCATAATATAACTAAATTGTTCAGTATAATTTCTCTTTTAAGTAAATTAAGGTTTTATTTGATGGAACAATGATTTAGTAATAAAATGCTTGTATCATACATCTTGTCTGTATAGAATTTGTAAAGCTTCAGTAAATTATCAATTTTATAAGGCTGTTCTATAAAGCTTTGACTGTTAAGTGCCATACGTGATACACGTTTGGGTAATCATGTCTCGAAAAAAACATGGCTGACTGGGCAGATGATTTTCCCACAGTAGGTTGCTATTTCTTTCTGCGGTAGATTGGTTGCCAGCCAAGGCTATAGAACCCAATCCGTCCTGCTATTTAACCCATAACTGGACGGATTAATACCTTTCGCAAGGGTCTTTGCGCGTAAGTGAATGCAATGAATTCAACTGGAATTCGAACTCGGCACTCCGATTTCTCGTTCCGAGTGGATGTCCACTGCTCTACAATGCACTGTTAAATAAAATCTTCAAGAATTTAAATGCAAATTTCAATCATCATCTTCTGTCTTCTTAGATCCCGTCCATTTTTTTCCCCCATCCTATAAATACTCAGGTTTCTCTCTCACTTTCACTCCCTGTAACAGTCTGTGTACTAGTGGCATTTCCGCCTTGTTTGGGGTGAAGTGTTTTATAAAAAATTTATTGCGTCTTAGTGACTTTATTATCTTAATTGCGGTGAAAGTATGTTTTTTTTTTAATTCAAAATTCTCTGAAGTTTATCTGGATCGAAAAACACTTGGTGAACAACGGAATAGAAAATGATCGAAACATTGTGACATTAACAAGGATGAGAAAAATAGCATGAGTGTAAATAATGTAAGCATATTTTTTAACTCTTGAAAACAACCTCTAGTTATGTAGTCAGAAAAAACGTCACTGGTATTGCACACATTCTGGAAAAAAAATTCCGGCATCCATTTTCCAAATTGGTAAAAGTGGAACTTTCTAAAGATGCAAAAATGTCTTGGCGGTTATTAATGAAGTGAGACCTTAATGTAAAGTCGTGTATCAACCGATACAATCAGGGTAAGAGGCGACATAGTCTCTAAAGCTGTATCTGTTTAACAATTCCATTAGAATAAAACCAATATTTACTTTGATTCGCGCTCCATTGGAACGAATTACCGCTTCCCATATTTCATATTTGGATTTCCACTCAGTACCTTCATTTTTTGATGTACCAATTTCAGAATTAAGTCGCTTACACAGCTTCCAGTCTTCTCTTGTCATATTTCCTGTTGATTACTTGTGCGGCAATGCACGCGGGCTTTGATGTGACTTTTGCCACACAAACGGCAAGCGCTGATCATTTACATGACTGAACTACGACGACCAAATGTGCGCGAAAAGGCATAAGCCTGCCCGGTGACGATGCCAACTACTCTAAATGGATAACGCACCGCGCGTGTAACCCATAGCCATATGGAATAATATGAGTGAGATGTTTCCAGCATTTGGCTCGAAAACTCCCTAAAGAAAAACAGGCCGTTGGACAGGGTTCATTTATTTATTAGATGTCAAGAGCCTGGGAACACATTATTTGATTTTTTTTTCTTAACGAATAAGCTCTAACTATAGCTCGGAAATTTAGGAAGCATTGAAAAGATCTCGACCCAACACACTTTCCAAGAATCAATATTCAGATGTTTCGTCATTGAAATATTGATTCTGGAATTTGGTCGCGAGCGAGAACCGACACAACTTAGATTAACTGGTCCGCTTATAAGGATACAATCCCTCGCTTAAAGAGTTATCTGCACTTCATTTTAATTTACAATCGCCAAGTTTAAAGATGTACTTCTTTTTTGCGCCATGTTACTTCAGGATGTTGGCGGTAATGGTTCTCCCCAGGTTCCTGTCTTTTATATGTCATTAATAAATGCGTACGACCACGTATTGGGAAAATGAACAATATCATAAAACGCTGATGTCAAAATAGCAGTTTGAAACTTGAAAATTGTAAATAAAAAAAAAAAGGTAGAGATAACTCTATAAGAAATTAGAGATCGAGATGCAACATGTTTATATTACAAACAAGACCTTCCTTTCTAAAAATGATTCTGGCAATTGTCATTTTAGAGGAAGCTTGCTTCATGTCTTTTTAACTGCGGACCAGTTAACCTGAGTTATACTCGAGAACTATGCAGATTCTTCTCGGTCCGACCCAAAATTTCTAGTGAGTTTTTTTTTATTGTGTTCAGCAAAGATCGTTTCAGCACCTTCATAGGAAAAATCACACGAGCACAATAACTTTTCCAGACTAATAATCAAACGTTAAGCGTCTATTTGCGAATACAGAGACGAAAACAAATACCTACTACTCTACCTACAAATACATGCCTTAAGCACAGCACAGCCTTAAAAATATTTAGAATCGAAAAAAAAACATACAAAAATAAGTAATAATAATAATAATAATAATAATAATAACAACAAAATGCAATGTACCAAATGTAGAAACGATGGCAGGATAAGCCTCTTCACGGTTAATACTACCAAACAAGCTGATGTAGACGGACCTCGTACCAGTGGTTAGGTAGTATCAGTAGTTACGTAGTGCTGGTTGAAAAGCTGAACTTGAAGGTTTTATTCTTACTACACAGAAACAATGCTTGCTAACTGGAAATTACCAAGTACACATACTGAAAAATTGTGTTGACCAAAAATGCAGATTCTGTGATAAATATCCAGAAACAACTGATCATCTTGCATCAGTCTGCACAGTGTTAGCATCCACAGGCATGGTAGGGTGGCCAATATCTGGCCAAGGAAATATGCAACTTTACGAGAAAGAAACTGGTATAAACATCACTCAGACCTGGTTACAGAGGTAGGGTCTATACTTTTATGGAATACACGCATACATAACAATCAATGCTAATCGCCCAGACATCGTGATCAAAGATCCCCAAAACAGAACGGGCTTTCTTATTACCATGGCAGTCCCTGAAGATTGTAGTGTATCTTTGAAGATCTTCAAAAACCTCTCAAAATACAAGGATCATGAAGTGGAATTCTAAAAAAATGTGATACATGAGAACATCAATAATTCCAGTTGTAGTTGGAGTGCTCGGATTGGTTGTAAAAGATTCCGATAGACCCATTGAAAGGATCCATGGCAGTTTATGCCTTTAAGAAATACAAAAAAGTGTTTCCATAAATACAGTTAGCACCTTACGAATGGCTTTATCCATCTAAACTTTTTATAATCTTTGTGTTTTTTATTGTTTTGTTTTTTTACAAAAATGGTCAGTAGAAAAAGTCATGAAGCTAATTTTGACCTTAGGTCTCTGGTTGGAACCCGAAGGAAATGTGTATTTGAAATTAAAGAAAATACTACTACTACTACTACTACTACTAATAATAATAATAATAATAATAATAATAATAATAATAAACGGAACAAAACAACACATTGAAAGAATCCTTGGAAACCCCAGCTTAAGAGAAATATAAAAAACATGTCTATGTAACGCTAGGGATGATAGGGGAGATAGAAAAACATGAAATGGAGCCATAACAACACACCACGACCAGCTTTGGCTCTTTCCGCTTACTTGGTAGGTAGTGCGACCTTAGCAGAAATCGAATTGTGATGAAAAATGCCGTAATAATAATAATTACGCTGCAATTTAGGGCAATAATAAAACAGCTAAATAAATTTATTTAATTTATTATATATAAAAATCCCTGTTTTACTTATGAAAACGTT
This sequence comes from Ascarosepion bandense, assembly GCA_037127315.1. NCBI lineage: Eukaryota > Metazoa > Mollusca > Cephalopoda > Sepiida > Sepiidae > Ascarosepion > Ascarosepion bandense. The sequence goes on from JBBBDQ010000152.1 coordinate 2,034,513, forward strand.
GGAAAATCAGTTATTATAAATCGCCTGAAGATACCGAAAGGTTGAAACCTAAGTTGCGGAAATAACTGGTTTCTAGTTTATAAAAAAAAGCAAAGCCTCTAAATTATATATCTATTGAGCATTTTTTAATACAACTGTAAACTAGTTTAATTAAGACCAAAAACAGGTTAGCAATATATATATATATATCGTTCATTCAGCAATGCATTAGAACACTCTCAGCTATTGGGCGTGCATAATTATAATATACACGCTAAAAAGTTTGCCTCCTTCTACCGAGCGCCCATAGCTCAGAGGTAGAATCGCCGACTGACGCTAATTCGGCCGGGTTTCAATCCTGGGCTAAATAGCAATCGGAGTTTAACCGTACTTAAGTGCTGTGATACAGCGAAACAGATCTGTCTGCGGATGACTATATATATATATATATATATATATATTGGAAGTGTGTAAATCACTTAGTGGACTGAAAAATGACGGATACATTTAAAAAAATAAAACTTATGGCAACTAAATACGTGTCTGGTCTGCCAAATTTTATGTCAGACGTTCATCTGATCTAAAGGATCATATTCGCTGGAGGAAAAACTGATTCTAGCTATGGGGTTCTGTGGTTTTCATACTTGATATACATATATTCAAAAGTTTAAATGACTGGATTCACAAAGCTAAGAATATCAACCTTGACAAAAAACATCAATTACTAATTATCTATAGATACATCGTTTATTAAGATTACATATAGATACCAATACCTATAGATATATCGTCTACAAAGCTAAGAATGTTAACTTTGAAAAAAAAAACATCAATTACCTATTATTTATAGATATACCGTATATTAAGATTGCCTAAAGATAACAATACTTATAGATATATCGTCTACATAGCTAAGAATATCAACTTTGAAAAAAATAGATATATCACCTACTAAGATTACCTATAGATACAGTTGACTGAGAAGTTAACTGTATAGATATTTAATACTAGGTAAATATTTTTGAAAAAAAAGCATTATCTGCTAAGATTAGCTACAGATACTAATTACCTATAGATCCATCGTCTACAAAGGTAAGTATATCAACTTCGAAAATAATAACACAACCAATTTTCGACCAATGATCTATAGATAAGCCCCCTTATAAGCCCCAGTTGAATTCCTTGCATTCACTTACACACAAATACCCTTGGGAAAGGTATTAATCCGTCTATTCCTTCCAGTTATGGGTTAAATAACAGGACAGATTGGGTTCTATAGCCTTGGCTGGCAACCAATCTACCGCAGAAAGAAATAGCAACCTACTGTGGGAAAATCATCTGCCCAGTCAGCCATGTTTTTTTCGAGACATGATTACCCAAACGTGTATCACGTATGGCACTTAACAGTCAAAGCTTTATAGAACAGCCTTATAAAATTGATAATTTACTGAAGCTTTACAAATTCTATACAGACAAAATGCATGACACAAGCATATTATTACTAAATCATTGTCCCATCAAATAAGACCTTAATTTACTTAAAATAGAAATTATACTGAACAATTTAGTTATATTATGATGTAATATGTTATACAGTGCAATAATTTTAGTTTGATTTTCAATAAACAATGCAAATTTAAAACATTTTGTCTTGGCTGGCAACCAGTTTATCGCAGAAAGTAATGGCAACCTACTGCGGGATAATCTTCTGCCCTGTCAGTCATGTCTCTTTCGAGATATGATCGCCCAAGCGTGCTTCACGTATGGCACTTAACTGACTGACTATCTATAGATCCATCTTCTACCGATTCGCCTGTCGGAGGCAAATGTACATCATTAAATACTGATTCTTAATTCTGAATACTAAATTCACTGAATCGATCCAAAATCGAAGATGAATCAAATAATTAAGAGAAATTACAAAGTGCATAAATAATATAATGTTTTACATAATCAGGCCGAGAGCCACATTAGTAGAGCACCCAGTGAAGTCAGAATTTTAACTGACTGACTGAATATAATAGTTGGAAACATAATTTTAACTTCTAGTGGTCGTAAAGTGGGGGATCGGTTTTCTATTGTTATGAAGTAATAAACTGATCCCCCGCTAATTACTAATTAATAATATAATACATCTATTCCCCCGCTAGCTATGAGACAAATAACAGGACTGATTAGGGTCTATAGCCTTGGTCGGCAACCAGTCTACCGCAGAAAGCAATGGCAACCTACTGCGGGTTAATCTTCTTCCCTGTCAGTCATGTCTCTTTCATGATCGCCCAAGCGTGCTTCACGTATGGCACTTAACTGACTGACTATCTATAGATCCATCTTCTACCGATTCGCCTGTCGGAGGCAAATGTACATCATTAAATACTGATTCTTAATTCTGAATATTAAATTCACTGAATCGATCCAAAATCGAAGATGAATCAAATAATTAAGAGAAATTACAAAGTGCATAAATAATATAATGTTTTACATAGTCAGGCCGAGAGCCACATTAGTAGAGCACCCAGTGAAGTCAGAATTTTGTTTCATTGGCAATAGACTAAAAAATTCGACGAGCAGGAGATGTAACAGATATCGACGCAGAAAAAAGTTCAAATTCCGGCCTAGTTTCTTGAATTCACTTCCGCCCTAATACTCTTGGGAACAAATTACCGCCGTAAGGTTAGGTATAAGTCGCCTCACCTGGAACAAATTACCGACGTAAGGTTAGGTATAAGTTGCCTATCCTGGAACAAATTACCGATGTAAGGTGTGGTATATGTCGTTTATCATAGAACAAATTAAGGGGAGATAAACCTGTATCACGGTTTACTCATTTGAATTTTCTGAGGAATCGTCTTTCTTATTCCAGTTATTGTATTTGCAATTGGCAAGCTCCACGAACATAAAATAATAATGTGATCTTGCATCGTTACATATTTGAGCTTTATAAATTTAACAAAATATTGAAATAACACCCATAAATATGAATCCAGGGTATTATTTAAGAAGTAAGGAAGCGTAAATAAAAAGGTTAAAACTGACAATGTATTTCTATTTCTTTCTTTCTTTCTTTCTTTCTTTCTTTCTTTCTTTCTTTCTATTGGCTTTTTTCTCACTAAAACTAAAAAGCGTCCAGTAAGACTTGCATGTGCAGGTGGTATAATGGATAATAACCCGGAATTGTTAATCAGAGAGCAAAGTTCTAATTCCAATCAAGTTCGTTACACTGAACATTGTATTTCATTCGTTTCGAGTCAACCTCTAGTTTTTCGGTACGTTCACTTTTTCTGATACTCATATTTATACGTTCAACGAATTCTTGGGTTTTGATACGTCAAAGATACCATACAGTACTTGCATAGGTTCTTTCTTACTTGCAGGCATTTCATCAGTAAATATTTTTTTTAATTTTTCAATTCTCGGCGGACCTCAAATGGAATGACTATATTGAATCCATTGCCAAATCTGCTGCTATGAAAGTCGGCTCTCTGTGCAGGGCCCGGAAATTTTTCCCACCTGAAACTATTCTGCACATATACAAATCTACCATCCGCCCGTGTATTGAATATTGCTGCCATATCTGGTCGGGTGCCCCTGCTGCTCTCCTTGGGCTTCTTGACAAAATACAAAGGAGGATCTGTAACGTGGTTGATACTAACTTGGCAGACCGGCTGCAGCCGCTCTCACACCGGCGTGATGTAGCTTCCCTGTGCCTCTTCTACAAGTACTTTCATGGCTTCTGCTCCGATGAGCTTAGATCACTGGTGCCGCCCAAGCACGAATTTACACGAGATACTAGATTAGCAACTAGGTCCCACCCTTTTACAGTTAAACAAATAAGATGTAACCGTAAATTCTACTCCAACAGCTTCTTTTCTCGCGCTTCCCGCCTGTGGAACTCCCTTCCACAAGTCTGCTTTCCCGACAGTTACAATCTCCAGGTGTTTAAATGTAGGGTCAATAGACACCTTCTATCACACTAACTCCCAACTATTCTCACAACACTCTCATCTACCCAACCCTCATTCTCGGTATCCTCACCCGCCTATCACCCACCCTCTGTTATGTCCTATATTTAACCAGCCTTTCTCCTCTCTACGTAGCCCCCTGCACAGTAGTGGCAGTGACATGCCTTGCTCGGGGTGAAACGCTTATAAAAAAAAAAAAAAAAAAATTCCCATTTTTTCTTTCACCAATATAAATCATTTTTCTAATTCGTGAACTTATGCGGTCTTCCTGCATTTAATTTCCACTTTCATATATCCTGAAAAACACTTTTTCGCCCATTTAAAAAAAATGTGTCTTTTTTCTATTTGTTGTTATTCTTTTTTGACCTGTTAACAACTTTTCGAACACCGATTTAATTTTTCTTGCGACCCTCAGTTCTGCTGGTGCCAAGTCTATCCGGTATACACTCAAGAATTTTTACAGTGCTTCTTCACTAACTTTTTCATTACTGGCTTTTTATTGTAAAAGTACCCACAAACCGTTCAGCTTGTTCATTTGAACTGGGGTCATGCGGCGGGGTAGCAATACATTCAGTTGAGAACATTTGTCAAAAGTCGTAAGCAGTGAATTGTGTACTGTTATCCGATGACATCCGGATGCCACATTTTGCAAACAGTTCATATAAAATGTTCGCTGTAGCCATTGAACTTTTTTTTTTTTGCACTTACAAATTTAAGGCCACTTATTAAAGCTATCCACTACCACCAGATGACGCGATCCGTTTATTGGACTTGCGAAAACTAGTTGCAGTCTTCACCGAGGAGTATCTATCTTTGGCCAAGGTTGTAACTTCATAGTAAATGATTTTGCTGCCTAAGCACAACTTATGCAGGCTTTTGATAATTTTTCAATTTCTTAATCCAATTTTGGTTCAGTATGTATAATTAGTCATAAGATATTTCATCCTTGAAATTTCTGGAAGTCCTCTATGAAATTCGTAGTAAGCGTTTAAATCTGGATTTTATTCTAAAAATCATCTTTCTCATTTACTTTTAGTTGTTTTTTTTTTCTTACAAAATATGCTTTGTTCGGCTTTTCCACACTTATAGCACTTTCAATTCTTAAAGAGACAATCGTCTCCAAGATGTAACTTTCCACAACTGAAACATGGATTAATTTTTTTTAGCTTTTATATCTTATTCTTTTTCTTCGATTTCTTTTGTATTGCGTCTCAGAACTCGATTTCTCTGACATCTGTCGGATATTTTTTAGTGTTATTTTTTATTCTGTTTCAGTTTCATTAGGATTCTAGCACGTATTTCTGCGTCTATTTTCGCCGTTAACCCTTAAAAAAATTAATCCTTTAAATATATCCAGTGTCACCTCGTTTTATATAAATCTTTCAAAATCCTTGTTACCGATTCCAGTGTATGTGACAAAATGTTCGTCTTCTTCTTTTTTGTCAGATTAATACACTTCCAATGAAAATTGAATAGCGAATTTTTCTCGCTAAATATTTAAGTCATAATATTTACCTTTTCTTCATTGCATTTTCATCCATTTTGTCTGTTTTTTGTTTTTCGGTAGTACAAAATTATAGTATTTTTCATGTTCTACTGGTGTTAACTTTCTCAAAAAAAGTCTTATCTTTTTCTCGCCTTCCCAGTCGCAGCATTCTTCTCTGTAAATTTGCTCGCATCTTATAAATTAAACAAAAATTTAATTCCATCACTTGAATTATATGTGAATTTAGCTATGGTATTTGCCACTGTACCGGGAGAGTGAAGAAACTTGGAAACTTTTTAGTTTTCTTCTGAATTATTTCAATTAACTTTTGTTGTTGTTTCCGGAGTTCCAACAGTTGCTTTTGCTGTTGTTGCTGTTGCTGCTGTATTTTTACCACTGGTATTTTTCATATTGAAGAATATCCGGTTTTTTTTTGTTTTTGTTTTTTTTTGTTATTTTACACGCATAGAAAAGACAAAAAAAAACAATAATATCGTTCTAATTTCTCGTCGTCGCAAAAAAGATATTTTTTCAAGTTCGTATTAGTTATGATTCCTCGTCGCCACTGTTATAACTCGTTAGTATCGGTTATGATATTATGTCTCGACTGACTCCAGTGGTACTCTAACGAACACTTTATGAGAACCCTGTCGGAACTCTTTTTAAATTATTTATTTAAGGCATCTTAGCTTGTTCATTTTTGTTACCGGGGTGTCTCATTTACTCCAAAACAGAAAGGCGTGAATCCACATTCTCTCCGTCCCTAGCTAATTAGCAAAAGTAAATATTTATTTGCTTCTATAAGGAAGAAGAAGAAAAATAAGAAGAAGAAGAAGAAGAAGAAGAAGAAGAAGAAGAAGAAAGAAAGGAGAGGGATGGAAAAAGGAGGAAAAGAAGAAAAAAGAAGGTTAACATAAGAAAGAAAAAAGAAGAAGAATGGGAGGAGGAGGCATATGAAGTAGATGGGATGAGGAAAAAGCATAAAAAGAACTAAGAGAGGAGAAAGAGGAAGAAGTAGAAGAAAAAAAATGAAGAAAATGAAAAAGAAGGAGGAGAAAGGGAAGACAACAAAATTCTTACAATCTAAAGAAAATATTTTCTGGCTTTAAATAACTTTCAAAGTGTTGATAGACCATAAAAATGAATTTGTTTAAATACTTGAAATTTAATTTAGCGTTCGCTAGCGTGTTAAGTATTTAAGCGTTAAGTGTTTCTTTTGGTTCGAAAACGTTAATTATGTTAATTTAAATTTTAGTCAGCTTGAGATCAATTTTTACACGAAAATGTATAATTTAATACTGACGCTGTGTTGTTTAAAGCAAGACTTCTATCGCTAAATCACTATTTTCTCTCCTACCCACCAAAAAGATTTCTTACAATCTAAAACATTTTTTTTAATCGTATCACCCCGAGCAAGGCGGTAACGCCACTGATGTGCAGGGGCTACGTAATATTGAGAAGATTGGAAAAGCGAAAGCCGGAAAACACATCATAACAGGGAACAAGGGATGAGCCTCTTAACCTGATCAATAGACATGGGTGGAGTGTGAACCGGGCGATAGATAGATCTATCTACTCCAATTGAAAAAAAAAAACAAAGTGAGAAGATTGGAAAAGAGAAAGCCGGAAACCACATCCTAAACAGGGAACAAAGGATGAGCCTCTTAACCTGCTCAATCTGGTTTCAAAAAACCTGCAAAGGGTTGCTAAGCCATAAAAAAACAAATCAATCAAAAAGTTTCACTGATACATCCTTTTCTTTTTTCTTTCCTCGCAATCAGAACGAAATGGTCCATTGTTTATTTGAGGCAATGGCAAGGCGTAAAGAACATGCTGACAGAAGAGCAAGCAGAATTATAATATTACACAGCATTAAATAATACTGCAAGATTACATTTCATAATATCTTTTACACTGACAGATAACATTTAGATAAAATAAGACAACGCTGTTTGTTTATAGCCTATAAGTTATAGATATATTAAAAATAGAACTTTTACAAGTACATGCGTTTTTTCTTTAAAATACATTTCCCCAAATGTAAACGCAAAGTAATGAAACTCACCAGCCTATATCTAGAATGGCATCTAATGCGGTAAAAACTTAAATAACTTTTGCCCGTGAGTTCATTTGTGTGTTTCAATAAATGGCTGATTATTTTTAAATATGAATGTTTTTACGGTTTATCAACCCTTTGAAGGTTATTTAAACTAGAAAAAAAAATTATTTAGATTTTAAGAATTTTGTTGTCTTTTTGAGATAATAATGATTTAATCTTACTAATTAGCCAGGTGGGAGAGAAGGTGGATACATACCGTTCTGTCGTAGAGTAAACAATAACACAAATAAACTAAGCAAGACGCTTTAAATAAAGTACTCAAATAGAATAGAAATAAGGGTTAACGCGAACTTCAGAAAATAGAGAATCTCCATTCATTTGCATGAAGTGACAAACAATTGTATCAAGTTGTCTGTGTTGTCTGTAATGACGAAGAAATGATTGCACTGTCTGTTGGGCCTGCAAGCTATGAAGTCCAGATCGGCTGCATCAGTCATTTCTAGTGAATTCAATTATTATACACTAGAAACTTGACGTTCTTTTTTTCTCTTTTCCTGTTATTTTTTTTTTTGTTTCCTTTTTTTAATCTTGAAAGCTATAATTGTTTGTATTGATGTGATATGTTTGCTAGAATCGAACGGTTTTCAGGAGACGACGGGCTTTGGCGAGATGACTGACTCTTTAATGGCATCCGTAAGCAAGCAGACAAGGCAGGGGCCATCTGGAATATAACAGTGTGACTAAATTAAAAGAGAATCTGTCACATCAAGGTTAGGTTGCAGAATTATTCGCTTTTATGTGTGGATCAGATCTGGAAAATGAGGCACCTGGGATTTTGCTGATGAGGACAGAGTGAAAAGTTATTGGCTTCTCAAATAGCAAAAGACTTAGAAATGGTTTCATTCAAAACAATAAAAAGAAAACATTTACTCGCATTCGAACCACTATCTCGCGTTCGGCGGAATAGAAAAAGAGGCATTGTCAGGCTAGGAGCGAGTGCCTTTTAGGCACTATTGCAAGCTGTTGTCAACCCTTCTTGGTAGAAATTATCTGACTTAAGAATCACGTCGCCATCTTTATTGTTCGGCGGGAAGTTGTATGTTTGATGTGGAAATTCGATTCTTGGAGCTTTTGACAAATGAGTTTATATTCAAATCGTTAGTGGTGAGAATGTTTTCCCCTAAGACAATATTGACAAGAATGATAATAATGATAGTAAAGCGTTAATAGTTGCAATAGCTGCAGTAACCTGAGAAGAAGAGGATAAAGAAGAAGAAGAAGAAGAAGAGGAAGTAACAGAAGAAAAAGAAGGGAAGAAGAGGGAGGGAAAAGAAGAAAAGAGAACAAAAGAAGGCGAGAAAAAGAGGAGGAAGAAGAAAAAAGATAAAAAGAAGAGGGAGTAACAAAAATGAAAAAAATAGAAGGAGGCAAAGGAGGAGGATGGGAGGAGAAAGAATCATAAAAAGAAGTGAGAGAGGGGGAGGGAGAAGAATAAGACGAAGAAAGAGAAGCGGAAGAAGGAAAAAAGGAGGAAGAAGATGATGAAGAGGAAATAAAAAGAAGAAAAATAGGAGGACGAAGTAACAAAAGAGAAGAAGAAGAAAAAGAAAGAAGAAGAAAAAGAAGAGGATGAAGAAAGGTAGAAGAAGAAGAAGAAGAAGAAGGAAAGGAAACGGAAATAGAAGAGGGAGGAAAATGGAGGAAGAAGAAGAGCGAGGAAGGAGGAGGAAGAGAGAAGGAAGTAACAGAAGAAGAAGCGGATCAGGATGAAGAAGATTAGGAGAAGGAAAAAGGGTATGAAGCAAGAGAAAAAGAAAAAGACTTAGGAGTAGGAGTAAAAGAAGAAGAAGGATAAAAAAAAGAAAAGGTAACAGAAAATTGGAAGAGGAGCAAGAAGAAGAAAAGAAGAAGAGGAGGATGAAGAAAAAGAAGAAGGATAAAGATAAGAAATAAGTAACAGAAGAAGGAAGAGAAGAGGAGGAAGAGGGGAGGAGGAAGAAGAAAGATAAAAGGAAGTAACAGTGTAAGATGTCACCCACCTAGGTACTGTCAAGTCTCGACATTGTTTAACTTTGGATTCTGTAATCCTGAAAGGCAGGTAAACAAAAAACAATGCAATATTTGCAGTAAGAATGAGGCATTCTGTAATTTAACACAAGGCAAACTTTGTCCGTCTAATAGAGATAGGGACATCTTCTTCTTCTATGTGCCCTGTCCCTTCAGGACGTAGGCGATCATGGATCTCCACGTCTCCCTATCCCTTGTGGCTCTTTACACACTCACAATATTAGTTGTTTATAGTTTCGTCTAAAATTTAAAATTAAAAGAATGCTTGGTTTAGAGAAAGAGAGACTTCAACCGATTTTAATGGATTAATGTGACGAGAGCAAATGAAAAGACAGCCCAGAAAAATATATTTTTTCAAGAATTTATAATTAAAGTTACTCGTCGTTATGCGTTAAATTTACATTTTTAGAAAAATTTTACATTTTTAGAAATTTATGAATAAAAAAATGCACTTTATAATTATTTTTTATAAAATATTTAATAATAAATATTACATTATAAATAGTTTGTTCACGTATTGCTGTGACGTAATGGAGCCTCGACATTTTTCTTTTATAATCATTTGTAATCACCACTGGATGTGCGTTGTGGTACAGTGGATATCGGCTCGGAACGAGAAACCGGGGAACCGAGTTCGCATTCCATTTGAATCCATTGTATTCACTTACGCGCAAATGCCCTTGGGAAAGGTAAAAATCAGTCTTTTCCTTCCAGTTATTGGTTAAATAGCAGGACAGATTGGGTTCTATAGCTTTGGTCGGCAACCAGTCTACCACAGAAAGCAATGGCAACCTACTGCGGGATAATCATATGCCCAATCAGTCATGTCTCTTTTGAGACATGATCGCCCAAGCGCGTATCACGTATGGCACTTAACTGATTGAATCACCACTGGTGCGCAGTGATAACAAGAGAGTGATGAGCAAGAGGAACAAGTTAAAGTGAGTGTCAGAGAAGGATGAGAGCACTGGTAGGAAGAGAGCTGCATGAGAGTAGAGTGGAAAGGGACAGTGACAAGATACAAGGGTTGTCAGGTAAAGGATACGAGTCAAGGAGAGAAGAGATGACAATTGACATTGCATTTTAATTCTTGGACATTGTAGCTGTCAGGGAAGTACAAAACCTTTGGACAATTCATATGTAATTTGAGTTCCGAAAAGAAAAATATACAAACTCATGAAAGATTATATAAAAAATTTAATGAAAATACCTTGTCTGCCATTTTTAATGAAACACGTATATATATATAGTGCGATGAGTAAATATTCGGCATTTTTAATTTTGCGCACACTCATTCTTTGTTCTTGATGTTGTCAACTGCACAGTATGATAAGGTCAGCTTGGAATTGTCTGTGAGAAAAAGATCACCCTGACGCTATTGACCCTGAGAGAAATTTGGAAACGGCATGCTGTAGTGCTTGACATTCGCGCCGGAAGTCCCAATACGAACATTTCAAAATGCTTGGGTGTCAATCTGAAGACAGTGCAGAGAATTCTCGAAGCGTTGGATGATATATCCAGTCAACATTATGGTACTCGGAGTGATCACTAGTGATGGCGACGTTATGCCTCAATTCACCTTCCCACAGAGCCTCAGGCTTAACACGGAGTCATACATTAAGTGCCTTGCTGATGGAGTGCTGCCCTGGGTCAAGAGTATGACTGCTGGAAAATCCTATGTCCGGTAAAAAGACTCTGCTCCATGAAACACAAGCAGAAGAAGCCAAATCATGACTGTCAAACAATTTCTGCGTCCACATCATCCCTTATATCTGGCCAACTAATTGTTTAATTAAAAACAGAATATCTATTCAAATACGAGTTTGGATTAAAAATAATGTTCAAAGAAATAAATTAAAAATTTAGTTGTTAATTCCATTTCGTTAATATCCGGAAGTTTCCGGAATATATATATACAGTATACTAAATCTAAAAATGAGCCAACACCGACTGCGGTTTCACACAACGGATCGTTAGTGTTGTGTGAAACCGCGGTCGGTGGTGGCTCAATTTTAGATTTAGTATACTGTATTTTTGCTCTACTTTCGTACTTTCGTATAGAGCACTTTACTGTTAAGGTTTTCGTCTTGGATTTTTTCTTTCAAAGAAGCTCTTGACGCATTGTTCTTGTGCTTGGTTTATTTCTTTTTTTTTATTCCCCTTTACTTAACTTACGAGGCAGTCCCCGTTTTGTTATTGACGATTTAATTTATTTACTGATAGATTAGCATTGGTTTTTCGGACATTAGTCTATAATAATTAGTGCTGCTTTATTGTAATTACGTATATATATATATATATATATATATATATATACGTAATTACAATATATTATATATATATATATATATATCCGAGTGAGTATAGAGTGAGGAGAGAAAAAATATCTTTGGTTAAGGTATTAATCCCTCTCTTCTTAAGCCATGTGTGGAATAGCTGGACAGATTGGGTTATGTAGTTTTGGTTTCGCAACTGGCCTACCGCGGAAAGTAATAGCAACCTACTGCGGCAAAATCAGTCAATCATGACTCGAAAGAGACATGATCGTCCAAGCGTGTATCACATATGGCACATAACCGACTGATATCTGAAGATTTTCTAACCGCAGCTTAGATGTGGCACAAGGCCGAAAGTAAGGGACACCCAGTGAGGATTAGAACTCATTACTCATTTTTAATGATTCTAGCAAGACAAGCTTACTAACCATTACACCACCTCAAGGTGCCCTTCTTCTTCTTCTTCTTCTTCTTCTTCTTCTTCTATGTGCCCTGTCCTTTCAGGACGTAGGCGGTCATGGTTCTCCACGTCTCCCTATCCCTTGTGGCTACTAGTATGTTTATTCTCGTTACTCCTGTCAACCCCCGTTCCGTCAACCACCCGATCAGGCCCTGCAAATATGTTATCCGCTGTCTTCCTCTGTCTCTCTTTCCTTCTATCTGGCCAGTCAGTATCAGGTTCTCCAGGCTCTCCTTTCTCATTGGGTGTCCCAGGAACTTCAGTTGTCTCTTCATGATGCTCAGTATCAATTTCCTCTGTGTTGCCATTCTTTCCAACACCTCATCATTGCTTGCATGCTCAGCCCATGATATCCGCAGCATCCTTCTGTAGAACCACATTTCCGCTGCTTCCAGTTTTGTCCTCATTTTCGATGATATTGCCCAGCATTCGCTGCCGTATTGAAGAACTGACATCACGTAGCAGTCCAGCACTCTTTTCTTTGTTTCCAGTGAGATTTTCCTGTGTGTTAGTATTTTGCTCAGCTTCTGGAACGCGTCATTTGCCATGCCAATTCGCCTTCGGATCTCCGTGTCGCACTTTCCATCTTCAGTTAGGACACTTTCTAGGTATTTAAATTTTTGTACTAGCTTGATTCTGGTATCTCCCACATTTATTTGGCATTTTGGGTTGTACCTTTTGCTGATGACCATGCATTCAGTTTTAGGTGCCCTAACTGACTGATATATGTGTACGTACCTATAAAGAAAAGCGATATCTACGTTTTAAAATGTATTTGAAAACTGAAAAAGCTTTTTGACGATTGTATTTTAGTTTTAATTTCAATTTAAGAGATTAAATTTAATATTTACAATGAGCAAAATATTTTCATGTATTTAAAACCGAATTTAAATTTATTGAAATATTATTTTTAGGTTAAGAGGCTCATCCCTTGTTCCCTGTTTAGAATGTGGTTTCCGGTTTTCCCTTTTCCAATCTTCTCACTTTTTCAATTGGAGTAGATAGATATATCTATCGCCCGGTTCACACTCCACCCACGTCTATTGAACAAGTTAAGAGACTCATCCCTTGTTCCCTGTTTAGGGTATGGTGTCCGGCTTTCTCTTTTCCAATCTTTTCACTTTTTCAATTTTAGTAGATAGATATATCTACGCACGGTTCACACTCCACCCACATCTATTGAACAGGTTAAGAGGCTCATCCCTTGTTCCCTGTTTAGGATGTGGTTTCCGGCTTTCTCTTTTCCAAACTTCTCACTTTTCCAATTGGAGTAGATAGATCTATCTATCGTCCGGTTCACACTCCACCCACGTCTATTGAACAGGTTAAGAGGCTCATCCCTTGTTCCCTGTTTAGGATGTGGTTTCCGGCTTTATCTTTTCCAATCTTTTCACTATTACGTAGCCCCCTGCACATCAGTGGCGTTACCGCCTTGCTCGGGGTGATATGATTAAAAAAAAATCGTTAAAATTGCTAAACATCAATTGTTTTAGCAAATCAGTCATTACACGAAAAAAAAATATATTTCAAACAATAAAATATACTTTTCTGAACCTTTATTTGAGGAATACTAGCTGATTTAAATTTTAATCAATCTGATTTGTAACAAATAATACGTACTTCTGATTTGGGTATTTGACAGGGAGTGTTTTTTCTGAGCTGTTGACCCTTGCCTCAATAAACTCACGTTTTTGGAACATTTCCCTCCAGGACACATGTCTGTAAAAAACATTTAACGAATATTTTTTTTTAATCATATCACCCCGAGCAAGGCGGTAATGCCATTGAAGCGCAGGGGGCTACGTAGGAGTGAAAAGATTGGAAAAGAGAAAGCCGGAGACCACATCCTAAACAAGGAACAAGGGATGAGCTTCTTCACCAGTTCAATAGACATGGGTGGAGTGTGAATCGGGCGATAGTTTAATCTATCTACTCCAATTAAAAAAAAGAAAGAAAGAAAAGAGTGAAAAGATTGGCAAAGAGAAAACCGGAGACCGCATCCTAAACAGGAAACAAGGGGTGAGCCTATTCACCTGTTCAATAGACGTGGGTGGAGTGTGAACCCGGCGATAGTTTAGTTTATCTACTCCAACTGAAAAAAAAAAAGAGTGAAAAGATTGGAAAAGAGAAAGCCGGAAAACACATCATAAACAAGGAACAAGGGATGAGCTTATTCACCTGTTCAATAGACGTGTGTGGAGTGTGAACCGGGCGATAGTTTAGTATATCTACTCCAAATATAACATGAGCGTTTTTTTTATATAAGTTTTAATTCTACAGTAATGTTCAAAATTTAGAAAATATTTTAAGTAATCTAACATTTTATTGAATTTTAGCCACGTATAGCTATCGCTCTTTTTTCCCAATAATGTCGTGTATGAATGACCATATTTATCCAACAAAATCGGCACGTTTTACACGCAAACAAACCTTCGGAATTCTTTTTTAAATACTGAAGATTGCTGAATTGTAAGTATGTATTCTATTTATATTTATAGTAAACAGAGTTTTTACTTAATAACGATATTACCTATCTGATACAAATTCATATAGAATTTTAAATGATTTAAAAATTTATAAATAATTCTAATTAAAATTTGAAAAATTAAAACAAAAATATTTTTCATCGACATTTTTTTTTTTTTTGTTAAAAAAATAGTGTCCGTAGTTTATTTTATTCGTAAAAACAATTAAAGCTTTTGTAATTAAATAACCTCTAAGTTTTATTACATTTTTTTCTTTTTGCGTTTCTGACCAGATTTTCTGTAACTGGAGGTCCTGTTTTACAAAAAAAAAGTGAATTAAAATTCTCTAAGGACTTGGAGATATAATTAATATAAGCATTAACATATACAAGTAGATTTCTTGAAATTTCATAAAATTAAATAAGTGTGGAGCGGTAACAGATGCAATAAAATATTCTTAGCAAGATTTTTAAAAAAATTTTTTAAAAATTTCTAAAATAATTTCCTACATTTGTGAGTATTTTCTGAAAATTTTATAAAAATCAGTTATTTGATTTTTGCCAGAATTTCCAAATCAACATGCTGTTCACAGCAAAAAGTCACTAAAAGTTCTTATACTAATTTATAGTCACCAGCTGACGCGAGGAAAATAAATTAATCAAAATTATGAAAGTTCTAAAAACGATAAAATATAGAATTTAGTAATAACAATCCATTGGTTTTTTTGGTTCTTAATAATAGCACACATATCGACCTTTGTTTACATGTTTAAAATTTGTTTTTTTTTTTTAAGTTTTCATCATGTATGCTCATTTTGTAAGACTCTTTGGAGATTCACACACACACACACACACACACACACACACACACACACACACACACACATGTAAAGAAGAAGGTAAATAAGTACATATATGTGTATATGCTCAGATACACATATACATAAATATTAATCAGGTATGAATAGAACAGTGCTCAAGGCTGCATAACGGGATAAAAATATATATTAATAAATATACTTATCCTACGTTTTAGGCACGACTCGGAGTTTCATACATTATGCGATTATCACGTCCATATTATGCAATGAACTTTGCTCGATTTAAAAGTTAAAACCTAGAAAAAATAATTTAGTTTCTCGTCATAATAAGATTAGACCAGAGCACATTTGTATTAAAAAGTGTTCGATACAATTATATTGTAGAACTTTTGAATATTTTCCATTTGTAAACGAGTTATTACGCTACCTAGGTTTCTACCATGAGTGGTGTCTTCTGAAGACATCACTCATGGTAGAAACCTAGGTTGCGTAATAACTCGTTTACAAATGGAATATATATATATATATGTGTGTGTGTGTGTGTGTGTGTATCAAATATATATATATATATATGTGTGTGTGTGTGTGTGTGTGTGTGTGTGTGTGTGTGTGTGTGTGTGTGTGTGTATTAAATTTGTGTATTTAGGCAGCAAATTTTCTTTTAGACATGTCAGATTAAATAAATTGCAAACATTGTGTCTGCTTATTTATAATAAAATCCGTTAATACTCACGGATAATATTTCGCGTACTATAATTGAAAGATGTTAGAAATGAGCTGTAACGTTGATACATGTTATTATTCTTCATTTCTCAATGTTCCCAAGTCCTTTCAGTCTTCTTTCGGGATCATCTTTAGGTGTGTGAGTTATGGTAACGAAAAATAACTGCAAAACTGTGTTGCTAAAAATTACTGTAAATCTCTTTCTTTATTATTCAAATGTAACGGTTGACAAATTGCTTAGCGTTCATTAGAACGTGAAAATTATTCAAAATGGAATTTTTTTTATGTTGTAATGTCATGGTCATGCACATGTTAAAGCATGAAAAAAACTGTTCTTTTTACAAACATTTTAGAACATTACAGTATTCATAACTCATTCTATTAATTAACGGCCTAAGTTTTTTAATGAATATTGCCTTGAGAATTTGTAGTTTGCGTTTGTTGTTTTCTTGGTGTAAGATAGTTGTATTATCAATCATTATTTTTTTATATTCTGAATGTAGACAGTAATGTTGTTGTAGATGTCTAGAAATGGATCAATGGCCAGAAAAATGTAATAAAAGACGTCTATTTACTGTAGTTGTTGTAAATCCAACATATATATTTGTTGTTGTTTTTTTTTGTCGGAGATACATTCTCTCAAGGGATATTTGAATTAATATGTAATTAATATGTTGGTTTTACGTAACACATCAGTTGGTGGGAAGGAGTTATTACGGATAATTAAATTAGTAGTATGGTATATATATATATATATATATATATTAAACAACTGTATATCTAGCTGTGGTCCGTCTGATATATATATATTATTATTATTATTATTATTATTATTATTAAAAATACATATTATCCTCCGTCTGAGGCGACTCAGTGTTTCATGCATTATGCAATCATCAGGTGCATCTTATGAACTTTCCTCGATTAAAAGAAAACCTCAGGTTAATATACATATTTATTACTATATATATATATATATATATATATATATATATATATATATATGTGTGTGTGTGTGTGTGTGTGTGTGTGTGTGTGTGCGTGAAGTGGAGATGATATGACGTTGTGGAAAAGCTTACAAAAGACGCGTTTTTCCAATTTTTTGAGCACTGTTTTATTAACTCCTGAATAATAATACTATACATATGTGCAGCCTCATACGTATATTTATTAATTAACGTAACTATATATATATATATATATATATATATATATATATATATGTGTGTGTGTGTGTGTGTGTGTGTGTGTGGATATCAATAAATATGCATATGGATATACACAGAAATACATACTATATAAATATTTTTCTGTTGTTAATCAAAAGTGCTCAATGTAATATATCAGAGCTATGAAGTATATATCTAAAAAAGTATACATATTATCCTACGTCTATAGCATGCTCTATACTATCATCTGGTGCATGCATTTGATGATTGCTTAATGCATGAGACTTGCTTTAAACGTAGGATAATATATATATATATATATATGCAAGGCGTTAAAATTTGCCTTTTCTGATTCCATGCGCTGATGGCTTAGGGAGTAGCAACTGACACCAAATCGGTTGAGTTTCGATCCCGGCCAGAAGCTAAGTGGATGTGTCTAGCCACACTGATGAGCTGTGATACAGCGAAACAGGCTTGTATGTGGATGACTAATATATATATATTGTCATCCGCAGACAGATCTGTTTCGCTGTAACACAGTTCATGCGTACGGTTAGACTCCGATTGTTTTTTAACCCAGGATTGAAACCCGACTGAATTGGCGTCAGTCGGCGACTCTACCTCTGGGCTATGGACGTTCGGTGGAAGAAGGCAGACCTTTTTAGCGCGTATATCACAGCGAAACAGATCTGGCTGCGGATGACTATATATATATATATATATATATATATATATGTGTGTGTGTGTGTGTGTGTGTGTGTGTGTGTGTGTGTGTGTATATATATATATATCAGAGTCGTTACAGCCACTTTAGCAACGTTTGGAATTTTCGCTTTTACTTTATTTTTTTTTCTGTTACTCTCTCTCTCTTTCTCTCAATCTCTCTCTCTCTCTCTATATATATATATATATATATATATATATTGAGAGAGACAGACAGACAGACAGAGATGATAATGATGATGATGATTTCTTTTGATTTCTGTTGTATATACATTTTTCCCGGATCCCAACTAGAGACCTAAGGTCAGAGATGACATTCTCCACTGATATAAAAATAAAAACAAAACAACCCAAGAAAATACACATTTTACATTGATAAAAGTCTTCGTAGGAAGTGCGTAGTCTTTGTGCAACATTTTTTTTTTTTTTTTTTTTTTTACATTCCTTTTATTCATGGACTCCTAGAGATTCCTTCAATAGAAATATCAGAAACAATTTCAAACAATCCGTCGGCTCTAACCACAACTGGAATTACTAATGTCTCTTCAAGATACTTATATTTTGACAGTTTTTTATAAATTTCAGAGATAGATTAAATTATTATTTTCATCATCATTATATTTCGATTTTTGCCATGGTCACAATATGTAATAAGTCTGCGGAAAGATCTAAGGTAGATAATAATAATGACTGGCCACTCATATTCGAGGATACTCGTCTACTAGCTAATCCCCATTGTAGATGCCTGTTCAGACACACTTGTGTTGGTTCAACACCCACAGAGCCCACCCTTGGTTTATACTGCAACTATGCTGAGCGAACCTTAGTTACAGTTTCTGGGAGAGAGAGCGCGTTATCTAGCCTGAATCACAGTCTGAACAATGCCAATACGTCTGAACAATGCCAGGACAAGTCATCGTGACTTGTAATTCGAGCTAGAATAACGGAAGCCATCTACCCAATTTCACTCACAAGGTTTGGGTCAACTCGTGGTATGGTTTTCAGGCACTTACCAAATGTGCCACACGCTGGGATCGCCTCTTCCAGGCCGATAATATTATCTTCCTGACTATTTGACCATGATGAGATTCGAACCCGGGCTTTATAGTCAGAAAGCAAACTTTCTAACCACTAGGCCACGCGCCAAGGTAGTAGTGGGTTGTTATAGCTACATTATTTGTTTTTCTAACTCCGATAACATCCCTAGCGTTACATAGACCAAGTTCTCCTTAGTGTGTGGGATGTACTTAATAAGACAATTTTTTGTATATCTCTTAAGAGGGGGTTCCAGGAATTCTTTCAATGTGTTGTTTTGTTCCATCTTTTATCACTCCAAGTGCACCTACTATCACTGGCACGATTCTTGTTTTCAATTTCCACATTTTTTCTATTTCAATTTACCGGTCTTTATATTTTCACAGTTTTTCGAATTCCTTGCTTGCTATGTTACAATCCTCTGGACAAGCCATATCAATTCATAAGCAAGTTTTTTCTTTTTGCTTTTTAACAATAATGTCCGGCCTATTTGCTTCAATTTTTCTGTCTGTGTAGATGGTGCAATCCCATAGAATGGTGACACATTCTACTTCTGTAAAAGGTGCTGAGTGATGTTCATACCAGTGTTTGTATACATATTTTCCATAGTGTTTGCACATTGTCCAGTGTAAATATTGCTCCACTCTATCGTGACGATATTTATATTCATTTGGGGCAAGTATAGAATATCCTGAGATCAGATGGTTTATTGTTTTTTGGTATTTGTCACAGAACCTGCATTTTGGATCCACATTATTATGTATAATATTTGCCTGAAAGTTCCCGAGTGAAAAGATTTTAGTCTTGCGCAGCAAGAATAATACCTTCAGTTTCAGACTTTAATCCAGATGTGCGTAACCATCGATGAGTATTAATTTTATCAACAGTGGGTTTATTAGCACGTTCTGGATATTGGACATTATTATTATGTCATTTTTAATCATATTTCGATTTCTGCTATGGTCGCACAACCAACCAAGTCTGCGGGGAGACCTAGGGCAGGTCGTGGCGTGTTGTTATGGCTCCATTTCATGTTTTTTCTATCTTTCCCATCGTGCCTAGCGTTACATAGACAAAGTTCTCCTTAGTGTGTGGGCTGTACTTAATAAGAAAATATTTTTATATATATCTCTTAAGCTGGGGTTTCCAGAGATTCTTTCAATGTGTTGTTTTGTTCCATTTTTTATCATTCCAAGTGCACCTACTATCACTGGCACAACTCTTGTTTTCAATTTTCACATTTTTTCTATTTCAATTTCAAGGTCATTATATTTTGACAGTTTTTCAAATTCCTTGCTTGCTATGTTACAATCCTCTGGACAAGCCATATCAATTAATAGACAAGTTTTCTCTTTCTGATTTTTAACAATAATGTCCGGCCTATTTGCTTCAATTTTTCTGTCTGTGTAGATGGTGTAATCCCATAGAATGGTGAGACCTTCTATTTCTGTAACCGGTGCTAGGTGATGTTCATACCAGTGTTTGTTTACAGATTTTCCATACTGTTTGCACATTGTCCAATGTAAATATTGCCCCACTCTATCGTGGCGATTTTTATATTCATTTGGGGCAAGTACAGAACACATGGATGTGCGTTGTGGTACTGTGGATATCAGCTTGAAACGAGAAGCCGGGGAGCCGAGTTCGAATTCGAGTTGAATCCATTGTATTCACTTACTCGCAAATACTCTTGGGAAAGGTATTAATTCGTCTCTTCCTTCCAGTTATGGGTTAAATAGCAGGATAGATTGGGTTCTATAGCCTTGGTCGGTAATCAGTCTACCGCAGAAAGCAATGGCAACCTACTGCGGGATAATCTTCTGCCCAGTCAGTCATGTCTCTTTCAAGACATGATCGCCCAAGCGTGTATCACGTATGGCACTTAACTGACTGACTGAATATAATAGTTGGAAACATAATTTTAACTTCTAGTGGTCATAAAGTGGGGGATCGGTTTTCTATTGTTATGAAGTAATAAACTGATCCCCCATAATTACTAATTAATAATATAATACATCTATTCCCCCGCTAGCTATGAGGCAAATAACAGGACTGATTAGGGTCTATAGCCTTGGTCGGCAAGCAGTCTACCGCAGAAAGCAATGGCAACCTCCTGCGGGATAATCTTCTGCCCAGTCAGTCATGTCTCTTTCAAGACATGATCGCCCAAGCGTGTATCACGTATGGCACTTAACTGACTGACTGACAGAGCATCTTGAGATTAGATGGTCTATTGTTTCTTGGTGTTTATCACAAAACCTGCATTTTGGATCCATATTATTATGTATAATATTTGCCAGAAAGTATCTAGCGAAAAGACTTTGGTCTTGCTCTGCAAGAATAAAGCCTTATTATTATTATTATTATTATTATTATTATTATTATTATTATTATTTCATTAGGTTTCTGCCGTATGCACATTTCTTTCCGTGTCTCAACCAGAGACCTAAGGTTAGAAATGGCTTCATGACATTTTCCACAGGTCAGTTTTGTATAAAAAGAACCCAAAAAATGTCCATAAGATCACATATATTTTATATAGATCAAGATTATTATTATTATTATTATTATTATTATTATTATTATTATTATTATTATTCAAATATACATTACATTATTATTAATATTTCTCCATCTGATAAATGAAATGACAATCTCCACCATAATGTTGTTTCGCAATTTATTTTTCTTCCTTCTTTGCTCTCTCGTCCCCCGAATTACGTCATGATCAATAGTCCCATCAATCTTGGTGTTTTCCGCTTGATTTGGTTTCGTTTTGCCTCGTTGAATCGAAAGCCAATAAGAGATGCGCAACCGGGCCAAATATTGAACCAGTGTTATGATTAGAATAGCTGGTCAGGGGCCTAAACAACTACAATTGGTCAGTACAAAAATGTAGCATTGAGTCCATAAAAAAAAATGACTAGCAATAATATCAATAATCAAATACGCCACGCTTTAAGTACGTTAAATGGTCGTAGCCCACAATGGCCATCAGCGGCTGGATATTTCAATCGCCATCACATGACTGTCATCGTTTGAATGAGACAAAAACACGGACATCTCACTTTTTGCTTAGAGATTTACCATCGGACCCTATCGCGTGAGAGCACTAATTTAAAAATAATCAGCTGGAGTACATATCGATGATAGGTCCATGTTAATTTTTTTTTTCTCGTCCCTATCCGAAGCTTTCTTTTCGTCACAGTGAATTTAAATGTCTTTTGTCGCGCTAAGCTTCTTGATCGGGAACCAACTGTCGCCCGCCCGTCGCTGGTGACAGTTGGCCAATTTCGTTTCACAAAAGAAATATCAAAGATGACATTTTATGATCATTATTATAAACGCTTCTCATTTTGTCATTGAATTCACCGTTCGTTTCTCATAAAATTCGATTGGTCCGTTTCATTACCTAAGCTATACATTTTTATAGACCCGATGTTTGCTTCTTTTCTTTTTTTTTTTCTTTTTTTTTTTCTTTTTTTTTTTTTTTGCGGGATTGGTTGTTTGATAGCACATATTGCCAGGTGCCCTTGAGCGGAACCAAAAACTAGAAATGTATCGAAGCTTTGGACATATGTTACCCTTATACGCCTCGGTAAACATCTTTTGTTTTTTGTTTGTTTGTTTTCTTTTCCTTTCTTTTTTTGCAGTAAAATTCAATTGTCGTTTTTCAAATACCATTTATTGTAATTGGTTGCCTTACCCAAACTCTTTATTAAAATTTATTTATTTAATAATCCTCCTAGCGACTTGCAGCAATTAAGATAAATGTCTATAAAGTTAATAAAGAGGAGACTATTTGTTGCTATAGATCTGAGACACAATTAACTTTAAATGTAGTTGTTGAACGTAAATAGACTGAGACATATTTTGATCAAATTCTCCAACATATGGAAGTTAATTTCAAAATATAAAGACCACAAAGAGGTCTTTGCTTTTGCGAATGGAAAAAAAACATTTTTTTTAATCATTTCACTCCAAGCAAGACAATAAAGCCACTAAGACGCAATGGATTACTGGGTGTTAGAGAATATTAGACAAAATACTACACATGAGTAGGGATAATAAATAAACAGTATTTACATTGTTCGGACTGTTGCCATTATCGCGATGTTTCGACCGCGGTATGCTTCGAGCTTCTTCAGGTGTTTGGAATTTTGAACTGAAGCCTTTACTTTGATCACTGGGGTAGCAGATTGTTCTCGTTTGATGAGTTATGCCACTTCCGGATGTGTTAGATATTTTCATTTAACTTAACTCTTTTGTTCACCGCTGCTGCACATTTAAAAATCTACCTGTTTCTTCTATTCCTTTTCTCAAAACCTCCAAGTCTAAGGCAGTCACGAAAAACCTCAGGTTGGCATTTTTCTGGTTGCACGAGTAAATACAAAGACATTAAAAGTATACGTGCTCGAAATCAATTTTAATTGGCCATGTCAGTCAGTTAAGTGCCAGACGTGATACACGCTTGGGCGATCATATCTCGAAAGAAACATGACTGACTGGGCAGAAGATTATCCCGCAGTAGGTTGCCATTGCTTTCTGCGGTAAACTGGTTGCCGACCAAGGCTATAGAACCCAATCCGTCCTGTTATTTAAGATTATCCCGCAGTAGGTTGCCATTGCTTTCTGCGGTAAACTGGTTGCCGACCAAGGCTATAGAACCCAATCTGTCCTGTTATTTAATCCATAACTGGAAGGAAGAGATGGATTAATACCTTTCCTAATGGTATTTGCGCGTAAGCGAATACAATGAATTCAACTGGAATTCGAACTCGGTTCCCCGATTTCTCGTTCCGAACCGATATCCACTGCACCACATCGCACATCACAATTAGCCATGACGATATCTAAAAGCTGCGACATGCTAACTACAGTCCCCAGTTAATGAAGTGGAAAATCACTGGATCCACACAAAGGTTTTATCCACTTGGCCATGCGTCCGGAAGTGGCATTACTCATAGGATGAAAACAATCTACCCAGCAATCAAAATAAAGGGTTCAGTTCAAAATTCAAATCAAATGAAGAAGGTTGGATCATACAGCGGCCGAAACATCTTGAATATGGCAACAAAGATGAAAACAACAGTAAATAATTTAAATTACTGACACGAAAATATATTATTTTATCTTTTTTATCTTTAAATATCGATACCAGAGAAAAGTGAGATAGATAGATAGATAGATAGATAGATAGATAGATATTAGAAAAGTGATATATATATTTAGGTAGAAATGTTTCTTTTAAAAATGATAGACAAGGTATGATGGTTAAGTTTTATGTCATTTTTTTATTCGATCTTATGAATGCTTTCTTTTGAGCATATAAATTATATAAAAATTGCCCAAATGTTTCGTTTATCCGAGCGCTTTCGGCTATACTTTTAGGCATTTTCAAGTATGAATGTTATTTTACGTATAACAGAATGTATGAGGTGTTATGGATAATGTGGAATAGTGGTATGTGTGATGCACCGAACACAGGAAGCAGGTTGTTAGCATGTTCGGTGTTGATGTTATTGACTGTTGTGCTTTTCGTTTTTATTAATAAGGCCGCTATTATTTATAATCTTTTTTATGCTATGATAATTGTGTTCTCAACGAGTATGTTCCGGATGGGGTTTGGTAGATCTTTGTGTATGTTTAAATGAGACCGAACTGAACTTCATCGAGAGTGATGTAGCGTCAGTCTTCGAGTTAGTTTCGTAGTGGTATGGCCGATGTAATTATTTACGAAATTATGATCAAGAACGCAGTTCTTCAAAGAACATGTGAATTCGTAAATAATGGTGGTTCGTTGTAGTCTAGATCTTGCGGGTGAATTGTTTTTGGTGATGAGGTTAGCCGTTTTAAATTTAGTATAATAGTTGATTAATTTCATTTTTTTCGTGTTCCGAAGTGAAGATACGTCCCGTTAATAGTTGCTAGAAATTTGGCTTTTATAGAAGATATTAATGTTATTATTATTATTAGTGTTTTTACTGTTGTTATTGAACAGGTTTGAAAGAAAAAGTCTAATATGGCATCCAACCAAATAATTTAGAAAACCGTTGTTGATGAGTGTTTGTTTAGCGTTACGGAGTTCTTTGAAGAATAGTGGTCTAAAGGATGAATTCTCGTTGGCTCTCTTGAAGAAATTTTTCATGACGATGATTTTATATCTAAGAGGATATTGACTAATGAATTTCTACTGATATATATATATATATATATATATATATATACATAAAGAAGTAAAGAAAGTATTATTACGAGCAGACTCCACGAGAACGTCTAAGAAAGGGAGCTTATTTTTTGGCTAAGCTCTTATGTGAAGTTGAAGACGGAATTATTTCGCATACAAATTTAAGATTATCGATTTCGTTTTTGTTCTGAGCAAGAATATATCATGTACGTAGGGGACGTATATTGTGGGTTTGTTAATTTCTTTTAAAATGTGTGTTTTCTACGTGGGACATGTAAAAGTTAGAAAACCATTGACCAAGCAGATTTCTCACACTTACGCCGTTAGTTTGGATGTAAATGTGGTCTTCATGGTCGTAAAATGGAGCCTGGCTGGTACAATCGAGCAGGAGATTATTTTAGAGTGTGGGGATTGATAGATGGTGGTGATATTGAAGTAAGTGATATTGAAGTAAGCTAATGTTTATGTCGATGTTTTCAGCAACAGAAATATTAGTGAATAAGGAAAGCGAGGGTGCTTTGATTTGGGGTTTTGCATTTAAGAATTTGAAGGAATTCGTGGGTTGAATTGATACTGTAATTGGTAGATAGGAATGGGTTGATGATATCATTTCGTAATTTAGACATTAGGTATACAGGGGTAGGGTTATGGGAGATTATGGGTCGTAAGGGGTATCCAGGGTTATGTATTTTGACGTTACCATATAGGTATCTGGGTTCATAATCGCCAATGATTTTGTTGACTTTCGAGGATCCTATAAGAGCATTATGCTATGAGTTTGTTTACGTATGCTTTTAGAGATTAGGTGAGCTTCCTGTTTGGTCGTGTGAATTTTGATCGATCGTCGAGAAGGTGCTGTAATTTTTTTGTGGTAATGTAATTTATGCAAAATTACGTTAAGTTTTAATTTATCAGCGCGTCAGATGGCAATGTTGGGGTTGTTTTTAGTTGTTTGGCGACATTTATGAGTTTTGTAGAAATATGGTTATGGGTGTTATGTGAATATGGTTGTGGGTGTTATGTGGAAAATGGTCTTTTAGACATTCGGCCTTGAGGAGATCTCTGAGCTTTGGGTTTAGTTTTATTAGTTTATTATTTTTCAGTTGGAGCAATGACTTGTGTAAAATTTCGATTTCAGTTTTCTTTGTGATGAGGTTAAATTGCAAATGAAAGAAGTAA
Organism: Ascarosepion bandense; assembly: GCA_037127315.1. Classification (NCBI taxonomy): domain Eukaryota; kingdom Metazoa; phylum Mollusca; class Cephalopoda; order Sepiida; family Sepiidae; genus Ascarosepion; species Ascarosepion bandense. Next base: position 2,061,103 of record JBBBDQ010000152.1, read on the forward strand.
GTATAGCTAAAGATTATCAAATGCGATATGCGCCTGATGATAACAGAATATCAAACCGGTCGAAACATTGTGTTTAAAGGTGAGAAGAGTCATCTGAATAAATAATTAAATTTTATCTCATTAAAAAAAAATTCAATTTGAAAATCAAATGTTTCAATTCCAATCTTATTTAAAAGAAAAAAAAAACGAAATTTCTATGTCGTCTCATTTGATTAACTAAACTTGAATTTTGCTTAGTGTTTCTTCATTTTACATATATACGAGACTTGGCTGAAATCTTGCCTGTGTTCATTTTAACTCTTCTTATTAATTACTACATTTCGTTTTTCTAGTTAAACTGACATTCGACTGCTCAAAAGAAACTTCAAGCGGAATTAGTGGAGTTTTTTTTAATGGACAAACTTCAAACAGGTACAGAAATTTCCTGAGAAGATTTCTAACAGAGGACTGAGAGTGCAACACTAAGATCTGAAGGTGTATTTGCATGGCTAAAGAGGTGTTCCAAAAGTTAAGCAGAGTATTAAGAAAAGGAATTTTCTTTGAAAAAAGAGAAAAGAATAGTTGACCGCTATGTGATATCTGTCATTCAACATCGCAGGAAATGCAGTATAATCTCCTCAAAGATGAAGGTGAGACACGAAGCAGCCGAAAGGTGGTTCTACAGAAGGAAAGTGTTCTGACAAAGGATGAAAAGTGTGACACTGAGATCTGAACGTACATTGAAATGGCTAAGGTTGCATTTCAAAAGATAAGCAGAGTACAGAGAACAGGAAGGTTTCGTTGGCAACAAAGAAAAGAATACTAGACTCTTATGCGATATTTGTCCTTCTGTATGGCAGTGAATGCTGGACAATCTCCTCTCAGATGAAGAAGTGCCTTGAAGCAAGAGAAATTTGCTTCTACAAAGAAAGGAGTTCTGAACTATTATGTAAAATTAGTCCTCCTATATGGAAGTGAATGATGGACAATCTCCTCACAGATGAAGAGACTTAAAGCAAGAGAAATGTGCTTCTACAAAGAAAAGAGTTCTGAACTATTATGTAATATTATCCGCCTATATAGCAGTGAATGCTGGACAATCTTCTCACAGATGAAGAAGAGACGTGAGGCAAGAGAAATGTGCTTCTACAAAGAAAAGAGTCTCGAACTGTAATGTAATATCAAACCCCCTATATGGAAGTGAATGAAGAGACTTTAGATGAAGAAAAGACTTTAAGCAACAGAAATATGATTCGACAAAGAAAAGATTATTGAACTGTTATGTAATATCAGTCCTCCTATATGGCAGTGAATGCTGGACAATCTCCTCACAGATAAAGAAGAGACTTAAAAACAATAGAAATGTGCTTCTACAAAGAAAATTGAATGTATGGAGAGGAGCCCAAAATGCTAACTACAAGTCCGGGATACTGATATCAACGAGTTCAGAAATTTAAATAACTTGGAAGTGTTCTAACAAAGGACGGAAAGTGCAACACTGAGATCCAAAGGAAAACGGTCATAGCCAATGATGCATTCCAATGACCGAGTAGAGTATTGAGAGACAGGAAGATTTCAACATAAACAAAGAAAAGAGTACTAGACTGTTACGTATTATCTGTCCTTCTGTATGGCAGTGAAGGCTGGACGATCACCTCAGAGATGAAGAAGAGACACAAAACAATTGAAATGCGGTTTTACAGAAGAGAAGTGTTCTAACAGAGGGTGGAAAATGCAACACTGAAAACGTTCGAATAAGCAGCCGTCGCTGCTGACGAACAAATCGAAATGCCGTTAATACGACACTAGACATCGCAGAGATATTCCACCTATTAACGTTGTAAGGTATTCGGAAACACTTGAAAAGGTGTATCGCTACGATTTCTGGTTGCCGCATTTCTGTCTCAGATTCTCTGTTCAAACGCAATACAAATTATCAATTTTTAAAAAAAAGATAACCGACGATGTTTGACTTTAGTATTCCCGGCCTGTAGTTGGCATTTTAGGCTTCTCTTTCTCCTATATGGCCGCAAATACTGGGCAATCTCATCTAAGATGAAGGAAAAAATGTGGTTCGAAAAAGGATGCTGACGATACCATGGACTGAACGAGGATTTGAAAAGGATGGAAACGAAAAGGAAACATACTTACAACCAGGAAGAGACAGCTGAAGTTTCTGGGACAAGACATGAGAAAGAAGGGCTTGGAGAATCTGATGCACACGAGACGGAGAGAGGGAAAGAAACAGCAGAAAGCAATGGATGGCGGGGAATAGAGACATGGGCTTAAGCAAGTGGATGACAAAGTAGGGTTTTGGGAGAAAAGTGTAAAGTGCTACAGGGGGTAAGAAGATGTGGAGGGCCACGATCACCTACGTCTTGAAGAAACACGCCACATAGAAGAAGAAGAAGAAGAAGAAGAATCTCAGGGACAGAGTTAGTACATTAGGGGTTGACGCTCTAGCTATATGAAAAAAGTTCGGCAGTTGTATTTAGGACGAGAAGAGGGAGTCTTGAAGATGACCTAAGGTCTGAACGTCCTGTAACTACCACCACCAAGAAAACAATTGATCGTGTTCACAGCACAGTAAAGGATGACAGATGACTGACTATAAATTAAATAACCAGTTTTATTAACATATGCTGTGAGAATGTTGGGAATATTCTGCACAGCGAATTGGCATAAAGGTTTCTTGAATGTCAGTTATTTTTTTTTTTTTTTTTTCATTTTTTGCTTGTTTTGTTTTTTCCTACAATTTACATTATTCGGACTATTGTCCTCATCTTTGTTGCCATTTGTACGACGTTTTGGCTGTTGTACGCTCCGGCCTTCTTCAGGTGCTAGGAATTTCGAACCGAACCCTTTATTATGATCACTGGGGTATATCATCCTCATTTCGTGTGCGTGTAGTCACGAGTTATCTCACTCTATCCGAACACTCTAAGCTATTTCTTCACCACTCCTGTAGCCTGGTATTGAACTCACAACTTTTTGGGTCACGTCACTGGAACTCATATTGCAATTTTTGATGTTAATGGTTTTCTTGTGTATTTTTACCAGAGTTCATATTGTAATTTTGACACTAATGATTTACTCTGGCACTCCGTATTACTGATTCCCATATTGTATTCATCTCTATGCTTGGTCGATTTAGGAAATTTTTGTAGCCTAGCGTATGTGCTGATTCCTTAAGTTTACCTAGTTTCCAGTGGCGTTCTCTACCAATTATTTCAGATTCATCCTATAGGGGGCAGTGATCCCCTTTTTCCTCCTTGTTTTTTCTTTCATAATTGGGAATAGATCATGTGAATGAAAAGGATTTATATATTATATATACTCGTATTTACACCATTGACAAATTTGTTGAAATAAAGCGAATAATGTCTTCCTAGGTTCATTCACACTTTCTCTGATTACGTCGACATCGTCTCTTGGCGTTGTTTTTCTCTTCAGATCGTATTTTCCTTTACATTTTAGACTGATGGATCCAGTTTGATTATTCGCGATCTCTCTGTAAGGTTTGCCAGTGTGTTTGTTCAGCGTTACAATATCCATACGCTTCCTTGGAGTAACGTCCATCGCAGACAAAGGTCGTAGGACAACTAATAAACAGTTGAGACAATAGTGTCTGGGCGCGATAAAAATCATGACGCAATATTTTTCATGGCCAAACAAATTTCATCATCCATCCCGAAAACAGATTCATATTATTGCATACCACTGTAAATGATCTAATCTGAGCAAAAAATAGAAAACGATTACACCCTGTCACTCCAGTGGGTGTAAAACTGACCGTATGGTGAAAGAAAGGAAACTAAATTAGTTGTTTCAATTAATTAGCACAAGAGGGTATGATAAGGAAATAAACAAATAAATAAATTTATCTCAATCTAACATTGGTCAGATATACACATGACACATTTATGACCAACAAGAATTAACCCCAAATCACAACATTTCTCGGTCTTTGAAGAGGCTTTAATAAAAATGAAGAATTTTAAATCAAGATACGTATTCTATTAGTTCTTTTTCTTTATCATCTTGTCGGATTCCAATCCATATATTCAACTCACTTATATATATATATATAGTCATCCGCAGACAGATCTGTTTTGCTGCATCACAGCTCATCAGTACGCTTAGACAGCCGATTGCTTTTTACCCAGGATTTGCAGACCGACCGAATTGGCGTCAGTCGGCGATTCTACCTCTGAGCTATGGTCCGGGGTATGACAATAAACTGCATTCAGCAGCAAGGCCTCTGATTGGGAGGTTGTGGAGAGCATAGAACCACCTCTTAGTTGGTGTTGTTCCCATGGCCAATCTGACCCAGAGTGGTAGCACCTGTTACGGTCCCAACTATGGGCAAATAGTTTATCCCAAACTGGGGTCAAAACACTATGAAAGTATTAAAATAGACCTTTATAGAAAAATATACATTTTTGAATTAAAAGTATTACCAACAATACATTTTTGAAGGAAAAAATTATTGCCAAAACACATTTTTGAATACAAAACTAGAAGACAACTTCAGTTTTCTAAAATAAAATAATAATAAAAAGATTTAATCAAAATCTGACTTAATCAACATTCTCAATACAACCGAAAATTTTAATGTAATTTTAATGTAACAAATATGACCAAGTTTCGTTAAAATTCGTTGATTTCCGTAACATGTTTACATTTATTGACATTACGATACATTTCAGAGCAGATATGTTTGTTTACGATGGATCGAAAATTGTGTTATATAGACTTGATAAAAACCTTGTTTAGACTGGAGGCTATTCGTGGTCGAGAGGTTTAAGACGTTTAAGACGTTACCAGATCAAATGGTAGCTCCCCCTATCTAGATAGGGGTCGCAGGTTCGAATCTTGCCGAATGGCAAACATTTTCGTAATAAAAATTTATCGTAAATAATCAGGCCGGTACAAATAAATATATAATACTGTTTCATTAAAAACAGAATATCTACTTAAATACGACTATCGATAAAAAATAATGTTCAAACAATTCATTTCATATATATATATGTATGTATTTTCTAAACATATGCTGTTAAATATAAGAGACAATGAATGTCTATTATGTTTAATCATGAGCCGTTCTAAACGCCGTATTTTGGCTTTAATTTCAGTTGAAAATAAAGACAAAAATTCTCGAACATTTGGATAATTATCTATTGATTTGCTTCTAAGCTTCCGGCTCACATGAGCCATCTTCAGAGAGGTAGTTTAAACTGAAATATTATAAAATCCACCATCACCGACGATTTTATTTTGTGTTGAAGAAAACCAATAAATAATTATCCAAATGTTGGAGAATTTTTGTCTTTATTTTCAACTGAAATTAAAGCAAAAATACGACGTTTAGAATGGCTCATGATTAAAGATAATAGACATTCATTGTCTCTTATATTTAATAGCATATGTCTAGAAAATTACTTGCTGCCTCGATATACTAAATATATATATATATATATATATATATATATATATATATATATTCTTTATCTTCCGCGTGACGCTGATTTTTGAAGGGGGCAGGATTGTCACGCAAGATGAAAGAGATCATCATGTTGTTTCTTGTTTATTGTTTGATCATGGGGTTATAACAAAAAAGTTTAAATTACAGACTTCACAGGTGCCGTTCTCGTTATCTGCTAAGAAATCAAACGTGGATATTCAGGGAACCATGTAAAATAAAACAAAATATCTAAAAAAAGAAAAAAACCACCTTTCTTGTTATTTCATCATCGTCCCTGTTTGTGGCCAATTACGAGTAAATAGTGAGTTCGATCCTCACTGAGTACTTCATACTATCGGTTTTAATATGAAAATGTATTACTGACAATTTTTTCTAATATTTTTTTTATATTTTCATGTTTTGACCCCAGTTTGGAAGGGTCACTATTTGTCCATAGCTGGGGCTTTAACAGGTGCTTCTACTCTGGGTCAGGATAGACCTGGGAACAACAGCAATTAAGATGTGATTTCCCTTGACTGCTTCAATCCTCAATGGTAGAAGAAACAATCACCTCCAGGATTATCTGCTGGTGTCGGCTCTTAGGACTTCCGGCATTGTTATGTCCGTTCAATCTTTGATCAGCTTATACGCTGCCGATCCCGCTCGCTTTCGCCATTAGCAGTGCTCTTGCATGAATATTTCAGAGAGGCTGTCATGCCGTGTGACGATGCCGAACCATGACATCTTCTAACGTATGATAGTGGCAACGAGAGCTTCCTGTTGGTCTTTCTCCGTACGTAGTCCTTAGTTTATGCTCCAAGTAGGAGATACGGATGACTAAAACTACAGCCATTCCTCATTTAAGGATTCACTTGTTAAATACCTCGGACTTACGACCAATTATAAAATCTCATAAAATAAAATAAAAATCCAACCGTTGTACAAAAACTTTGAACGCAACTATTTTTAGCGTACTAAGGCCTATAATATTGCAATGACCGAAAAGGAACTACAGTTGTTCCCCACTTAAACGACTCACTTGTTAAATCGCCAGAACTTACGACATTAAAATTAATTTCTTTTTTTTTAACTAATGAAAATAAATAAGATGAATAAAAAAAGTGAAAAAGAAAATTCATATGTACTGCATTTACAGAATACAAACCAAATTCATGTAGGCAATATTGAGCTGAGTTTTGAATCTGTTTTTGTCTTTCTTTACTATTCAAATAATACTCACTTAGCGATCAATTCTTTTAACGACCAAGTCGTCTGAACTTAATCTGGTCGTTAATTGAGAAACTACTGCGCTTAATAAACGTAATACGCTGACATTTGACATTGATTAATTTAGTTTATCATAGAACAAAGCCAACTTAGTAAAATTTCCTAGTAAGAATCGAACTCATTTCTTCCACGCCCCATTCTGTCATTTATTCACAAAAATTAGTAAGCTAGTGGGCTCGCAACAGCCCCCTATCCCTTTTGTTTTCGATATGTCCTGTGAGTATCGATTTTTCCGAGCTCTCTTTCCCCCTCATTTAGAAGAGAAAATATTCTTTCTGAATCAAAATAAAAGAATGGAATAAACAAGGTTACTGATAAATAAAAATATAAAAAACAAATTATATGTGCTGGATAGATAGATAGATAGATAGATAGATAGATAGATAGATAGATAGATAGATAGATAGATAGAAATTCATTGACATAGATAGATAGATAGATAGATAGAAATTCATTGACATAGATAGCTAGATAGATAGATAGATAGATAGATAGATAGATAGATAGATAGAAATTCATTGACATAGATAGATAGATAGATAGATAGATAGATAGATAGATAGATAGATAGATAGATAGATAGATCCCGACCTGGAAGCTCGACTTCAGCCACTTTCTCACCGGCGGGATGTGGCGTCCCTCTGTCTATTCTACAAATAGTTTCATGGCTTCTGCTCCGACGAGCTTAGCTCACTGATGCCCTTTCCACAAAAATTTACTCGAGCAACCAGACTGGTAACCTTTTACAGTTAAATAAACTAAATGTAGTCACCACTTCTACTCCAACAGCTTGCTTTCTCGCACTTCCCGCCTGTTGAACTCCCTTCCGTATACTTGCTTCTCTGACGGCTACTATCTCCAAAAATTTAAATGCAATGTCAATTCCCATCTCTTATCCACTTGACTCCAGTTCTTCCCTTGTCTTTTCCCCATCACCTCGTGTATCTTGTTCTTTTCCTTTCTCACTCTACCCATCCTTCTCTTGCCCTTTCTCCGACACTCCCTATAAGTAGTTCGTCTTTTTCTTCGGTCTCCTCCTGCTTAAATTTTCACTTTTCTTATGTAGCACCAGTGGCGGTATCGCCTTGCTTGGGGTGAAACGATTAAAAAAATAGATAGATAGATAGATAGATAGATAGATAGATAGATAGATAAAGAACAGACATAGATAGATAGATAGATAGATAGATAGATATGACCAGGCTTAGATAGTTATGAACAAACTGAAATAGATAGATAGATAGATAGATAGATAGATAGATAGATAGATAATGAAAAGACTGAGATAGATAGATAGATAGATAGATAGATAGATAGATAGATAGATAATGAAAAGCCTGAGATAGATAGATAGATAGATAGATAGATAGATAGATAGATATGACCAGGCTTAGATAGTTATGAACAAACTGAAATAGATAGATAGATAGATAGATAGATAGATAGATAGATAGATGCAAACCGAAATTATGTATAGACGATCGAGCTAATTTTCGAATCTGTTTATTGCCTTTCGTGTTCAGTACCTAACTGCACTGTATAAACATTTAGAAAGAGATCAGAAATGTTACAAATGATGCCAAAAAAGACACCAAAAATATATGAAGCTAGTCGGTATAAACCCAATTGACGCACACTAACATCGAATGTTATTTTTACACAATTGGCACATTTCTACAGTTTTTGTACAAAGGTTGGATTTTTATTTAATGAGATTTTTATAGTTGATCGTAATTCCGGGGTCATTAAACAAATGAGTCGTTAAGTGAGGAATAGCAGCAGTCTTTTTGGTTATTGCAATATTATATGATTTATTATGCTAAGCACAATCACCTTCAATGTTTTTGTGTAACGATAAGATCTTTATTTTATTTCATGAGATTTTATAGTTGATCGTAAGTACAGGGTCATTAAACAAATGAGTCGTTGAGTGAGGAATAGCAGTAGTTTTTTCGGTTATTGCAAAATTATATGATTTATTATGCCAAGCACAATCACGTTCAATGTTTGTGTATAACGATAGGATCTTTATTTTATTTCATGAGGTTTTATATTTGGTCGTAAGTAAGAGGTCATTACAAAGTGAGTTCTTAAGTGAGGAAAAGCTGTAGTTTCAATCATAGGTTTTATTATATAAAGGCGTTCACCTTTCACCTCGCGATTACTTCCTTCAGCGACTCATTCGTTGGAACGTAATCCGGTCGTTAAGTGAGGAACTAATGTATTAGCTGTTTTTTTTTTTTAAATAACAATTTAACATATATCGAAAAATGTGACTCGCCCTAAATAACCAATTTCACCAGGAACTAAAATAACTCACTATTATTTATTTCACTATTTACTGTGGCTGTTTACTTCTGTCTAATACGTTTGCGATAAAAGATGATACATAAAACGACAAATGTCATTTGAACGCAACCTGCGAATGAGGTAATTCCACTTAATGCATATTAGATTTTAATACAAAAGTGGGAGGAATGATTTCAAGATGGCACCCACAGCCAACAGTAGCGTTCGACTCTGTATGTCAAAGGCTGGTTGGGAAAGTAATATAATCGGTAGACATATTTAATTCCGTATGCTATCGACGCAACCAACCTTTGCGATCGGTTCAGGTCGGACACATCCCACTAATTCTAAGCGAAAAAAATATATATCAAGATTTGATGAATTCTACCCATCGACAATCAATAAATTTCTACTCGAGAAAGTTGCCTTGTTTATATGTATGCTTCTAGAAGAATCCATTAATTTAATATCCTGTCCAATGTTTAAACAACCAGCTGGTCGCATTTACTCTCTCTTGTTTGTTGCAATCATTCGCAGGGTGGGGTGGAACGCCTCTACTTCCCGCAGTCTCTAGTCACTTCACTTGTCACTCGATACGCCTGCTACCCGGGCAGCTTAAATATTGCAATACATTCATTTACCTTTTATGAGTTTAATGCTTCTTACTGTTATCTCGACTAAAAGCTGAAAAACAAAAACAAAGCAAGAGAATGAGAGAATGCTTTCCTATCTTCTTAACAATAAAGTTGTTGACGTGTGGCTAAATACAAGTGTAAACCGTTAACTCACTTAAAAAAAGGAAAAAGAAATAATATAAAAAATATATTTAAAAAAAGTGTAAACAGGATGTAAATTCTAAAACAAATATCTCAAGCTCAAGAAGCACCATTATGTGCTAGGGTCAAAGCCGGATTATCCTATAGGCTGCAGCCTAGGGCCGCTCAAACCTGGTTATAATTCTGGTTATATATATATATTATATATATGTATATATATTATATATTATATATATATATATATATATATATATATATATATTATATACTAACAAAATAGCAAGATCGCCAAGACCGACCGCGGTTTCGCACAACGGCTCGTCAGGGCAAAGGCAGATCATTACTAACCAAATAAATACACACTACTAAGACTAACCCATTTGTAGAAGAGGTTGGATGGAAGGGAAAAAAAAAAAAAAAAAAAACTTGGGAGGGGGGTATTCTATAACTTTCGATATCCTAAGTAAGAAACTTCATTTTATGCATTCTACACTTATTTAATATCTCAGTTCTAGAGTTAATAAGCCTATTAGCGGGTTCAAACTTAGCTATAGCTAGCTTCTCCTCATCACAAAGTTTGCAAAATTTATTATTCTTATTACTAATGGGGCACTTTTTTATTATTTCCCATTTCAGAATTGGGTCCTTTTTACTTTTGGCTTTTATTTCCCATACATATGTAGATAACGCCGTACTATGTTTATATCTAGCGTTTTTGAAAGAAGTTTATATATATATATATATATATATATATATATATATATATATATATATTATATATTATATATATATATATATATATATATTTTCATAACTATTTATGTGCTAATGTGGTTTGCAATAAATAGCAAAACAGCGTTATTTCGGATATGCGTTGTAGTGTAATGCATATTGGGTTGGAGTAAGAAACTGGAGATCCTAGTTCGAATTCCAGTCGAATTCGTTTCATTCACTTACGCACAAATACCCCTAGGAAAGGTATTGACCCATCACTTCTCCTCTCACTTATAGGTTAAATAGCATGACAGATTGTGTTTGGCAACCGGTCTACTGCAGAAAATAATGGCAACCTACTGCAGGAATATCTTCTACCTAGTCAATCATGTCTCAAAAGGAACACGATCGCCCAGGCGTGTACCATGTAGACCAGTTAACTGACTGATATGCTAATTTAGTTTGCAATAAAGATAGTATTTTGAAAAGAATATTTTTATTGACGTTAGTCAAAAAACATAGCTATTCTAGTTTATTTAAAGAACTTTATTTCTAGCCAAGTAAATGTCTCTAAAATATATCAAGAGTAGAAAAAAACATTTAAGACGGGTACGGCGAGTTAGAGGGTGGCTCCTCTTGACGTGGGGCATAATTTCATTAACTTAGGGGTTCATTTACTAGGGAAGAGTTGCAGAAGCTGGTCTGTCGCCGTGGCAAAATCAATGGCGATAGTATCAATTCCAGCGGAGATCAAGTCCAACGGGAGTCCATTAATAGAAGCACAGGGTCTCGCATTAAATTTCGTTCATGTCAGTTTCACAAATGGAGCGTGTAGAAAATTATTTGGTAAGACGGGGTGGGGAGAGCATTTTTTTCGGTAGTTACCCCCATAACGACGGTCTAAAACTGAATAGGCATCCGTTTATCTCAAGAGATAAATGTAACGCCCTGTTTGGTCAAAATCCATTCTTTTCATTGTGAAACTGATGTAACCTCTTCAGGGCGCAAGCTTGGACGATGCTATACGGAAATCGTCCACTGCCCTGACTATATGATCCCAAAATCGTCCGTAGCGGCAAGATCTAAATGAATATAGGTCATTAGATTTTGGGACGGCTTGGCACAAGTAGTTGCCGGAAAGTTGTCAGTGAACTGCCTTCGAGGCTTCACTCCAGGTTTTCTGTCTGAATTTACTTCCATAGCTTTTTCCGTTTTTAGATGTAGCCGCAAGGCAGCGGTTGTTTAAAATTTAAATTTTCCTTCCTCTGAATAGACTGACTTCCAAGGCTTATATATATATATATATATATATATATATATATATATATATATATATATATATATATATATACAACACGTTAAAACGTTAAAACTTCCCCCTATCTTATTCCATGAGCCTATGACTTAGGGAGTAGGGACGCCTACTAACACCAAATCGATCGAGTTTCGATCCCGGCTGGAAGCAAGTGAATGTCAAGCCACACTGATAAGATGCGAAACAGGCTTGTATGTGGATGACTAATATATATATATATATATGCTTATTATTCATCCACAAAGAAGCCTGTTGTATTTATACTTCCATTTTTACATATATATATATATATATATATATATATATATATATGGGAGTAGAAATATTTTTCCATAATTATTAACGCATTTAGGAGGATTTGTGTGTGATGTAATAGAAAGCGATCCAGAATGTGAAATCAAAGAGTCGTGTTAGAATTCTAGTCGGATTCATTATATTCACGTACGAGTAAATAATCTGCTATCCCCAGCTACAGGTTAAATAGTCTCAGTTTTAAATAACCCACAAGGGGTTGAAGGCTTACGGTTACATTAGGTTGAAACACCGATTCTTCTAACAAAGATTTCTTGATTATTCAGACAAGTAGATATAAATACATATACTGTTTAATCCTATTAATCAGTGTATTTTCTCAAATACGAGTATCCATTAAAAATAAATATTAACAAATAAATTTTAAATATTTTGAATTGTAAGAATAAACGTTAATTTTTAAAAAAAATTATTTTATTTGTTTATTTATTTATTTTTGGCGAGTTAATGTTAGATGAACAATTCAGAGAATAATAATAATAATAATAATAATAATAATAATAATAATAATAATAATAATATTCAATAATAAAAGAAGGCAGTAAATACAAACAAGAATTACAGTTAGTAGATTCTGTAGAAAAGCAAAACAGTAGCCAAGAACCAACTATTGCGGCAAAAAATATGAAAATGAAAGCCAAAGATAAAGCTCTTGAAAAGATGAAACAGCGCTGGCAAGACAAACCTCTGCATGGCCAATATCCAGTACGTGCCAATAAATCCAATGTTGACAAAGTTAATACTCATCGATGGTTACGTGCATCTGGATTAAAGTCTGAAACTGAAGGATTTATACTTGCAGCACAAGACCAAAGTCTTTTCACGAGAAACTTTCAGGCAAATATTATGCATAATAATATGGATCCAAAATGCAGGTTTTGTGATAAACACCAGGAAACAATAGACCACCTAATCTCAGGCTGTTCTGTGCTTGCCCCAAACGAATATAAAAATCGCCACGATAGAGTTGGGCAATATTTACATTGGGCAATGTGCAAACATTATGGAAAAGCTGTAAACAAACACTGGTATGAACATCATCCAGCACCGGTTACAGAAATAGAAGATGTAACCATTCTATGGGATTACACCATCTACACAGACAGAAAAATTGAAGCAAACAGGCCAGACATTATTGTTAAAAACCAGAAGGAGAAAACTTGTCTATTAATTGATATGGCTTGTCCAGCGGATTGTAACATAGCAATCAAGGAATTTGAAAAACTGTCAAAATATAAAGACCTGGAAATTGAAATAGAAAAAATGTGGAAATTGAAAACAAGAGTTGTACCAGTGATAGTAGGTGCACTTGGAATGATAAAAAATGGAACAAAACAACACATTGAAAGAATCCCTGGAAACCCCAGCTTAAGAGATATACAAAAAATTGTATTATTAAGTACAGCCCACACACTAAGGAAAACGTTATCTATGTAATGCTGGGGATGATAGGGAGGATAGAAAAACATGAAATGGAGTCATAACAACACGCCACTACCTGCCTTAGGTCTGCCCGCAGACTTGGTTGGTAGTGAGACCAATGCAGAAATCTAAATATGATGAAAAATGACATAATAATAATAATAATAATATAGAAAGGGTCGTAAAACAAGAATGTGTCTTTTCATCAGATCTATTCAACTTGTACAGCGAGACTATTCTGTAGTTATGCCAGGATTCGTCATTGGTGGCTACAATCTGAACAACATAAGATATACAGATGATGCAGTGCTGATAGCTGACATGGAAAGAAAACTACAAGACCTACTAAGTAGATGAAGAAAGACAAAAGAAAGGACTGGAAATAAATTACAAGAAAACCGAATGTATGGTCATCAGCAAACGGAGAAGCCCAAAATGCCAATTATAGGGTGGGGATACTAAAAGCAAGCAAGTAGAAAAATGTAAGAACTTGGGAAGTCTTCTGACGGAAGACGAAAAGTGCGACACTGAGACCCGAAGGTGAATTGGAATGGCCAAGGACGCATTCCAGAAGACAAGCAAAGGATTAAGAAACAGGAAATTTTCGTTAAAAACAAAGAAGAGAGTTCTGGATCGCTGTGTGGTGTCTGTTCTTCTATATGGCAATCAATGCTGGACAATATCATCAAAGATGAAGGAAAAACTTGAAACAACTGAAATGTGGTTCTACAAAAGGATGCTGCAGTTATCACGGATCGAGCATGTGAGCAATGATGAGGTTTTAGAAAGGATGGAAACGAAAAAGAAATTAATACTAAGTATCAGGAAGATAAAACTTAAGTTCTTGGGACATGTGATGAGGAAGGAAGGCTTGGAGAATCTGATACTAACAGGTCAGATGGCGGAAAAGAGAGACAGAGGAAAGTAGCGGATAACATATTTGACGGGCCTGAGCAGGAGGAGAGGAAAGTTTGGGTGGGGTAACAGGTGAAAGCAACTCAGAGGTTAGCCCACGCGACACTGATGTCAATTATAATTTCACTGAAATTGTGTGTATGTACGTTTGAGTCTAGCAACGTATATTATAATTCAGTGTTAATGGTAATGGTAATCGTAACCGTTTACTTATAAGACAGAAGCCAGTTCTACTGTTCGTTGAAATTTATAAAATCTTTCTCAAACATTTTTTGAAGACAAGAAGCAACAGAAAAGTGATTCTACACCAGGATGCTGAGGATACCGTGAACCGAACATGCAAGCAAGTTTTTGGAAAGAATGGAAACGATAAAAAAACATACTTTTTTTTTTTTTTTTTAATCATATCACCCTCAAGCAAGGCAGTAACACCACTAATTTGCAGGGGACTACGTAAGAGTGAAAAGATTGAAAAAGAAAAAGCCGGAAACCACATCCTAAACAGGAAACAAGGGATGAGCCTCTTAACCTGTTCAATAGACGAGGGTGGAGTGTGAACAGGGCGATAGTTCAGTCTAAACGTCAGGAAGAGACAGCTAACGTTTCTGGGACACGTAATGAGGAAAGGGGGCTTGAAGAATCTGATACTCGCAGGGCGGATTGAGAGAAACAGAAACAATGGAAAATAGCGCGTGGCATACTTGATGAGCTTAAGCAAATGGATGGCAGAGCAAGGTTTGGAATAAATACCAAGAAAAAAGTTATTAAAAGCTACAAGAGACAGGAAGATGTGGTGGGCCATGATCCTCTACATATTGAAGGGACACGGCATATAGAGAGAAGAAACTGTTATTGCTCTTCCCAGTGTTTTGCATCCTAACTATTTAAGGTATTGTTAAATATCAACATCTTGTGTCATTATTTTCTTTCTGTGTTACATGTGCTATACATTTTAGTTGTTGCTACTTTTGGTAGTCCTCAAGTTTGTGGTTTCTGCTATTTAGTACAGTCCTTTGTGATTCTGTAGCGCTAGATCACAATGTTTGAAGAAGGATGGTATTCATCAAAACCCTCTGGTTTCACTTGTTCAAAGCCATTTTTACCATTGATCTTTGAAATTGGTTAATAGAACTAAAAAGTATTTCTAAAAATTAAAAAAAAAACTAATTTTATTTACTAGCTTATAATTTTCCCAATAAATTATTTAAATCTTATAATTATCTAATTTTTTTATTGTTTGAAAATTAACGAATTTTTCGCTGACAAATTAAACTTGCCATTTTTTTATCTAGTTCCACTTGAACTATTTTTAACTGAGTTTACCTTTTTGTGACTATTTATTTAAAAAATAAGCTAAATTAAATTCATTTAATTAATCAGTTTCTGATAAATTAGAATATTTTGCTTGTAAATTCTCTTCAAACTTTACTCTTGACTCTCTAGAGTATTTTTGTAAGACTGTCCACTTAAAAGTGAGTATCTTATGAGTGGTGATCATATAACCCCAGCTATGTGTTTTTTTTTGTTTTCTTTTTTGTATTGTTTTGTTTTTGTTTTTTGTTTTTTGTTTTTTTTTGCAATCATCACTAAAAAGAATATCCAGAAAATATGTGGACTTGATAGTATCCCTGCAATACTCTTTAAGAAATGGGCACCTTAACTGACTCCTGTTCTATCTAAACTCTACAATAAATCTAATCTAAAATTATTTATAAATGGAACTTTGTCTGTCTGTGTGTGTGTGAGTGTCTGTGTGTGTGTGTGTGTGTGTGTATCCGTTACCTATAAATTCCGAAACGGCTGAACCGATTTTCTTAAAAATTTACAGTTGTACTATAAGCGTCTGCGAGTGTTCTTAGCTAGGTTTTGTGTCGAGGTACCTCCGATAAATATCGAAAATTGATAATCGAAAAAATCGGGTTATAGAAGGAGTGGTCCGAGTTTTAATCAGATTTGATACACTCATAGACAAAGACATAAGAAACGCTATTAAAAAATTTCAAGGTTGCAGTTATTGCAGAAAATCGATAATATATATGTATAAAAGACAAGATTTGTGTGTGTGTGTGTGTGTGTGTGTGTGTGTTTATGTTCTATTGACATGAAAGTGGAAAGAATCTATTGAATCTTTTCATAGTTAATTGCGCCGTGCTAGAGAATCTTTCTAGCCAAAATCAGTCTTCATGATTACGAAGTCTAATGACTCCTTAGAGCCGTAAAGGGCATCATAGTACTGCACGAAAACTTTAGCCCGAGAACGTGCTGTCTTAGAGGTTTGCATCAGCCATACTGATGGAAGGAAAATGGTACTCTAAGAAGATTAAAAGATGTAAAACTTATATTAATAGTAGGCAAGTTTAAATGTACGAAACTGTTAGATTTTGATTCCTTCGCTATGTTCAACTCTCCCTTGACCACGAAATTACATCACCTACCCACCCCCGATTCTGTGAGTGGTGACCAACTTCTAGCTGTCGTGTGTGTGTGTGTGTGTGTGTGTGTGTGTGTGTGTGTGTGTGTGTGTGTGTGTGTGTGTGATTTTCCACGACCTTAGTTGCTGATACGACTTGTCAAGGTAAGAAAGTATGGTAAACTGTTTTTTATATTACTAATGTTATTGGAAAGCCACCTGTAAATCGCAAGGAACATTAGCACTAAAATATCTATATTTCTAACTGACAAAGCAGAAAAGTAATCCTGTTGTCTTCGTCTGTTCAAATGTGACAAGACATTTTGTTAATTTCACCCTTGTGCTTCTTACTTTGTTTTATGTTTTGTTTACACTTTCTTTCGGAAAAAAAGTTATTATCTTGGATAGTGCTTGTTGAAATATTGAATCATTTAGAATTTGATTCCTTCGCCATACTTAATTCTTTCTTGACCACGAAATTACTTCACCTACCCATCCCAGATTGTGTGAGTGATCACCAACCTCAAGCTGTCGTGTGTGTGTGTGGCATCTGAGTACTTTGATTTCTTTTTTTTTATTTCACGCACTAACGGTTTCTTCTAGTGCACTTCTCACTTGTGGAATTCTTTTCCGGCTTCTTGTTTCCCAGTCAACTTTGATCCTTAAAAAATTAAGTGCAATGTTAATTGTTATCTTGTCTTCTTAATTCTTGCCCTTTTATTGTTTTCTTTCGTATCCTCTAACACTCAGTAACCGTCTTGCATCTTAGTTGCGTCATTAAATTATTTGTGGGTCAGACAGTCAGTCAATCAGTTAAGGGCCATACGTGATATACGCTTTGAGCGATCATGTCTCGAAAGAGTCATGACTACTGGGCAGAAGATTATCCCGCAGTAGGTGGTCATTGCTTTCTGCGGTAGACTGGTTGCCAGCCAAGGCTATAGAACCTAATCTGTCCTATTATTTAACCCATAACTGGAGGGAAGAGACGTATTAATACCTTTGCCAAGGGTATTTTTGCGTAAGTAAATGCAAGGAATTCAACTGGAATTCGAAATCGGCACCCCGATTTGTCGTTCCGAGTCGATATCCACTGCACCACAACGCACATCCGCTTATTTCTGGGTAAGATGGTTAAAAAAAAGATATTATAAAAGAGACACTCTCTGCCTTCGGGAAAAGAGGAATCTAGACCAGGTTATGCCGAAGGGGTAAATAGACGAGTATGTGTATTCTACGGTGTTATCTGATCGTAGTGCCCCACGATGAAAAATCGCCCTTGAGCCACACCCCGCCCTTGTGAGAAGGCTCGGGTAAATACAGATTCAGCTTTATGAATATTACGATGTTGGTAAGTTTATATTCTTTTTTTCTTTCTTGTTACTAAATGACGTTACTGCTCATGTAGAGTAGGAGTTGTCCAGACAGAAGGAAAAAGGAATGTATTATGCCAATGTCTTATTTTCAAATTTTTAAATTATTAGTGACTATTGGGCCTTAAACTCAAGCCAGACCTCTAGTAATACATGTACATTCAAGCCATCTTTAAACATACCGGAGAAACAGTCAGTTTCCTTCACCGATCCAGTAAATATCCGACTTTTCTTGCTATCCTCTACCTTACAAGAGCCAGATAAGATCTAAAATCGTACTGCTGTCATATCTGAACAGGAACTGGTCACGCCTCACTTTTCAGCTTCGATAGATTTCAAAAGCGTACCCGCGTCCTTGTGGGTGACAAATTATTTGACACCTTACAACGCTCTCTCGCAGACGAAACGTTGCTAGCATCTAACTGCACTTTATTTTTTCATGGAAATACTTAGACGAACTACATTCCTTAGTAATACCAGTTCTAACCTCCACAGCTAAGATCTCAAAAACTGTGCTTCTTACCTCTTACTTAGTGAAACTGAATCCCAAGAGGATGCTTCCTCGAGCAATACAATCTTAAACAGTTCAAGTCTAGGGTTAATCATTATCTTCTCCACATATCCTCATAAACTGTGCTTCTTACCTCTTACTTTAAGGATCTGTCTTCCAGAATGGTCTTCCTCGATCGCTACAATCTTAACCTTTTCAAGTCTAGGGTTAACCGTTATCTTCCTCGCCTATCTTTTTAAACTGTTTAACCGACTCCCAAGAGGATGCTTCCCCGACCACTATGATCTTAACCTGTTCAAGTGTAGAGTTAACAGTTATCTTCACCACATATCCTCATAAAATGTTATACTTACGTCTTACTTTGAGGAACTGCCTCCCAGAATGGTCTTTCTCGATCACTACAATTTTACCTTGTTCAAGTCTAGGGTTAACCGTTATCTTCCCCACATATCCTCATAAACTGTGCTTCTTACCTCTTACTTTGAGGATCTGACACCCAGAATGGTCTTCCTCGATCACTACAATCTTAACCTGTTCAAGTCTAGGGTTAACCGTTATCTTCCCCACATATCCTCATAATCTGTGCTTCTTATCTCTTACTTTGAGGATCTGACACCCAGAATGGTCTTCCTTGATCACTATAATCTTAACCTGTTCAAGTCTAGGGTTAACCGTTATCTTCCCCACATATCCTCATAATCTGTGCTTCTTATCTCTTACTTTGAGGATCTGACACCCAGAATGGTCTTCCTTGATCACTATAATCTTAACCTGTTCAAGTCTAGGGTTAACCGTTATCTTCCCCACATATCCTCACAAACTGTACTTCTTACCTCTTACTTTGAGGATCTGACTCCTAGAATGGTCTTCCTCGATCACTACAAACTTAACCTATTCAAGTCTAGGGTTAACAGTTATCTTCCCTATATATCTGCTTAAACTTTGCCTCCTACTCTGTAACCCTTTATACTCGAGTGGCTCACGGGCTTCAGTGAACTTCAGTGTAAAAAATAGAAAAGCACATGTAAGTCACTCACACATATCAAAGTCACACGCAGAGAAAGCGTGATGGCTACAGAATCAACATTTCTTTTATAATGTATATGAATTCTATAGAGCCATTGTATTTCGTATAAAATTATATTTTCACCCAAGTTCAGCTTGACTGTGTCGAGAGGACATAAATATAACATATCATACTAATTTATTCAGTTTGGATTATATTACGGAATATTTTATATCATTTAAGTTTTGAAGGAAGAGCATCATTATTGAATGTCTAAATCGATACGAGGCGATAATTTTCTCCATATATATTCAATGAATATAGATAATTTTAAGGTTTTGCATCTATATCATTCTTTATGGCAGTGAATTCTGGTCAATTTCCTCACAGATGAAGACACGGGTGAAGCAACAGAAAAGTATTTCTACAGAAAGATGATGAGATTATTTTTTATAATCATTTCATCCCCAAAAAGACATAAATGCCAATGGTGCGCAGGGGTTTACAGAGAGCTGAATGCAACAAGGATGAGGATACTAGTCTTAATCGTATAATGTTAACAATACTTCAATTGTGAAATTTAGATAATACTAGAAAGGAAGGATTGTTAAATGTTTACATGTTTATATATTAAACACACTTCACAAAAAATCAAAACACACACAGACTTAAAAATTTCAGTTTGACCATTGATAACACGCCACATTGAATGACTTGAAATTGGTTCCATGAAACGGGAGAAGGTTGGAAATAAAAACCGGTTGTATTATAACACATAAAACAATCGTTGAAAACTAATGTAACAACATTCGAAAGTACTTCGGAAAAATTCAATTTTAAAAAAATATTCTGAGTGAAATTAACATTTATTTATTTATTCATCAATACACAAAAATGACTCTTAGAAACAGATAATGATGTCTTATATATATATATATATATATATATATATATATATATATATAACATAGTGATGATCCACGTATACTGTTTTAATATGTATAGGAAAAACTACTAAAAAGTTGTAAGTTTAAAAATGTATTTTTTGACAGTATTTATTTATTTCTATCATTATATTTGATATTTCAGACCGTCCTCGGCCTTTCCTCAGAAACAAATGATTTTAAATTTTTTTATAATCATTTGTTTCTGATGAAAGGCCGAGGACGGTCTGAAATATCAAATATAATGATAGAAATAAATAAATACTGTCAAAAAAATACATTTTTAAACTTACAACTTTTTAGTAGTTTTTCCTATATATATATATATATATATATTAGTCATAAATTAAAAAAAGGGGCTTGGAGGTAAATTCTAAAAGATCCTATTAGTATTAAATAGTATCAGTCATCAGGCTAGAGGACTCAATGTAGTTGGAATTCAGAAATTTCTAATATAGCTATATATATATATATATATATATATATATATATGTACATATATATATTCGTCATCCACATAAAAGCTTGTTTCGCTGTATCACGGCTCATTAGTGTGGCTAGACATCCACTTGCTTCTGGCCGAGATCAAAACTCGACCGATTTGCTGTCAGTCGGAGTCACTAACCCCTAAATCGTAGGTGTATGGAATCAGAGAAGAGAAAATTTAGCGTGTTGTATATAAGCGACGTATACACCGAAAGAACTCAATTCATTACTGAAGAGTAATGCATAAATCGCAGAAGTGATATCTGTTTTTTTTTAAATGTTCCTCTCTAGAGAGCTCAATCGTAATGAGAGCATAATATATTCGGCATCCACATACAAGGCTGTTTCGCTATGGCTATATTAGCAATTTAAGAACTTTAAAATACCTTTAATGTCTGCAAGGTCTTTTAAAAGTTTTCACTTGACATTATACGTCTCATTTGATACCAAGTGAAAATTGCAAAATCTGTCAATTAAAATCTGATTCGTTCTACTTAATAAAACATGTTTAAATGAAGGTCTGTTACTTAAATATACTTCATTCAAAATGGTCCATTGCTATGTATTTATCTATTCTTGAAAAAATCCTACAAAGAATCTGTGATATCATTGGCCCTGACCTGACATCACTTTTCCATCACCGTAACGCTTCTTGTCTGTGCGTTTTTTATAAATATTTTCATGTCATTTGGTTTGATGAGCTGCCCTCTTTTTTTACCTCGACTTCACGAATTTAAGCGTAGTATTGGCGGTTAGATTTCATCATGTTAACGTTGAAGTTATACAAGGATAGTTTCTTTTTTGGCCAGTGGAAATCTCTCTGTGCTTCATGTCAACTGCAATCTTCAAAAATTTCATTGCAAATCAATCGTCGTATTTTGTATTTTTAAATCCAGTTCTTCTCTTGTCTTTTCTCCTCAATAGCGTTTTCTCTCTTTCATTCTCAGTAACCGCTTGCACCTTAGTGGCTTTATCACCTTACTTGGAGGTAAAACAATTAAAAAAATATGTACGGTTTGTTTTGTGTTCAGAATTATTCCTAGCTAGCTTTTTATATACAGTAATATTTTTGCAAAAGCTAATGTACTTTTTAATGTCTTGTATTAGGTTGTCTAGAATTTTCATGTCGATTTTTATTTGTTTCTGTTCCAATACACGTCAAATTTATTGACAGATAAAATATGTTTACATTTCCGATGAAGAGCACACTTCAAATTATTTCTTGAAAAGGAAAGTTTAAAAGAAGTTAATTCGTGTCAATTTTCCTATGGAAATGGAAGATTATAAGGTGCATAGTTAGTGCTTTTTTATTGGCATCAAGGAAAAAATGGTTGGAAATCAACAAAAAAGATATGTGCTGTGTAAGATGAAGTTGTTTTAGCAGACAGAACTGTACGGAAGTGGTTCGCTAAGTTTAGAGTTGGTGAGTGTAGACTTACTAATGAGGAACGCTCAGGCAGACTACACATGACGACCAACTTATGGTATTGATCGAGAATAACCCGCATTACACGATGCAGGAATTGATAGAAACACTGAATTTATCAAAATCCACCATTCATGAGCACTTAGTGAATCTTTGGTACCCAAATCGCTACGATGTTTGTGTACCACATGATTTTAGTGAAAAGAATCTTTTGGGTCGCATTTCTATCTGATTTGCTGCGTTTTTAGTTGTTCATATTCCAACACAATAGAACACGTATATAAATAGATATAATATACTTACATTTCCGATTATAGCAAACTTTAAACTATTTCTTGAGAAAGAAAGTTTAAAATTACTTAATTTGTGTAAATTTTGCATCCCAATGAAAAGGGAAGAGTCCTTTTAGGCACTTGACGCTTTTTTATTACAGCAAAGGCAAAAAATGTCCCGCAAGCAACAATATATATATATATATATATATATATATATATATATATATATATATATATATATGTGTGTGTGTGTGTGTGTGTGTGTGTGTGTGTGTGTGTAAGTATATATATATATATATATATATACATATATGTATATATATATATATATACACACACACATATGTGTATATATATATGTGTGTGTATATATGTGTGTGTATAGATATATGTGTGGGTGTGTGGGTGTATATATATATATATATATATATATATGTGTGTGTGTGTGTGTGTGTGTGTGTGTGTGTGTGTGTGTATGTGTGTGCATATATATATATATATATATATATAGGCTGTATACGGTAAAGGTGCTTTAACTGATAGAACTGTATGGAAGTTGTTCCCCAACTAAAGATGACCATCAAATCAAAACAATGATTGAGAATAACCTGCATTACACAACACGAGAATTGACAGAAACACTAAATTTATCAAAATCCACTATCCGTTGGAAGTTAGTGAAACTTAGGTATGTTATGATGTTTGGGTGCCACATGATGCAAGTGAAGAGAATCTTTTGGGGTCGCATTTGAATGCCAAAGTAGGCAAGGAGAGGGAAGGTATGACAACTGGCAACTTTGGTTTAGGAATCCGCAACGAACGAGGAGAAAAATGGGTCCAATGATGCACAGCAAATGACCAGGTAGTACCTAACACCTGGTTTCAAGAACACCCACGACGTCTATGGACATTGAGAAGCCCAGGAGGCGACACGAAAAACCATATAGACTACATAACCATGAACAGGAGATTCAAAAACGCAGTGGTTCAAAGCAAAACCTATCCAGGCGCCGACTGTGGAAGCCGACTGTGGAATGTCCCCGTCATCTGCAGACTAAAGGTGAAACTCCGGCTATTGAAGAAGCCTAGTGCAGCACCAAAACTGAAATACATGCTCGTGAATGACCTCAACCCACAGAAATAATAGACTAACAGCATGAAAATCATATACGAAAAACAAATTGGAAAAGGTCACTCGAAATGGGACTCACTAAGGATGTGATAATGACATCAACTAACAACATTGCCCCAAAGGAAATCAGATACAGAAAAAAAAATGAGTGGATGACTGAAGAGATTCTCGACATGATGCAAAGGCGGCAGAAAATTATCTCAAGACATCGAATGGATTACAGGAAACTACACAAGGAAATAAAAAGAAAATACAGACAGGCTAAAGAGGAATGACTCAATGACAAATGTGCAGAAGTAGAGAGATTGAGCAGGAATAATAAAGCAGACATGCAAAAGAAATAAAAGAAATGACAGGATAAAAAACCTACTCTTCAACAGGATGTATGAAATCCAAGGATGGAACAGACATATTGGAGAAAGAGGAAATACTCCAACGATGAGAAGAATATATAAAAGATCTTTTCCATGACAAGAGAGAGAGAGCAACCGATAATACACAAAGATGAGGACAGACCGGAAATATTAATCTGAAGTGGAATCTGCAATATCCAAACTGAATAGAAACAAAGCAGCTGGACCAGACGGCATAGTCATAGAGCTGCTGATAGCTCTGGAAGAATTTGGTATAGAGAAAAATACAGAAATAATAAATCAAATTTATAATAGTGGTGATGACCTCAGCAAGTCGATCTTCATAACACTGCCTAAAAAGCAAGGAGCAAACAAGTGCGAACTCCGCAGAACCATCAGTTTAATGAGCCATATAACAAAACTGATCGTACGAATCCTGATGAATAGAGCGAGAAGCAGAATCAGGCCAGAAATAGGCCGAGGACAGTGCGGGCATGTGAGCAATGATGAGGTTTTGAAAAGGATGAAAACAAAAACAAAAAATTAATGCTGAGCATCAGGAAGAGACAGCTAAAGTTCCTGAGACATGCAATGAGGAAGAAGGGCTCATTATGAGGATAACCTGATATTAACAGGCTAGATAGAGGGGAAAAGAGACAGCGAAAAACAGCGGATAGCATATTTGAAGGACCTGATCAGGTGGATGACCGAACGAGGGTACGTGGTGTAACAGGAGAAAGCGTGCTAAGAGCCACCAGGGATAGGGAGACGTGGAAAGCCATGGTCGCCTACGTCCTGAAAGGACAGGGTACATAGAAAAATGCAATGATAATGCACACATTTTCTAGCAAATTCTGACGAGTAATAAGAAATGTACGTTGTGGTGCAATTGATATCGACTCGGAACGACGAATCGTGGAACCGAGTTCGAATTCCAGTTGAATTCCTTGCATTCACTTACGCCCAAATACCCCTGCGAAAGGTATTAATTCGTCTCTTCCCTCCAGTTATGTGTTAAATAATAGGACAGGTTGGGTTCTATAGCCTTGGCTGACAATCGGTCTACCGCAGAAAGCAATGGCAACCTACTGCGGGATAATCTTCTGCCCAGTCAGCTATGTCTCTTTCGAGACATGATCGCCCAAAAGTATGTATCACGTATGGCACTCAACTGACTGAATAAGAAATGGATCCTTTACTACAATGTTTAGCGAAAGAAATTCTTGGGATAAACGACAGGAGCCTACTTTAGCCTCCTCAACTCCAGTCTTCATCCGAAGAAAGTCATGGTAGGCATCTGGTGAGATTGGAAAGGAATCCTACACTCTGAGCTTCTGCCAACTAACAAGTCAATTGATTCTGAAATGTACTGCTTCCAACTGGATGAGTTAAAGGCAGCAATTCAAGAAACACGCTGTCGTTTTCCTTCAGCATAGTGCCAGACTTCACGTTTCTTTGGTAATGCAACAAAAATTGTTGCAGCTTGGCTGAGATGTGTTACACCATCCGCCATATTCATTGCTCTTTCGGATTTCCATTTATTCAGGTCCTTGCAAAATAATCTCTACAGTAAAAATTTTAATTCACTGGATGACAAAAAAATATCTTAATGTGTACTTTGCCGAAAAAAACACCAAAACTCTGGAAAAAAAAAGGTAGAATCTTTAAGTAGAAAGAAAATGGAGAAATTTGTGCAACAAAAATATGGTTCATATTTAGTTGAATAAATAGTTAATTGTCTTTAAATATCGGCATGTACTTTTCGGACAACGCTATACTAACAGCTTTAAGTAATAAATATTCAAATATATTTAAATACACTAAAAATATTTTCCTTAATATGCTCAGCTGAAATGGGGATGCGTGTAAAATACCCATACGATAATTCAAGTTTATTTAAAGAATCGTATCTTATATTTTGTCATTTGTTTGAGATTCTGTCATTGATTCTGTCACCACTCTTTTACGATTTGACTTACGGAAACATCAAATTGAAGCACCGTTGATCATAAAGTTAAGCAACGCCCTCCCTGGTCAGTACCTCAATGGACGACCGCATGGGAATACCAGGTGCTATCAGCTTGAATGTTTTGGTGATGTAATGTTGGTTGGTTGTTTTGTTTTTATGGCATATCAACCTCGGCGGGTTGATATTGCCAACTAAATTTTATTTATTTATTGCTGGTAATACCTTTTTCTTTCAACAATTTATTGTTGTTTTTTTATATAAGTTTTGTGTCTAGTAATACATTTTTCTTTTCGGGTATCAAGATTTATTGGGATTTGTTTTTTTTTTGTTGTTTTTTAAAGGCAGGGTCCCCAAGTCCTACCCTTTTATTTAACCCATAACTGGAGGGAAGGGACGGATTAATAACTTTCCCAAGGGTACCAGTGCTTAAGTGAATGTAGAGTATTCAACTGGAATTCGAACTCGGCACACCGATTTCTCTTTCCGAGCCGATATCCACTGCACCACAACGCACATCTGTCACTAAATGCTTACAGCACCTGGTATTCCCAAGCGGTCATCCATCTAAGTATTGACCAGGCTCAACGTTGCTTAACTTCGGTGATCGAGCGAGAACCGGTGTATTCAACGTGATATGGCCGTAAGCTGATGTAATGTATCATGGCGCTGAATTGTTAACTGGAGAGCCGAGTTCCAATTACGGTTAGGTGTGTTGTATTCGCTTACGCATTATTGACCTCGGGGAAGGTAAGAATCTGTCTCTTCTCCCCCAGGTAATTAGCAAGCTTATTATCACTAAACCATTATTGTCCTAGGCATGACAGTAAACCGCACCTGGCAGCAAAGCCTCTGATTGAGAGGTTGTGAGTAGCATGGAACCACCTCTTAGTTGCTGTTGTTCCCAGGTTCACCCTGACCCAGAGTGATAGCACCCGTTAGGGTCCCAGCTATGGGCAAATATTTAACCCCCAAACTGGGGGCAAAACACTATGAAAGTAGAAAAATAGACTGTTATAGAAATATATTCATAAAAATAGACTTTTCTAGAAAAATATACATTTTTGAAAAAAAAAGGGTATTCGCAGAAAATAACTGAAAATTTTAAAAAATACCTTAAAACCCCACCTTTTTGGTATTAAATAACCCACAGAGGTGTTGATATGCCGTAAAACAAAACTCAAACAAAACAAACAAAACTAAACCATTATTATCTCCAAAACATGAAATTTTAAAAATTCCTACAAAATCGAAACAGATATAGGTAACCAGAGTTCATTTGTTTGGATTTTTTTTTTTTAATCATATCACCCCGAGCAAGGCGGTAACGCCACTGATGTGCAGGGGGCTACGTAGGTGTGAAACGATAGGAAAAGAGAAAACCGGAAACCGCATCCTAAACAGGGAACAAGGGATGAGCCTCTTCACCTGTTCAATAGACGTGGGTGGAGTGTGAACCGGGCGATAGTTTTAGTAACGTATTTAGAGAGTGGGGGATCGGTCCGCCCTAAGTAACACATCTATGAGGGAGGCACTTTTGGGTTTGAAAGTATAAAGCTGTATTGAAATAAAAGTGGGTTTAATGTCGAGACGCTACTCACAGTTGTAAGGACCTTATCGATTTCGAGTAAGATATGGCTTATGTATTTAAGCGATTGTTATCTTGAACAAACAATTAACATTATCCAGTGATGTATTCAGTACTGTTTTATCATTGCTGACAATGTGAAAGCTGTGACTCAAGTTGCGTTATTTTTAATACCGCAAAACTGCTGTATGTAGGAGACACATCTTGGTTGTTCTCATATAAATTGCAGTTAGTTTCCTTAACAAAGGTTCCTTTGATGGTATGTATTGCTCTAATTTTCGTCTTCGGGATAAATATAAATCAAGTGATAGTCAGAAACTTGTGTAGAGAGAGGGGAAAAACATATTTATACGCAGAAGGGCGGAAGAGAAATTGATCCAGTATGTGAGCTTGTATGTGTGTGTGAAAGAGAGATGGGAGGGAGAGGGTGAAATTGCATGATATATATATATATATAAATATATATATATATATATATATATGTCAGTCAGATATACAGACAGGAAAGACAGAATAAAGTAAAAAGCAAAGTAGGACACGTATCTCAATGTAACATGTTTCATTTTTATTAAGGCTTATTCAGAGATCAAGTTCAAATTAAGTCTTTGCAAAGAGACAGTATTC
Organism: Ascarosepion bandense; assembly: GCA_037127315.1. Classification (NCBI taxonomy): domain Eukaryota; kingdom Metazoa; phylum Mollusca; class Cephalopoda; order Sepiida; family Sepiidae; genus Ascarosepion; species Ascarosepion bandense. Next base: position 2,089,673 of record JBBBDQ010000152.1, read on the forward strand.
TCGAATGTTGTGATTAGGGATTCTTAAAATTCAACCACAATTCTTTTTTTACCTCGATCTCTAACGAAACTAAAATGAAAATTCAAACATGTTTGATTGAGATACGTTTTCTACTACCGTTTTTCTTTATACATATATATATATATATATATATATATATATATATATATATATATATATATATTATATCTTACCCTCTCCTCAGACCTCAAATGGAACCACTATATTGATTCCATAGCTAAATCTACTGCTAAGAAGTTTGGGTCACTATGCCGATCCAGGATGTTTTTTCAGCCTGAATCCATCCTGCATATATACAAGTCAACCATCCGTCCGTGCATGGAGTACTGCTGCCATTTATGGTCAGGTGCCCCTGCCGTTCTCCTCAGTGTTCTCGACAGGCTCCAAAGTAGAGTCTGTAATGTGATAGGTACTGATCTGGCGGCTCGACTTCAGCCACTTCCCCACCGTCGAAATGTGGCCTCCCTCTGTCACTTCTATAAATACTTTCATGGCTTCTGCTCGGACGAACTTAAGTCACTGGTGCCTCCTCAACAGGTGTTTACTCGTGCAACGAGACTGGTAACTGGGTCCCACCCATTCACAGTCAGGTTAGTCAAATGCAGACGACAATTCTACTCCTTCAGCTTCTTCTCTCGCACTTCCCGCCTGTGGAACTCTCTCTCCCATATTCTTGCTTTCCTGACAGCTACAACTTCCAGAAATTTAAATGCAATGTCAATACTCATCTATTAACCACTGGACTCTAGCTCTCTCCCCATCCCCTATATCCTTCCCTTTCTCTCCACCTGCGTATCTGTCATCGCACCTGCATTCTCAGCTTTCTATTGCTCCTTTCTAACTGGTTTGTACTCCTCACTTTTTTCTAATTAATCTTTTTACAGTTATGTAGCCCCCAGCTCATCAGTGGCATTTCTGCCTTGCTCGGGGTGAAATGATTAACAAAAAAAAAAAAAAAAAAAGAAAACAATGAAGACATTTTTATTTATTTTTAATTATTATTTAACCTTTACCAAACCTTTCAGGCAACACATCTTTAGATGGAATCGTACCTATTTAAATCTGTATTTTTGATCTGTGGCATCAAGTCCTTGTTCAAATCTATCTAGCTACTTGCAGTATAGCCCCGCGTTGATCGGGTGTAATGAAAGCTTTAAAACTAATCCATGGTCCTGGAGCTCAGACTCAACCTAAAGAATATTTATGTGAAGTTTGGTGAGAATCGAATAAAAATTGTGGATTTGTATAAAGGACATACAGGCAGACAGATAGACAGACCCCCCCCCACACACACACAAACATCTTGACTTTTATATATATATATTATCGATTTTCTGCACTATTTTAAGAACTGCAACCTTGAAATTTCTGAATATCGTTTCTTATGTCTTTGTCTATGAGTGTATCAAATTTGATTAAAATCGGACCACTCCTTCTATAACCCGATTTTTTCGATTATCGATGTTCGATGTTTATCGGAGGTACCTCGACACAAAACCTAGCTAAGAACACTGGCAGACGCTTATAGTAAACTGTGTCAATTTTCAAGAAAATCAGTTCAGCCGTTTCGGAGTCTGTAGGTAATGGACACACACACAGACACACAGACACATACACACACAGACACACAAACACAGAGACAAAGTTCCATTTATAAATAAGTTTAGTTTAGATTAGATTAGATATATCTATGTTTCTCTCTCTCTCTCTCTCTCTCTCTCTCTCTATATATATATATATATATATATATATATATAAAGAGTATGTAACTATGCAAAATGAAGGGCTACTTCGGGTGATACACATTCTGCTTTTCTTTAGCTACGCCACAGTCCACAGCAAACATTAATAACAGAAGAAGTGATTGTTGAATTGTTATTGTCTGTCATTTTAGAGAAATGTCGAATAGCAAGAATTTATTTTGTTTTCAAAGGCTAATTTTTTTTCGTTTTTGTAATCTCTTTTTGTCTGATCGTGTCATATGTAAATAAATTTCTTTTTTGTTTTTCTTTTTTGTCCCCTGCGTTTTACGTTCTTGAAGAGTTTTAATCAAATTGTCAATCAATCGAATTGGCTCACTTCTTCATATTGGTAAATTGTTTGAATAAAAACGGTCGTCGGATAAATTCATTTGTGAACGGAATTAAAGTGTGAGAGTGGGTGTAAGAAAAAGAGAGAAGAAAGAGTAATATGAGAGTTGAGAGATGGATAAAAAGAGAGTACGCGTTTATATACAGTAGTATGTAAAAAAAATGTTAACCTGCGTACGTGTGTGTGAATTTGGTAGAGAGAGAGAGAGAGAGAGAGAGAGAAAGAAAGAGAAAATAAGGTAGAGAGAGAGGAGGAGAGAAAAATGGAAAGACTTTTTGAGGATAGAGTTGAAAAGGAGAAAACGCGTCTATAGGCGGAAGTTCGAAAAGAAGTTTAACCTATGTGTGTGTGTGTGTGTGTGTGTGTGTGTGTGTGTGTGTGTGTGTGTGTGTGAAAGAGAGAGGTGGAGGAAAAAGAGACATTGATAGTGGGAGAAAATGTCAAAAGACGGAGAAAAACAGGTGGGGATTGAAGGAGAAAAATTAAGGGAGAAATAAAGAGGTATAGAATAGGGTAGAGAGAGGTGGAAGGGAGAACGCGCATTTATACGAGAAAGGGCGAAAAAGAAATTGAACCTCTGTGTATGTACTCGTACGCGTGTAAAAGAGAAAGATAGGGAGAGGTAGAGGATAGGGGAGAGAAAAATAAAAAAATAGGGGACAGAGAGGGAGAAAAAGGAGAAACAGAGAGAAAAAGGAAAAAAGATAGAAAGAAATAAAATAGTGGGGGGATAAAATATTCGAAGAGCGAGAGAGAATGAGGAGAGAAAACAAAAAAGGAGCAAGAAAAAGTAAGAGGAAAATAGCCGGAGAGAAAGAGAGATAAAATCGTTGGGGGATAAAAATAGTAAAGAGTTGAAAGGGAGTGAATTGGGAGAGATAGGAGAAAAAAGGAGAGAGAGAAAGAGGAAAATAACTGAAGAGAGAAAGAAATAAAATAGGAAAGGCATAAAATATCGAAGAAAGAGCGAGAGAGTAGGAAGAGATAAGGAGCAAAAAAGAGAAAGAGAGAAAGCGGAAAATAGCAGGAGAGAGAGATAACATATTTAGGGATAAAAATAGCGAAGAGAGAGAGAGAGAGAGAATAAGGAGAGATAGGAGAAAGTGAGAAAAGGCGGAGGTATACTAAAATCAGGGAATCTATGTATGCGTATGAGTGTGTGAGATTGAGATAAAGAGGAGAGAGAGACCATAAGAAAAAAATGAAAGACATATAGAGATGGGAGAAAAAAAAAACTAACATTCAGGAGAGAAAACACGTGTTTATAAGCAAAAATTTATAAAAGAATTTAAACCCGTGTGTGCGTGTGTTTTCTAAAAATAATTTAAGCCAAAAAGTGAGATAATATTTGTATGTATGTGCGTGTGAGAGAGTGATATATATATATATATATATATATATATATATATATATATATATATATTAATCGTATCACCCCGAGCAAGGCTGTAATGCCACTGATGTGCAGGAGGCTACGTAATAGTGAAAAGATTGGAAAAGATAAAGCCGGAAACCACATCCTAAACAGGGAACAAGGGATGAGCCTCTTCATCTGTTCAATAGATGTGGGTGGAGTGTGAACCGGGCGATAGATAGATCTATCTACTCCAATTAGATAGATCTATCTACTCCAATTATATATATATATATATATATATATATATATATATATATATATATGAATTGATTGTGTGCGTAACCGTGTAGCAGGTAGAAGAAGATCGCACTGGCATATAAACACGCTAGAAGCGGGGTTCTAGGCCTGCAAGCGTACATGTCTGGCAGCTCCCGCAAGGTGTTAGGTTTTGTTAGTGCGTGTCTATAGAACTTACACAGCTGAGTTTGGCCCAAACACGGCTTCAACGTACACAGGAAGACACACACACAAACATACACACACACACACGTGCTTTATTCGTGATTATAGGAAATCAAATGTGTTTGTGACACGCATGTGTGTCGATGCCAAGCACGGGTGGGTTGGCTCGTAGGGAGAGGGGAAGATCCTGCGTAACTGTAGCCAGTTCCTTTTTGTAACTATCACTATGTCAATTGTAACATTGGCCGATTATTACGTGTCGCGAATGTTCGACTCTCGCCCTGATGCAAGCCATCTCATTACCAAAATGCGGATGTGACCAAACAAGAAGGCCCATAAAACGCTTTCTTCATCATACGCACACAGCCTGCATATTTTATTCGTAAAAGATCCGATTTTTATGACGGAGGCGACAGCAATCAATAAAGAAGCGACAAACAGACGTCGAATTGATCTCTAAATAATGCATTTCAACTCATCAAAGGACGGTGCCTGTCCATCAGGATATATACAGTAACTGGTCACCGATTTCTGCAGTGCAGCCTTCGCTGAAGAGACACACATCAAAGAGACGAGTTTTGATAGCTTTATTAGGTTCCCACCAATACTAAGTGTTTATGGTTGAAGGTTTTGTAGCAGTGACGAAACGTTCATTCGCTTAAAACGGTGCCACAACAAATTGATGTCAATGACAGAAGAACGAATTTCATGATATTTCTCGCAGATTCATTTGCGCGTCTCTTGTTCTTTGATGGCCGTTACAGGCAATAAAATGCGAAGGAAAGAGAAGTCAGCCGGCTTCAGGCATGTCTAGAAACATCCTCACCTCAGTCTCTCTCTCTCTCCCTCTTTCTCTCTCTCTTTCTACACACACACACACACACACACACACACACACACAAACGCATACACACACACACACACACACACACACACACACACACACACACACACACACACACACACACACACACACAATATTCATTGCTTTCGATAGGTTTGCTTTCCGGTCCATTTTTACGTTTTTGCAGAAAAAGCAAACTTATTTTCGCTTTCTCTCCCTCTGTTTCTCTCAATCCCCCCTCTCTCTATCACTGCACCTCCCTCTATCACACACACACACACACACACACACACACATACAATATTCATTGCTTTCGATAGGTTTACCTTCGGGTTTATTTTTACCTTTTTCCAGAAAAAGCAAAATTATTTTCGCTTTCTCTCATTGCATCCCTTTCTCTAACTCTTCCCGCATCTCTCTCTCTCTCTCTTTCTCTCTATCTATCTATCTATCTATCTATCTATCTATCTATCTATCTATCTGACACACACAGAAACAAAAAATATTTATTACTCTCGATAGGTTTGCCTTCGGGTCCATTTTTACTTATTGCAAAAAAATCCAACTTATTCTCTCTCTCTCTCTCTCTCTCTCTCTCTCTCTCTCTCTCTCTCTCCATATATATATATATATATATATACATAGACGTATATAGATTGATATATATAGTCATCCGCAGACATATATATATATATATATATTATATTTGTATGTAATTTGAAGTAAACAAGAGAAATATATGGCATTAAATATCGGCGTTATACAGTACATGGATTTTTAGGAAGGGGATACAGGAAAATGTCGGCCATTAGGGAAACGACAGAGTGAATATTTATTGCAATGTAATATTGCATCTGAGACCCTTTTTTTTAAGAGGACCACCCTTGCTGAATATGGATTAGATGTTAACGATCGTGATGCAATCTATGCTTCGCTATGTTATTCTGTTCTTCGCAGTAAATAAACATCAACGTGCCTCTACATGGAAACAGATTTGGGCAGTGAACATATTATTTTTCATATAAACCAAATGTCACCCTTGTAATTCCCCAAAACAAATACTTATTCAATTTCGGAAGAATAATAAAAAAAATGATGTTTTTTTCTTCCAAGGACAATTATTCTATCTGAGAAAGAGATAAAAAAAAAATCTAAAAGTTACATATAACGCTTTAGTAAGATTCGTTATTTTTAATTCGAAAAGCAATAAGAAATAATTATATTAGAAATGCTTATATATATATATATATATATATATATATATATATATATATATATATATATATACAAGTATTGTTGGAATAATATTCTTTGTCCAAAGAAACACTATTTTTAAAAAAGTGCTCAATACAAAAGTAGAGCTAATAATATTATTTATTCATAAATTATAACATGGATATGTTACAATATCACTACAAAAGTAGCCATTTTGTTTCAACACTTTTGTGTCTTGTCAAGTGATGTGATGGTTCTTAAATGAATGGTTTAAAAGTCTGAAAACGAGCGTGGCCCCTTTAATCAGGGAGGTATTATTGTATATACAATGTGGATCAATAATATACAATAATACCTCCCTGCCATTCATTTAAGAACCATCACATCACTTGACAAGACACAAAAGTGTTGAAACAAAATGGCTACTTTTGTAGTGATATTGTAACATATCCATGTTATAATTTATGAATAAATAATATATATATATATAACGCTCAGCATAGGTGAGCAGAAAATCTGTTGTTTTCGATCATGATAATGCCAAATCTCACGTTTTTTTTGTTTTTTTTTTGTTTTTTGTTTTTTTTTTTGTTTTTTGTTTTTTTGGCGACGCGAAAAACATAACTGTTGCAGTTTGGCTAGGATGTGTTAACCCACCCGCCATATTCACCAGACATTGCTCTTTCAGATTTTCATTTATTCAGGTCCTTGCAAATAACCTCAATGGCAAAAATTTCTATTCTAAAAAAAGAGGTGAATTTGAATTCCCTTTACCTCTATCAATTGTCTGTCTGTCTGTCTGTCTCACTCTCTCTCTCTCTATCCCTCTCTCTCTCTTCTCTCTCTCTCTCTCTCTCTCTCTCTCTCTCTCTCTCTCTATATATATATATATATATATATACACTTATTTATAGATGAAACTTTGTGTGTGTGTGTGTCCTTTACCTATAGACTCCGAAACGGCTGAACCGATTTTCTTGAAAATCTACACAGTTGTACTATAAGCGTCTGCGGGTGTTCTTAGCTAGGTTTTGTGTTGGGGTACCCCCGGTAAATATCGAAAAGCGAAATATCGAAAAATCGGGTTATAGAAGGAGTGGTCTGATTTTAATCAAATTTGATACGCTCATAGACAAAGACATAAGAAACAATATTCAGAAGTTTCAAGGTTGCAGTTCTTACAATAGTGCAGAAAATCGATAATATATATATATATATATATATATATATATATATATATATATATATAAAGCAAGATGTTTGTGTGTGTGTGTCTGTTTATCTGCCTATATGCCTGTATTCTTTTCAGCCCTTTTATTTTAGTTTTTGCTTCGCGTTTGGGTCTAAGTAGGTATAATTGTAGTTCTTCGTCTCAGCCATGACACCATTTACTCAGAGGACTTATTTAGCCTTCAAAATTCAGTTTACAACGAAAAAAAACTTATTTTATATCGATACCAGGAAATCAAAATTTGACTTACATCCATTCATTTTTCTTTCAGTCTACGGTTTCGCTTTAACTGGAAACAACTATTGCTTTTTAGTCTTTCGTGCCAACGTCCAAAGACTCTGAGCTCCAGGACCATGGATTAGTTTTAAAGCTTTCATTACACCCGAGCAAAGCCGGGATATACTGCTAGTATATATATATAATTAAAAAAATATTTCACTGCTGTTTAAACAAAGGACTATAAATTTTATTCGTTTTGTTTAAAAAATGACATCTTCCAAATATGACTTCTCTTCGCCATCCACTGTTTTTGTTCATAATCGTTTCGTCTCAAGCAAGGCAGTACTGCCACTGGTGCGCACGGGGTTTGCAGTGAGAGAAGAGGGAAGACAGAAAAGTTAAAGAAAAAAAAACGACACAGAGGATGTCGAAGAACAGGTGGGTGTTAAAGTGGTAGAATATGCCAAGTGACGTTGCTCAAACCTTTGGAGATTGTAGCTGTCAGGGAAACAAGCATGGGGAAGAGAGTTCCTCCGGCAGGAAGGGCTAGAAAAGAAACTGATAGAGAAGAAGCGGTGGTTACATTTGCGCCGTTTTACGGTAAAGTCTTTCTTCACCCGGAATTTCGGACACTTCGACGTCTTTCTTCCACATGAATTCGGTTTAAACGCCGAACCTTTGACCCTACAATTTTCAAACCCATGCCAGAATCGATGGTCTATCCAGAACAGCATTATTATATATTGGAATTACAAACTCATCATTTTTATGGTAACTAATGGTATCTGGAAAAGAAATGGTAAGATATTCGCTACATGAAAACAAACTCTCTACTTGTTTAAGGTTGCTAGCATCATGGGAGCGAAATATCAGAGGTATTTCTGCCGCATCCTGTATTTTCTATTCACTTGTTTTGACGTACCGAAATCAGAATTATGGTAATTGCCACTTGCCGTGGACACTGTTTCTGGTACAACGAAAATCAGTGGTAACCAACTATTCGATATGTGAATGATGGGCTACCGTTATTTGCAGGAGTAAAATCAAATGCAACGAATGTAAAGAAGGAATTTCAACATAGAGGTGATTACTTGTTTTTTTAAATCACAATGTTGGATTAACAAAATGGAATAAAATATATTTGTGTGAAAAGAGCTGAAAAGGAAGAAACGACTGTAAAAGTTTTTAATCGATTCACCCTAACCAAAGTAAAACAGCACTAAGACGCAAGGGGCTACTGAGTGTGGAAGGGAATGATGAGATTTTAGAAGGAACCGGGAACTCAATCCAAAACAGGAAGCAAGAGATAAACATTTACCCCTTTCCAAAAAAAAAAAAAAAAAAAAAAAAAAAGAGGAAGAAGTGTGAACTGGACGCTAGGAGAACATATCTGCTCTTATTGAAGAAAAATATACAACAGATTAGTTGTAAATAAATTTCTCAACATACACTGGGGTATATCATTCTCATTCCTTGCGTAGAGCCTCTTTTGGTAATCATGAGTTATCTCCCTCTAACCCTCTAAGTTACTTGTTCACCACTGCGGTAGCCTGGTATTGAACTTACATCTCTTTGGGTCAAGTCACAGGAACTAACCAACGTCTCTATCCACTGGGCCATGTGTCCTTAAAAGAGGCTCTACGCAAAAAATGAGAACGATATACTCCATTGATTGTAATAAAGGGTTTGGTTAGAAATGCCAAGCAGCTGAAGAAGGTCGGAACGTACAACGGCCGAAATGTCGTACAAATGGCAACAAAGATAAGGACAATAGTTCAAATAATGTAAATAGAGTAAATGCTACCTTATTTCAGAAATATAGGCAAATAATAAATTTTAGAGTTTAGGTGGAGACGTCAGAAGTATAGAATTGAAATAGACATTAGAAGATAGCGGAAACCCAATCGTAAACAGGAAACAAGAGATAAAACTGTTGTAATGGAATGTCCCACACTCCCTATCGCCTATGTGAACTGACTATATTAGTAGTCATATATAGTTAGCACAGGAGATACCTGTGGCTTACTTCAGCAATTACTAGTCTGCAACCAGATTTCCTGTCCTGCCATAGTGTATTCTCTTTATAATGAAACTCTCCTCTTTCATCTACGCACGTGTTGCTGTTCTTTCACCCGAGTAACCTCTTTAACGGATACAACAAAATCTTTAGTCATTTTCAAAAGATGTGGAAGGAGTGCGAACCGGGTGAAAGGCAGACCTAACTATTACTACTGAGGAGAAAAAATAATTCATTAATAGAATTTCCGATTTTAATTGGAGACGTTAGAAATATAGAGTTGAAGTTGTCTGTAACCGGAACCGGAAACCAAAACATAAGCAGGTGTTATGGTTTATTAAATGGCGAGTGTTCTAAAAATAGAAAAAGATAGACACACTGACGCCAAGAATTCAAAATTAGCGGCAAAATAAGGAACCGTTTCTTTTGGTAGGAGTGGAGTAAGAGTGGGAGTAAGAAGTAGGAGTTAAGGACAGTAGTTTTGTGTAGGAGATTTGAAAAGAGGAAGACGCTAGTCAGTTGACCACTAGAGTTCAGAAGGGATAGGCTCGTTTACTACTAGCATCCCACAGTGAAGAGAATTTAGCTAGTCTGCTAAATTTGTGTATCCACACAAAATTTAAAGGTTGTAACTTGATGTAAAAACCTCAAGTTTTATACCAAAAATAAACATCATTAATTCAAGTTTGTGTTATCTTCTAATTATACCAAAACGAAGCAACACAACACAGGAAGCAAGAGATCAACCTCTACTTGTTTTCAGATGACCAGAGAGAAATGTGAACTGGGTGATAGACGAATTAATCTACTCCTATTGAAAATTTTAAAAAAATTGCAAATAGTTTCAGAGTACAAGTAAAGACGTTAAAAGTACGAAGTTGAAGTTGACTAGAAGGAACCGGGAACTCCATCCGAAACAGGAAAAAAAGGAGATAAAAATTTACTACTTTTAAAAACGACAGGGAAGTGTGTAAACCACAGGAAAGGCGAATATACCTACACCCATTGAGGAGAAGAAAAAACCCAATTCTAAACAGCAAAAAAAGGAAAAGATTTTTTAACAAGACGATAGATGAAACAATATCGAATCCATTGCTAAATCCACCGCTATGAAAGTCGGTTCTCTGTGCAGAGCCCGGAAGTTTTTCCCGTCTAAATCTATCCTGCACATTTATAAATCTACCATCCGCCCATGTATTGAATACTGCTGCCACATCTGGTCAGGTGCCCCTGCTATTCTCCTCGGGGTTCTTGACAAAATACAACGGAGAATCTGTAATGTGATCGATACCGACTTGGCGGACCGGCTGCAGTCACTCTCTCACCAGCGTGACGTAGCTTCCCTGTGCCTCTACTATAAATACTTTCACGGGTCCTGCTGCGATGAACTTAGATCACTGGTGCTCCCTAGGTATGAATTTGCACGAGATACTAGATTAGCAACTAGGTTCCACCCTTTTACAGTGAAACAGATAAGATGTAACTGCAATTTCTACTCCAATAGCTTCTTTTCTCGCACTTCCCGCCTGTGGAATTCCCTCCTGTATACTTGCTTCCCCGACAGTTACAATCTCCAGGAGTTTAAATATAAGGTCAATAGACATCTTCTAACACACTAACTCGCACTCATTCTCTCAAACACTCTTCCTATCTACGCAACCCTCATCCTCGTTATCCTTACCCGTCTATCTCCCTTCTTCTGACATTTCCTATATCTAACCACTCTTTCACATCACTTTCCCCTATGTAACCCCCTAACCACTCTTTCACATCACTTTCCCCTATGTAACCCCCTAACCACTCTTTCACATCACTTTCCCCTATGTAACCCCCTAACCACTCTTTCTCATCACTTTCCCCTATGTAACCTCCTAACCACTCTTTCTCGTCACTTTCCCCTATGTAACCCCCTAACCACTCTTTCTCGTCACTTTCCTCTATGTAACCCCCTGCGCAACAGTGGCAGTGAAATGCCTTACTTGGGGTGAAATGATTAAAAAAAATACATAATACATAAAGAAATAATTAGAAAATACAATTTATGAGTTCTGGTAGAGACAGCAGAAGTAGAGATTTGAAGTAGACATTACAAGGAACCGGAAACTCAATCCTAAACAGGAAACAAGAGATGAAATTAATTGCAAAAGAACAAAGATGTATGTGAACCAGACGATAGGCGAACCAATCTGCTCCCATTGAAGTGAAGAAAGAATAATTTGTAAATAAAATTTCAGTGTTCAAACAGAGAGGTTAGAAATATAGGATTGAACTCAACTTTAAAAGAAACTGAAAGCCCAATCCTAAACGGGAAACAAGAGATCAACCTTTACTCCTTTTCAAAAGGCGAGGGAGAAATGTGAACCGAGGGGTAGACGAAACTATCTATTTTTATTAAAGAGACGAAAAATAAATAATAAATATTAGTAAACACAATTTACAGATGGAGATTTTAGAAGAACAAAAGTTAGAATAAACGTTAGAAAAAACAGGAAACTCAATCCTAAGGAGGAAACTTTATTTTTTTTCAAAAGAACTGGTAGGTGTGTTAAATAGACGATAGGCAAAGCAAGTTTCTACTATTGAAAAAAAAATAAAAATAAAGAAAAATAAATAAATAAATTAGCAAATTCAATTTCAAAATTCAAACGGAGACATTAGATGAAAGTAACCGGAAACCGAATCCTGAACAGGAAACAAAGGATAAAGCTTCACATCTTTTAAAAAAAAAAAAAAGATAGGCGTTCGAACCGGAGGAAAGGCGATCCTATCCAGTGCTTTCTTGGAGGAGGAATATAAATAAATACTTAATTAGTAAATCCAATATCAATGTTCAGGTAAAGAAGTTAGATGTATAGAGTTGGAGTAGACTATTTAAGGCACCGGAACCCCGATCCTAAACAAGAAACAAAGGATAAATCTTTACACCTTTTAAAAAAAACAGGGAGTGTGTGAACCAAACAATAGGTTAACCTATCTATTCCTATTGAAGAGTAGTTATATAAATAAATATTTCGTAAATACAATTTCCGAGTTAATGTGAAAATTATAGAATTAAAGTCTACTTTCGAAGGAAGTGGAAACAAAATCCTTAACAGGAATCAAAGGATAAACCTTAACTCCTGTAAATAAAATAAATAAATAAATAAAAACAGATAGATGTTCGAACCAGGCGAAAAATGGACCGATCTACTCCTATGTTGTTATAGAACGCGCGCGCGCGCGCGTGTGTGTGTGTGTGTGTGTGTGTGTAAATGAAAGTACTACATCTTTGAGCAAAAGCAGAAAGACGAAGTGAAGGCTCGTTTTCCTTCATTTGTAGTCCTTAAACAGTGCCAACCTTACGCTGTCTTGGCAGACTAAGTGGGTGTAATCTGCCAACTCCACAACTTCTTTCTGTTGTAGTGCGTCGTAAGAAGCCAGTTATAATAATAAAACTCAATTAATTTACCAAATAAATGTATCACTTATTACGTTATTCCCACGTGTTCAATGAATTGTTTTTAAGATTTTTTCATTGAAAAATATATAGGTGCAGAAGATTTTGACTTCGTCATTAAAATTTTTTTTGATGGCCGATTTTAAGACAGTGAGAAAAGTATTTCTGCGCACTTCTCTTTGATCCATTCTACATTTCCTGCTTTCACTTATTCCAAAATTCTTTCTGCAATCTCCTACATTTTATACCACATCTGTTTTCTTCTTTAAATCAGTTTTTCCCCAAACAGGGCAACAAAGCCACTAAGACACGAGGGTTTACTCGGTGCGGAAGAATTAGAGAAAAGGAAACTTTGCTAAGAAACGAGGACAAAAAGAGTAATCAGAAAGACAGTAGATAACAACTGACATTGCATTTAACTTTCTGAAGTTTAAATTTGGAAAGCATGAATCCGAAAGGGATTTCCACAGTCGAGAAATGCAAAAAAATGTTAAGTTTATATCTCGCCAGGTCAACTGTGAAATGATAAGACCTCGCCACTAATCTAGTCTATCAAGTGTCGTTCGAGTTAAGTGTCATTCGAGGCATGACTGACTGGGCAGATTTTCCCGCTGTAGGTTGCCATTACTTTCTACGGTAGACTAGTTGCCAACCAAGGTTATAGAACGAAATCTTCCTTATTATTTCACCCACAACTGAAGGGAAAATTCTGATTAAAACCTTTCCCAAGGAAATTTACGCTTAAGTGAACGCAACGAAATCAACTGGAATTCAAACGCGGCTCTCCTATTTCTCGTTCCGAGCTAATATCCACTACACTACAACGCACATCTAATCTAGAACTGAGCTTAAATTTTCGATACCATAGCGAAGAGCTTATCTGAATAAGTTTGCTGTTTCCTTTCATCTTTTCAGAATCATATCAAAAATTAATCTGTCATAAATTCCTTTATTTAAATACCTAGGGCATGATTTAAAAGAAGACAGAAAATGCGACATCGAAAAAAAGTGCATTGGAATAACGAAAGATGCCTTCTAAAAGTTAAACAAAGTATTAAGAAACATAAAAAAATTCGTTATAAAGAAAAAAACAAAAATGAGCACTAAACTTTTCATGTAACATAGGCTCCCCTATAAGTCAGTGAATGTTAGCCAATCTCCTCACAGACGCTTAATAACTCTTGAAGTAACAGGAATGTGGTTCTACATGAGGATGCTGGGAATGCCATGGATTGAGCACGAGAACAATAACAAAGTTTTGTAGGAAATGAAATCAAAAGAGGTAAATAAAAAAAAAACGTTTATAATTTCTAGGACACGTAATGAGGAAAGAGGGGCTGAAAATACTTCTTCTTCTTCTATGTGCCCTGTCCCTTCAGGACGTAGGCGATCATGGCTCTCCACGTCTCCCTATCCCTTGTGGCTCTTAGTATGTTTGCTCTTGTTGCTCCTGGCAACCCCCGTTCCGTCATCCACCTGATCAGTCCCTGCAAATATGTTATCCGCTGCCTTCCTCTGTCTCTCCTTCCTTCTATCTGTCCAGTCAGTATCAGGTTCTCCAGACTCTCCTTCCTCATTGCATGTCCCAGGAACTTCAGTTGTCTCTTCCTGATGCTCAGCATCAATTTCCTTTTTGTTACCATTCTTTCTAACACCTCGTCGTTGCTTGTATGCCTAGTCCACGATATCCGTAGCATCCTTCTGTAGAACCACATTTCGGCCGCTTCCAGTTTTGTCCTCATTTTCGATGATATTGTCCAGCATTCAGGACATATTAAAGAGCGGAGGGCCAGAGGAAGGCTGTGTAAAACCTAACTAACTAGCTTTTCTAAATTTGTTGATAGAACAGGGTTTAGGACATATGGCAAAGAAACAGACTTTACTAAGAGCTACAAAGAACAAGAAATTGTGATGAACCATGATTACGCCTTTACTGAAGGGACATGGCAAATCGAGGAACATGTGTATGGTCATTAAAACAAATAAAATGCTGAGAAAAATTATGCAGGAAAATGTAAATATGGTTTAACTAGCAGTATAGCCAGTGAAAGCGAAACCGTAAACTGAAAGAAAAACGAATGGATGTAAGTCAAATTTTGATTTCCTATTATTGATATCAAATAAGTTTTTTTCGTCGTAAACTGAATTTTGAAGGCTAAATAAGTCCTCTAAGTAGATGGTATCATGGCTGAGACTAAGAACTACAATTATACCTACTTAGAGCCAAACCCGAAGCAACTACTAAAATTAAAGGGCTGAAAAAAATACAGACATACAGGCAGATAAACACACACACATGCACACACACACACACACACACGCACACAAACATCTTGCCTTTTATATATATATATTATCGATTTTCTGCACTATTGTAAGAACTGCATCCTTGAAACTTCTGAATATCGTTTCTTATGTCTTTCTCTATGAGTGTATCAAATTTGATTAAAATCGGACCACTTCTTCTATAACCCGATTTTTTCGATTATCGATTTTCGATATTTATCGGGGGTACCTCGACACAAAACCTAGCTAAGAACACTCGCAGACGCTTATAGTACAACTGTGTAGATTTTCAAGAAAATCGGTTCAGCCGTTTCGGAGTCTATAGGTAACGGACACACACACACACACACACACACACACACACACACACACACACACATACACACACACACACACAGACAAAGTTACATTTATAAATAAGTTTAGATTTGTGTTGCAGTGTTATATTTGTTCGAGAAGAGAATTATTAAGTCCGTAGTTAGGATGTGCGATTTGGTACAGTGACTATCAACTCGGAATGAGAAATCGAAGAGCGGAGTTCGAATTCCAGTTGATATTCGAAAGGTGTTAATCCGTCGCTTCTCTCGCTATAAGTTAAATAGCAAGGCAGATTAGGTTCTCTAGCCTTGGTTGTCAACCAGTCTACCGCAGAAAGTAATGGCAACATACCGTGGGAAAATCTTCTACCTAGTCAGTCATGTCTCTTTATGATTGCCCACTGGTGTATCACGTATGACACTTAACTGACTGTATTTAGAGAGTATCGAAGGATCAGGAAACTGAGTTGGGATATCAAAGAAGAAAATGTTTATTAAATACTCATAAGAGAAAGGAAAAACTTAAATTAACTATTCCTCAAATTCGATTCTAATGTGGCTACTTGCTATGATTGCAAGAGTTCTCCCAGTAGTAGAGACGAGAGGGAAGTATGTTGAGTCCTTCTCCACAACAATTTCTGTGGAAATCACTGAAGTGCATTTAGATGTGAATAAAAAGATAATAGAAAAAAAGAAGCTTGTAGCATGTATTCAGTCACTTTCACACCGCCATAACGTGACCCCCTCTGCCTTTTCTATAAACATTTGCATGATAACTGGGCATTTACCAGAAACCTCCCCACAGAGGCCAGATGTGGCACAAAGCTGATTATTTAATGTGGGAATTCCGAGGCTCAAGCTCGGACAAAAATTTCCCGTAGACCCTTCATAATGAAGGTCGGGCGCCTGTTTATTTATTTTCCCAGACGAAACTCCTCTCTTCGGTATAATTTCGTTTGTGTTCCTCTCAGGCTGGAGGCAGAGAGTCCGACAAGTAGTATTCCGGGTGGAAAACTGGCATTTGCATAGTAACTGTTCTTATTAATATTCCACTTCAGTAATTAAACATTAAACGAATTTAAGTACATTACTATATTGACAGTTAGGTCTCATCCTTTTTCAGTTGAAGTTGCTAGATGTAACCGTAAGTTTTAGATGAAGAGGTCTCTCTCTCTCTCTCTCTCTCTCTCTCTCACACACACACACACACACACACGGACTTTTCGTCTCTAGAACTCACTTCCGGTTTCTTGTTTTCCTATCAACTTTGATCGACAAAAATTTTAAAGCAATATCAATCCTCCTCTTCTTTTGCATTGAATCATGTTCTTTTATTGTCCTCTCTCCTTAGTAAATTTTGTAGCGCCCTTGCATCTTAGTAGCTTTATCGCCTTATTTGTGGGTGAAATTTAAAAAAATACAAATCAGTGCACGCGAAACTGAGTAAAAGGAGACAAAATTAAAAAGTTAAATTTTGAAAAACAGTCTGTCAAATTTTACTTTACAAGATGAATTTTTTTGTGAAAAGTTCCTTAAAAATATCTCCAATTAAATGTTTCTTAATTGAAAGAACAAAAGATACGAAAGGAAATTGTTTGGTTGGTTTGTTAACTACTTGTGGGTCATTTAATGCCGACTTTTAATTTTCTTGGGAGCTTTGAAGTAATGAAAGTATGGTATATGTTATTTTGCTTTCACAACTGAATACATGGTAGATGATACACCGCTTTTGTGCATATAAATGTTTGTGTGGACATAATTTTTAGAGGCGATGATATGTGTTTGTTTTATGTTGTAGTTTTGTTGAAATTATATTTTGGAATAGAGTTTGATTTAAGAAATGGCTTAGTGTCATGAAAATTCTCTTTTGTGTTGCGTGGTTGATTTTCTTTAGCGGCATGTCAACTTTTATTTGTAATTTAATGCCGAAATCTAAATAATTTGAATGGCTTCAACTAAATATATTTTAAGCCCACTTGAGTGCCTTTAACTACAAGAAAAATGTATTGCTGTGCTAAGTGCTTTAAAATGTATTGCTGATATTTTTACTATAAATAAGTACTGTTCCTTTTTTACATAAAAGTGTATTTCTGGTAATTTGACAATAAAAATCTATTTTTATACTTTCACAATCTTTTGTAGAGAGTCACTATTTTATCATAGCTGGGACCCTAGCAGTTGCTATCAGCATGGGTCAAAGTAGTCCTTGGAACAATAGCAATTCAAAGATGGCTACACGAACAAGTCAAAACGTTCAGTTTTCTGATCAGATGTCTTGCTGCCGGTTGTAGTTTATCTTCACACCCAGGACTTGCGAAAGAAGAAGAATATGATCACTGATTATTGAAAAGAAATAGTTATCTTTATATGAATTTATTGATGTTAAGAAAAGCTAATGCCGAACTGAGAATAAATGTATAAATTTGATATGTTTAAATTAGACGTTAAAATTAGAATTAAAATTTTCTTGAATTTTCAATGATAAATCTGTTTCCTTTTATATATGAGGCATTTTTATTCATTCCTGGGAGTTAAATTTTATCCGTTGGGTTTTGTACTCAGTTGAGTTTTTGTCCTCTAGGTTTTGTGCTCTGCTGAGTTTTCGTTCACCAGGTTTTGTATTCTATTGAGATTTTGCCCTCTAGTTTTGTACCATGCTGAGTTTTTGCCCTCTAGGTTTGTTCCCTGTTGAGGTTTTTATCCGCTAGGCTTTGTATGATTATAAGTTTTGTCCGCTAGGTTTCGTATTCAGTTGGGTTTTCTGATCTGCTTTTTGTACTTTGCTGAGTTTTTGTCGTATACATTTCTGCACTATCCTAATTTTTTAGTCTAGATTTTGTACTCAGCTGAGTTTTTGTCCTCTAGGTTTTGTGCTCTGCTGAGTTTTTGTCCTCTCGGTTTTGTACTCAGCTGAGTTTTTGTCCTCTAGGTTTTGTACTCAGCTGAGTTTTTGTCCTCTAGGTTTTGTGCTCTGCTGAGTTTTTGTCCTCTAGGTTTTGTGCTCTGCTGAGTTTTTGTCCTCTAGGTTTTGTACTCAGCTGAGTTTTTGTTCTCTAGGTTTTGTACTCAGTTGAGTTTTTGTCCTCTAGGTTTTCTGCTCTGCTGAGTTTTTGTCCTCTAGGTTTTGTATTCAGCTGAGTTTTTGTCCTCTCGGTTTTGTACTCAGCTGAGTTTTTGTCCTCTAGGTTTTGTATTCAGCTGAGTTTTTGTCCTCTAGGTTTTGTATTCAGCTGAGTTTTTGTCCTCTAGGTTTTGTACTCAGCTGAGTTTTTGTCATCTAGGTTTTGTGCTCTGCTGAGTTTTTGTCCTCTCGGTTTTGTACTCAGCTGAGTTTTTGTCCTCTAGGTTTTGTATTCAGCTGAGTTTTTGTCCTTTCGGTTTTGTACTCAGCTGAGTTTTTGTCCTCTAGGTTTTGTGCTCTGCTGAGTTTTGTAGGTTTTGTATTCTGTTTTGTACTCATCTCTTCTTTGGGCTCTACGTTTTGTACTCTTCTGAGATTTTGTTCTCTAGGTTTTTTACTCTGCTTAGATTTTTTTATTCTAAGTTTTGTACACTGCTAAGATTTGCTCCTCTAAGTTATGTACTCTGCTCAATTTTTCTCCTTTAGATTTTGTACTCTATTGTGTTTTTGTCCGCTTGAGTTTTGTGTGGGATTCGTACGTTTGTGTGTGCGCATCCATAGTTTAAATAAATTACAGACCTAAAATATTTCTACATGCTTCGAAAAAACTTTTCTTTTATAGTATAGATTTAATGTATTCCGACATCTTTAATCCGGCACCGACTGATTCGGCAACTCTTATGTATCGGTACTTTTTTTTAATCAGCCTAAAGAGACGAAAACTTTTAGGATATGAGTTGTGGTACAGTGGATATCTGCTCGGAACGAGTGATCGGGGAGCCGATTTCGAGTTCCAGTTTAACTCCTTGCATTCATTTACGCGCAAATACACTTGGGTAAAGGTATTAATCCGTCTCTTCCCTCCAGTTAAATAACAAGACAGATTGGGTTCTATAGCCTTGGCTGGCAACCAGTCTACCGCATAAAGTAATGGCAACCTACTACGGAACAATTTTTTACCCAGTCAGTCTTGTCTCCTTCGAAACATGATCGCCGAAGCGTGTGGCACGTATAGCACTTAACTGACTGACTGAAATTAGTAGCGACGAGGGCATCGCCCTACGTTATTTACAAATTTGTGCGGCGGTCGACAGCAGCAGAGTGTTTTGGTGATACTGTCTTGCTCATTTCTTGTATATAGCTTAGTAGCTGGCTTTCATTTTCAGTGATTTGAAGCTTGAGCAAATGTAGAAACCCTACGCAACCAAAAACGAAAATGTCAAGAACCCAACTGTAAATTTTTGGCTTTTTAAAATAGATGCTGACAATCTTAACGATCAGGGAGTTCAGGTGCTGTAGAACTCTGAGAAAATTTGAAATTTCACAAATTACAAAGGAATGTTCTAAGGCGAACATTAGTTTACTTCAACCCATTGGGTTATGACTCTTTCAATCAAATGGCTTTATAGCGATAATGTAAAAAAACAAATATTGATTTTGTGAAAAAATTCGCATAAATATGTTACTGCATATTACGAGAGCAGGATATGCAGATGATGCAGTCAGAGGTAAAAAGAGCAAGCATAAATATTTATTTATGCTTGAAAAGTTGGAGTTACTAAAAAATTGGAGAAAGAGTCGTCTGGAGGAAATATCCAGTTTCAAATTCTTGGAAGGAACCCTGTCTAAAGATGACACCTTTAACGAAGAAATCCGAAGCAATGACCAACTGGAAAGCATATGGAATAGCAACATCAGCTTCCATACCAAATTCAATCTCTACAAATCACTGGTCGTATCCATCCTTCTCTACGGATGGGAGACTTGGAAATTCCTGGTTGAGGCAAGAACAAAGATCCAGGAATAAATGCTAGTGAAACCTACTCTGCATCTTTTGGTAGGAGCACAAAACCAATGACTATGTTTGGATCAAAGTCAAACGTCTCTTGGGCCGATAGCAAACTCTCCTCACGATTATTAAACGTCGGAAGAGGTCATCGTTTGGCCACGTCACACGGCATAACAGCCTCCGTAAGTCCATCATGCAAGGCACTGTTGATGGCGGACTCAAGCAGGGATGGCAACACAAGAGCTGGTCAGATAACATCAAAGAGTGAAAGGACGTGACAATTCCGGAATTCCTGATAGCTACCGTCAACAGATCACCCTCTACACTACTTCAAATACTTCAAAGATGGCACTTGCAACGCAGAAAGCACGCGTATCGCCATAGCCGCGACGACCTGACTTCAAAGCTTATACGAGAACAACATCAGCTTCCATATCAAGTCCAATCTCTACAAATCGCTGGTCGTATCCATCCTCCTCTACGGATATGAGATTTGGACATTCCTGGTAAAGGCAGGAAAATTATCCAGGCATTTGAGAATAAGTGCTTGAGAAAATCTCCCACGTGTACAAAACGAATGACTATTTACGAAGTAAAATCAAAAGTCTTGTGTGTCAATAGAAATCTCTCTTTGCCACTATTAAGCGTGGGAAGAGGTAATAGCTTGGCCATGTCACACAGAATAAAAGCTTCTGCAAGACCATCATGCTAGGAACTCTTGAATGGGGTCAAGCCGAGCACCAACACAAAAGCTGGTCAGACAACGTGATGGACATGACAATAACGGAACTCCTGAGTACCCCTACCTACAGATTATTCTGGAGGAAGTTGTTTATTTCTCCTGTTCTTAGGTCTTCCTAACGATTGTAGCAGTCAATATACTGGTGATGATGATTTCATGAATCAATAAAAAACTTATTTAGAAGCATTAATAATTGTTTGAAATCTTGCTTCAAGCTTTGTTCTACTTCTGATAACACGACAACATATTTTTTTTTTTTTAATCATATCACCCCAAGCAAGGCGGTAACGCCACTGATGCGCAGGGGGCTACGTAAGGGTAAAAAGAATGGAAAAAAGAGAAAGCCGGAAACCGCATCCTAAACAGGAAACAAGGGATGAGCCTCTTCACTTGTTCAATAGATGTGGGTTGAGTGTGAACCGGGCAATAGTTTAGTCTATCTACTCCAATTGAAAAAAAAAATAATAAAAAAGGAAAAGAGTGAAAAGATTGTAAAAGAGAAAAACCGGAAACCGCATCCTAAACAGGAAACAAGGGGTGAGCCTCTTCGCCTTTTCAATAGATGTGGGTGGAGTGTGAACCGGGCGATAGTTTAGTCTATCTACTCCAATTCGAAAAAAAAATAATAAAAAGGAAAAGAGGAAAAGTGATTGTAAAAGAGAAAAACCGGAAACCGCATCCTAAACAGGAAACAAGGGGTGAGCCTCTTCACCTGTTCAATAGATGTGGGTGGAGTGTGAACCGGGCGATAGTTTAGTCTATCTACTCCAATTGAAAAAAAATAATAATAAAAAAGGAAAAGAGTGAAAAGATTGGAAAAGAGAAAACCGGAAACCGCATCCTAAACAGGAAACAAGGAATGAGCCTCTTCACCTGTTCAATAGATGTGGGTTGAGTGTGAACCGGGCGATCGTTTAGTCTATCTACTCCAATTGATGTAATGAAATGATAAGACTCTCTTTACATCTCTCATCCACAGCAGTCGAGATCAAAGAGTCTGCGGACGCCATATTAGCTGAAGATTATCCTTAACTAGATGAGGGCTTACGGCTATATCACGTTAAAACACCGATTCTCGTAAGATCAGCAAAGTTAAGCAATGTTGATTCTGGTCAGCGCTTAAATGAATAGGCTCTTGGGAATACCAGGTGCTGTAAGATTGGGAGTTCGGGTGGTGTAATGTATAATTTCTCTGAATTGGTAATCGGGAAGTCAAGTTTCAATTCCAGTTGGGTTCATTATTCACTTACGCACAAATACCCTTGGAGAAGATATGAAACCATCTCTACTCCTCCAGAGGTGAGTTAATTAGTAGATACTTTTACTAAATCACTAAAAAACAGTAGAGTATGAATAAAAAGAGATCCAAATTTGACAAAAACGAACTTTCTCCATCAAAATGTTTATATTACTATTAAGAGAAAATATCAAAGTATTTTTAATTATTTTTTTAAATTTTTAATCCCTTTTAACACGTTCTGAATTTTGGTACAAAATCTGTTTTGATTTTAATTAGCGGGTAACCAAATTGCTACGAGAGTTTACAATGGAAAACATAATATTACATAACACAGTTTTTTTTTTCCGCTGACAAACACATTAGTTTGGAAATTCTTGCAAAAATCAAATAATTGTCGGATTTTAATGAAACTTTCAGGACTTATACACAAATTGATTAATTTATTTTTTAAATTATTATTTTTTTTTTTTTTTTCCATCTGTCTCCCCCACCTCCACGTTAATTCATGGTATTTTTAGAAATCAAATTTTGTTGGGGAATGAAAATCATCTATTATTTTTTGAAAAAGTTTGCCTCTGTTTCCGAAATCTGCTCCCAATAGTAAAATAAGAAATGAAATATAAGTATGACATTTTTTAATTTGATAAGCTTTTAATTTAAAAGCTTTTAATTTAAAATTTTAAATTTAATTTTAAATTTAAATTTTAAATTTTAAGCTTTTAATTGTTTGTATAAGTAATATAAATTAAGGATGTTATAATGTGAAGAAAAATATTTTTTTACTAAATGAAATTTTAAAAGAAGTTTTTTAATTTTTTTAAATTATTATAATTTATAAAATGTCAAAACCATTTTTAAAATACTTCGAAGATTTGTTGGGTTTAGTTTATAAAATTATTAAGCGAAGATTATATTTACTTAAAATTAAAAAGTTTAATAAAAATCGTTGTGCCTTCCTATTTTTACAAAAAATTATTTTTTTTGTGTATTTGAAGTGTTTTTTGTATAGCAATTTCTATGTGTAAATTAAAAGGTCATATGTTTCAGAGTTTCTTCCCCCTTACCCGAAAAAAATTTGTATAACTATGTCACTTGTGATCGCCATACACTTTTATTTTATCTTATCGTATCTGGCATCCATAAATCTGTCAACGCATACGGTGAAAAGTTCAGAAAGCTGGACTCTGTGTATAAAAAATAGTTTTATTCTAAATTTCATGCTATAAATAAGTAATACTTGTGTAAATCAGATTAATTTGACATTAAATTTTCTAATTTTCCAAAAATAATGTATCACAAATGTATATTTTATTTTTGCAAGAATTTTTAACTGAGAATCAACTTTTGTTTACAAATGTGTCGATCGCTCAAAAATGCCCAAAAATTTTTTTAGAAATCAGAATTTTAGATTCTAATCAATATAATTAATGTTTGAAATGCACCAGAGTATTTTGCTTACTAGAAATAGTAAATTTAACCATTTGGCTTTCAATTAAAACTAAAATAAAAGTTTCTATTTTTAAAAATTCAATTTAAAAGTTTGTTATCGAAAATGAGTGGAGCTATCTGGAATTATATCACTAAATTGTTATTATCTCCCCCACCGCCAAAACCATTTACAATCGAAAAATATTTTCGGTCTTAAATAATCTGCAAATGGTTGAGAAACCGTAGAAAACAACTGTTTCTAGTGGCTCGAAAAACTTATTTTAAATTTATTCAGTTCGCGATCCTATTTTTATTAAAACATATGTATCTATGTACCTTTTAGTGTTGCCGCTGTATGCTAAAAAACAAAGACAAAAGTAGACAGGGATATTATTTTCATCTTCAGTTAATATTTGAATAGAAAACCCATGAAAATCTTGATGAACAACAACAAGAGTAGAATATGCCGTCTTCTTAGCAACGCTAAAACCGCATCGTTCCCGCTGTTTGTTGAGCGAGAAGAAGTCGTTCAAGGGTCACATTGACTACAAGACAAGGCGAGACCAATGACAACGGCTCAGGCTTTGTGGCTTGTTAACCCTGACAGATCGAGTTCTAGGTCAAAGGGTCAGTTTCGCTCAAAATATTTGCCATCTGTTTAAATCAGCTCTTAGTGAAAGATAAAATTCAGGTCTTTGGGTGGGGGAATGTCTAGCGAAAATGTTACAAGAAAACAAAGCCAAAACGTTTGTTTCAGTGAAAAAACAATTCAACCTGTCAGCGTTTGCTTTTATACTTTTGATTTTATTGTATGTTTTTATTTTGGTGCAAAAATTGAGTTGTACCAAATCGTTGATTGAGGAACAAGTCGCTTATGTCATATGCCAATGTATTTTAGCAATACCCTTCGCCTAGCCACGACCGGTTTCAGCCGCCAAGGTTTCCAACATGTCATGGGAAAGGAAATTCTCGTTCTATGAGAAATGCCATTAACAATCCAAATTCACTTTATTATTCTGACGCCATCAGATTTGCTGTTAGAACAACAAGAAAATCATTGAAACATTTTTTTTTCAAATCTCATAACGAAATGCAATTCAAAATAAATAAATATTTTTTTTTTTAAATTATCCAAATTCCCGTTCTTCAAATATTTCTCTTGACAATAATTTAAAAACAGGTGATGTTATTTTCTTTATGGTAAGTGTCTTTTTTTTTCTTTTTTTTTTTTTTTTTTGCTATTGTTTTATTTAGTTTCAGTAATTCGATGCCATGCGCTTGAAAAATGTCGTTTTATTGCGATCGCCATGCTTTCTAGATCTTTCGGGTTTGATCAAAGTATAGTATCTCCCCCCGGGCAGATAAACTGTATTTTGACACTCAATTGTGTCTGTCTCCGAACAGAGTGCAACTCAGTTCTATTTTTGTCTGGGGTCAGAGCGCAACTGAAATAATATTGGGAGGTACCCGGACCAGGAAAAGAGCTGCTCACAGCGGTACCAGCCTCAGAGATGTAAATAGGTGAGATCGGTCGTGATACCGATGCCAGCGCAACCGACGCTTGGGGGACGACTGGACTATTTTTGGTGATTACCTGGTTACACGCTCTGGAGCTCATTAAGCTAACCTTGTGTCACCTGTCAGCGAGGGTTGGCAATAAAATACAATCATTTCTCGTTTTTTTTTGTTTTTTTTTTTGGCGAAGATCAAAGTGTAGTATCTTACCTAGAGTGAATAAACTGTATTTTGTCTCTCGATTGAGTGTCCATCTTTGGATAGAGTGCAACTCAGTTGTATCTCAATATTTATTTTGTATAAATATACAAAATTGTGGTACATGGCCGAAAAGGAGAGGGGTAGAGGTTGGTTCTTGCTTAACTATCCTATACCTAGCTAAACACTATCACGACCCATTTACTCGTTACAATTTGCTCCGTCACCAAAAGAACCCATCCATCAGCTCCTAATCCTTCATACCACCACAATACCACATATTTCTGAGTGGCTCCTAAAAACGAAGGAAAGCCCATGACAATAAAAATGTATTTATATACAATATAAAATATAATTTAAAACATTTAATGAAAGATGAAATGATGAGAGGGGGATGAACCCCAAAACAAACTAAAAATGCAACAATTTTTTTTTTAAACGAAATAATAAACTATGTTAGTAAGACCCGTCCATCCCAGAAAAAAGAGTGGCCGCTGTATTCCGCCAAACGACGAAATCAAGAAGCACACTCGCTAAGGGAGTGGAGAGGGGTAAAATAATTAATGGAATGGGACAATCAAAGGCTGAATCAGCTGAGATAAAAGGAGGCCAAAACAAACTGGGGAGGTTGGGAATCTCGACTTGGATCATAACAAAAGAGAAAGCCGGGTACAGGCTAAAACTCAGTTGTATATCTGTTTATAGACAGAGCGCAACTGAAAAATATAGTGAAGGACGCGAACTCGAGAAAATAGCTGCCTTCGGCTGTACCTCTTTCACTGCACTAATACCAATTGGTAATACCAATTCCAGCTCAACCGACTTTGGAGTGAAGCTGAATTATTTTTGGTCATGACCAGAGTGAACGCTTTCGGGCTCTCTTTATTAAACTAACCTTGTATCACCTCTCAGAGTGGGTCGACAAGAAAATAATCGTTTTCCGGCCTTTTGGTTAAGATCAATTATCAACTTAATCTGATTCTCTCTTTCTTTACCCCATCTTTATTTCATTTTCTAACTGAAACCAAGTCGGGTCTCTTCCTCTCTTTTAACGGAATAGACCATTATTTATGGGGTGGTGGCAGAACATAACGGTCGTGCAAACTAAAGACGGAAGGGACAAGCACATTTATAATAGGACAAGAAATTATTTTCATAATATTAAATGCAAGGCAGCGCCAAATCCAAACATGTTTTAATAAACCAGAAAAAATATTTGTAAAATAAAACAGTTTTACAAAACTGGCACAAATCAATCAGCTTGTTTCTATTTATACTTCGGGATGTTGGTGGTCATGGCTCTCCTCAACTTCCTGTCCTTTGTAGCTCTTAGCAACCATTCTTAGATAAACTATGCAGCGCTTTCCTCTGTCCTTCTTGCTTTCTATATGTCCTGTTAGAGTCAAGCCCTCTTTCTTAATTATGTGCCTCAAGGGATAGGGAGGCGGGAAGAACCCTGATCGCCTACGTCCTGAAAAGACAGAGCACATAGAAGAAGAAGAAGAAGAAGAAGAAGAAGAAGAAGAAGAAGAGATTTTCACTGTCTCTTTCTGATGCTATGAATAAATGTTCTTTTTGTTTAATTTTCTCTAAAACTTCGTCGTTACTTAACTGTTTTATCCCCGGATATTCTCAGCATCTATATTCCTTTAGAAATTTTTTTTTTTTTTTTTATAAGCGTTTCACCCCGAGCAAGGCATGTCACTGCCACTACTGTGCAGGGGGCTACGTAGAGTGGAGAAAGGCTGATTAAATATAGGAAATAACAGAGGGTGGGTGATAGGCGGGTAAGGATACCGAGAATGAGGGTTGGGTAGATGAGAGTGTGGTGAGAATAGTTGGGAGTTAGTGTGATAGGAGGTGTCTATTGACCCTACATTTAAACACCTGGAGATTGTAACTGTCGGGAAAGCAGACTTGTGGAAGGGAGTTCCACAGGCGGGAAGCGCGAGAAAAGAAGCTGTTGAAGTAGAATTTACGGTTACATCTTATTTGTTTAACTGTAAAAGGGTGGGACCTAGTTGCTAATCTAGTATCTCGTGTAAATTCGTGCTTAGGCGGCAGTGATCTAAGCTCATCGGAGCAGAAGCCATGAAAGTACTTACATTAATATTTTCTCAAGTCTTTTTTCTATCTATGATAAGATTGTATAATCATATAAGAGTAGCAGTATTATATAACAGATCAGTTCTCTTTTGTTTGTTTCCAATGAACTTTTATTGTTTCTTTGCTTAGCGTTTGGAAGACATTATGCTATACCAATGGGCCTATAAATTTCGGGGTCCTATTTGTTGTTGGTTTTAAAAGAAAATTCCGGCAAAGTTTCGGTCGATTAGTTTGTAGCGGGTATTGCAGTAGACTAATCTCTCAGTGACACTATAGGGGCTTTCTTTTCTATTCTTTTCTGTTATTAGCGGAGAGTCCGTTCTAGTGAAGGGTAGTTGTATACTGTTGCAGGTTAACGGAATTTGGCCTTGTTGTAGATAGCCCACTATAAGTCATAAAGAAAGGTTATAAACCAAAAAAAAACAAATTGAGTTGAAAGATAACATTTTATATATAACACATATCAATTAACGTTTTCACAATTGAAGTAATACATGAAGCATAGGTCCAACAGAAGTTAAAATGTTCATGGCAATAAAATGCTGAAACAGAATTAATGCTTAGGAATTTGGGAGCTTGTAAGTAAGGAATGTCTTTGATGTATTCACTCCTTAGGTCAGTAAGTAGTTTTTGAGGCAGGGAAGAAGGAAAGAGGTAAGGGAGGCGAGCGTAGTAAGCCGCTTGACTTAGGTCAAGAGGATATTGATTACTCTCTTTGAGTCGGTCTGCCTGAATCCGCTTTTTATATATTCTTTTTGGATCACAGCAGCTCATTTGGGATTTCACACTTGTATTTGGTTCTGGGCTTCCCATTGGCTGAAAAATAAAATTCGCGTAGGCTCGCGAACTAGAAATTTAATATTTAATTAATTTTTAGTTTTCAACCGGAACATCTGCACGGAGCCGGCGACGCAGCGACGACTTTTGGTCATTTGCTTTTTGGTCGTGAAAGCGTAAACATATGGTCCATCGCTTTTGCTCGGTATCACCACAAAACTCTCATACACAATAATCCATATGTATTTGGTAGTTTACCAATTGCGTGCACAATTCCTTATTGTACCGTTCTTAATGATACAACAGATACAGTGAAGACGTTAAATTGACAGAATTTAGAGGGAGGTTGTTCCCATGATCACACTCATGGGGAGGTTCATGAAGTAATCGCTAACCTTATTTTTACAGTTTAATTTTTTTTTTATCTTTTCGTATTTCCTTCATGATTTGTTGGACAAAGAAAAAAATTAAATTAGGCAAACATATCTCCCACAAAAATTTAGGCAAAATCCCCGCCTCAACTAGGTAAAATTCACCCACATACGTAACCGCCCCAAATTAAGCATAAATACCCCTTAAAACATATTTAGACAAAAATATTCCCACCACCATAAAAAAAATTCTACGAACTTTGGGATAATCATTTCAGCATGGTGGTTTTCTAAGCGTAGGTTAGAGGAGGCACAAGGCCGAAAGTATCGAGCACCAAGTGAGGATCGAACTCACTACCAAATCACACTGGATCGAGTGAGACAAATTTACTCTACCTTTACACCACGTCAAGGTGTTCATAATCGTTATCGCCCGGTTCACACTCCACCCACGTCTATTGAAGAAGTGTAGAGGCTCATCCCTTGTTCCCTGTTTAGGATGTGGTTTCCGGCTCTCTCTCTTTTCCATTCTTTTCACTTTTTTCTTTTTTTTTTTTCAATTGGAGTAGAGAGACTAAACTATCGCCCGGTTCACACTCCACACACGTCTATTGAACAGGCGAAGAGGCTCATCCCTTGTTCCCTGTTTATGATGTGGTTTCGGCTCTCTCTTTTCCAATCTTTTCAATTTTCTCTTTTTTCTTATTTTTTTTTCAATTGCAGTAGCTAGAATAAACCATCGCCCGGTTCACACTCCACCCACGTCTATTGAACAGGTGTAGAGGCTCATCCCTTGTTCCCTGTTTAGGATGTGGTTTCCAGCTCTCTCTTTTCCATTCTTTTCACACTTTTCCTTTTTTTTTTTTTAATTGGAGTAAATAGACTAAACTATCGCCCGGTTCACACTCCACACACGTCTATTGAACAGGCGAAGAGGCTCATCCCCTGTTCCCTGTTTATGATGTGGTTTCGGCTCTCTCTTTTCCAATCTTTTCAATTTTCTCTTTTTTCTTATTTTTTTTCAATTGCAGTAGCTAGAATAAACTATCGCCCGGTTCACACTCCACCCACGTCTATTGAACAGGTGCAGAGGCTCATCCCTTATTCCCTGTTTAGGATGTGGTTTCCGGCTTTCTCTTTTCCAATCTTGTCACTCCTACGTAGCCCCCTGCACATCAGTGGTGTTACCGCCTTGCTCGGGATGATATGATTAAAAAAAATGTCGCAGAAAAAGTTCTTTTCAATCGGTAAAATGTCTTTATTCAGTTGTTTTCTTTGTCTATGTTTCTCGAGTGACCGCCCTGTTTTTTACTCTAGGATTACCCCACCTGTCTGCTTGGGGACTTCGTTTAACGCCCGCTAGTTGGCATTGTATAAAGTTGTACAAAAAGAAAGGACATACACTCAGAAGATGGGGAAAAAAGTTGGATGACTCAATTGCAAATAAGATTCTTTTTTTTTTTTTTTGCTTCCAACATTAACACCGTGTTTATTATTGATCATAACACGAATTTAAAAAAAAACAACCTTAAAAAAGGTGTAAAGATAGAAGAAAACAGTGAGAGAGAGAAATGTGGGCGTCGAAGAATACGTGTTGTATGCGTCGCCAAGTAGAACAACAATAGAATCTGTAATGTCCGTCTAGTGATCACACCTGTGGCAAAAAAGGGGGATCGGACATTTATACATGCGCACGTCAAGCCACGTGCGCTCTCGAACAGGTGCGTATGCAAATTCAGAAGCGTGGAACAAACCTTAGAGTTTTTCTTGTTATAAAAAAAGGGCTCGGGCAAGAGGAAGTCGAGGAAGATTTGAAGACATGACAAGGTGAGGGACACAAAAAAGGATATAACAGACAGGTAAAATAAAGCACATGAAAGCCAATTGAAAATGAGGACACAAAAAAATCAAAAAAAGGTTTCCCGATTCCTGGCTGAGCTTTGAGATCGTCAAAGATGCAATCCGTCTTTTGTTCAAGCAAGTAAATTATTCTTTTTTATTTGTGACTCGATTAATAAAGTGATAACGTGGCTTTCATCAAAGGGACAAAGATCAGTGTGTCCACTCGAGAGTCGTTTTTGTCACTTCACAAAACAGCTCAAGACTGAATAGTGAATAATTAATTTATTGTTTATCTTTATTATCGGACATTTACGCTCAAAACTGTCTTTCTGGCAACATTAGAAAGTGAGTCATTTTTTTCCATTTTCAAATAAAGTGTTCCTTTCTTCGAGTTCTGATGCCCCCACAAAAAGAAAAAAAAATCAAGAAGTAAGTTAAAAATTTAAAAAAATGTGAATAATAATGAGTTGTTCGGAAAGTTAATGCTGATTTTTAAGAGAATTAAAATACAAAGCATAATTATAATATCTAATCTAATCTAAATCTGAATCTAAACTTATTTATAAATGGAACTTTGTCTGTGTGTGTCTGTGTGTGTGTGTGTGTTTCCGTTACCTATAGACTTCGAAACGGCTGAACCGATTTTCTTGAAAATTTACACAGTCGTACTGCGAGTGTTCTTAGCTAGGTTTTGTGTCGAGGTACTCCCGATAAATATCGAAAATCGATAATCAAAAAAATCGGGTTATAGAAGGAGTGGACCGATTTTAATCAAATTTGATATACTCATAGACAAAGACATAAGAAACGATATTCAGAAGTTTCAAGGTTGCAGTTCTTACAATCGTGCAGAAAATCGATAATATATATATATATATATATATATATATATATATATATATATATATATATATATATAAAAGGCAAGATATTTGTGCGTGTGTCTGTTTATCTACCTGTATATCCTTTATACAAGTCCACAATTTTTATCCGATTCTCACCAAACTTCACACAAATATTCTTTAAGCTGAGTCTGAGCTCCAGGACCATGGATTAGTTTAAAGCTTTCATTACACCGAGCAACGCTGGGCTATACTGCTAGTATAACATATAACATATATTTATTCAACTAAATATGAACCATTTTGTTATACAAAATTTTCTATTTTTCCTGCAACTTAAATATTCCGGAATATCGGTGGTTTCGCGGCAAGTAAGTCATTAAGGTGTTTGTTTTATGTCATCTAAAGAATTAAAGTTTTTTTTATCATTGAGAGTATTTTGCAAGGACATAAATAAATGACAATCCGAAGAAGCAATGTCTGGTGAATATGGCGAGTGGGGGGATAAATCCTAGACAAGCTGCCACACGTTTTTTTTTTTTTTTATGAATTGCTGCCTTCAAATCATCCAGTTTCAAGCAGTACTTTTCAGAATCAATTGCCTGGTTACTTGATTCCTTTTTAATCCCACCAGAAGCACAGAATGACATTCTTAGAATAAAGACATGCTTTTCGTGTCGCTAAAGTTGGTTCGTTCAATTACAATACACGAAAGATTATCCGTGAGTACGAACGGATTTAAAAAAAAATATGCAGACATAATGTTTGCAATTTACTTAATCTTATATGTATATATTTTTAATACAAATGTGTACTGGTCTAACCCTATTATGACCAAAAACTAAGTATTAATGAATGAATGAATGAATGAATCAATCAATATATATATATATATATATATATATATATATATATATATATATATATATATAGCCATTCAGATTTGAAAAAGAATCACTTAACCGGCGGTCGAGAGCGAGGGAAAATTTACTCGCCCCCAAATCATTTTACTCGGCTGACTCCATTTTTTTAATAGTCGCCTTACGTAAACATAGTGTGGATTTGATATTTCCAAGTAATAATGGCTTAAATATTTTGATTATAAAACATTGTTTTTTTATTAAGTTTGAGCCTTTTTAACATAAGTACCTAAATTCGTCATTCCTTTCTTCTGTTTGACTACAACCTTCATCCCATAGATGATAAAAAATAAGAAATCTGATTTTCTCAATGATGTTTCATAAAAAAATTACGTACTTGTATAATTTGTTTTTCGGTGCGTGGTTGAAAGAAGTATGCGTATTTTTTTTTCTTTCAAGTGTTCATTTTTACATCGTATTTTTCTTTCGTAGATATTGAGTCAAAGATAATATTTTTCCAAATGAGTTTCTAAAAATCTGTGAGCGTATTTAATCTGGGCGACAGAGACATTTTGCCTCAACTCTGGAAGCGTTAATTAAACGAATGTTTACACTGACCGGGACGATAAAAGCGAAACAGGAGCTTGTCAATCTAAATTCCATATGTCAGATCTTGCTTTGATGATTGCGGGATGTCACTGTTTTTTGTTTAACTACACACATTTCGACGTAGATCAGGAGCCATGCATAAGACCAAAGAGTTCAATAATGTTATTGTAGGTCATTCTAAGTAATTTGTGATTCTTCAATGGCATACTTTTGGGTTGTAAAAGGAATCATATTTCCTTTTTCTATATTTGAAGAGACACGTTTCCTTGCGAGATTTTTACTCGCCCGCGGTCGAGTAAAGCAATAAACTTTAATCGCCCAATTAAGTTTTTAATCGACTGAGTCGAGTGAAATCTCAAAGGCTATATATATATATATATATATATATATATATATATATATATATACACAGCAGTTTTTATTATAATAGTGTTATATTGGAAGAAAATGTCGATGTCGACATGTGTGGTTAAAAACAGATCTCCAGGCAACAAACGGAACCGTTAACTGAATTGCGCTAATGGGATCACGTGATCATAAATATTTAGTATAGAAAGCACTCAAACAGAAGTTTGAGCGTATTCACTTATTTTGCATCAGCAGGAGCACTTGCCTCGTCGAACTCACTGCCTTCGGGCGAAGAATAACCCAGGATCTTTTTCGCTGAACATTGTTATAAACAATCCTTTTCTCATCAGACGTCACAGATTGCTTCAAAAAGAAGGCATTTTCACTGTATTTATACAGCAGATCATAGATAAAAATGCGATCACGTGATATCCAAACGTCATAGCGATTTGAGTACCCAAGCTTCAAATGCTCATAGATGATGGATTTTGATAAATTTACTGTATTATGTAATGCGGGTTATTCTCGATCATTGTCCCAATTTAGTCGTCATCTCTAGTGGGAATCTGCTTGAACGTTCTCTATTAATAAGGATATAATCACCAACTGTAAATTTAGCGAACCACTTCCGTACTGTTCTGTCAGCTAAAGCAACTTCACCGACCCAGCAGATATATTTTTGTTGTTTGCGAAGAGTTTTTGCCTTTACTGTAACAAGTGAAATCGTCAAGTGTCTGAAATTCACGATATAATCTTTCATTTTCATTGGGATGCAAAATCAATACCAATCAAGTAATTTTAAACTTTCTTTCTCAAGAGATAGTCTGAAGTACACTACCGCCCATAATTATTAGGCCACCCCAGTGTTTTAAAAAATGATGTATTTCATACTATTTTTAGTATGAATTTGCCGAGTGAATAATTGTAAATGTAAATAGAATGGTTCTTTTATTAATACTGCACAATAACATGTGCATCAAATGAATTTATAAATATTTAATAATTACCTATATTGCAGTTTCATCAATGAAAGAATGAAGAATATTTGGGTGATTGGGACGAGTTCATCTTTGCTTCGTTGCCTTGTAAAATTTTGCAAAGTAATAATAATAAAAGGACCATTTTATTTTCATTTGGCAATAAATACTAAAAATAGTATGAAATACATCATTTCTTAAAAAAAAAAAGACTAGGCTAGCCAAATAATTATGGCCGGTAGTGTATGCTCTGATCGGAAATGTAAGCATATTATATCTGTCGATAAATTTAACGGGTTCTAACGTGTTAAAACAAGAACGACTAAAAGACATGGCTTTCCGGTCAACCCAGTTGTATCTCAACGTGACAGATTATGCTTTTTCACTACTCCCTGTCCTTTTAAGAAAATTTTGATTTTTCCTATCTCCTGCCCTGCTATATTTTTGCACAAGCTCCTGAGATAGATTATTTGCTGCTTTTCTGTCTCTTTTACCTTCATTATGTTCTATGTGTGGCAGATTCTCCAAGCCCTCTTTCCTCATTACTGGTCCCGAGAATTTCAACTATCTTTTTCTGATCCTAAGTAGTTGTACTTTTTATTCACTTTTCTTTAAAACTTCATCGTTACACACATGTTCATTCCATGGCATTCTCAGAACCCTTCCGTAAAACACATTTCTACGACCTCAGTACTCTGTGTGCCCAGCATTCTTTGTCATATGGAAAGACGATATTACATAACAGTTCAGGACTCGTTTCTTTGTAGAAGCATATTTTTATTGTTTCAAGTCTCTTCTTTATCTGTAAGAAGATTGCCTAGCATTCGCTGTCATATAAGGGGACTGATATTACATAACAGTTTAGGATTCTTCTCTTTGTAGAAACACATTTCTATTGCTTCAACTCTAATTTTAGATTTTAACTTTTAGATACAGTTCACTTACAACGATATCTAAAAGTTAAAATCTAAAATTAGACATGAATTACTTCCGTAATTTTTTGTGACGAAAATTTTCTCAAATCTTAACCGTCATTTTTTATTTTATTTTATTTTTTTCTTTTTATCTTTCTCTCTTTTTATTTTTATTTCCATTTTGAAAGAAGGACCGTTGCTGAAGAGACGTAAAATCTCCCTTAGGGATTTTATGTCGGAATGTTCATTCAACATTTTTGAATATTGAAAAATTATTTTATTTTATATATATATATATATATATATATATATATATGTGTGTGTGTGTGTGTGTGTGTGTGTGTGTGTGTGTGTGTGTGTGTATATATATATATATAATCATCTGTAAACAAGCCTGTTTCGCTGTGTCACAGCTCTTCAATGCAGCTAGATTAACAGTTTGCTTAAAGCCGTTTTCGAAATCCGACTGATTCGCCATCAGACGGATATCTTTCCACTGCGCTATCGGCGTACGACAGAGAAAAGCAGTTTCCATAGCAGGTTATTCACAGGATGTAAACAAAGAGCTTGTTACTGAGAGCGTTGAATATGATAGCTGAACTGAACTGCGTTCAAGTAGTTAACCATAAAACGTAGCGTAAAGCCGAAAGTAGTTACTGTTTTTATGAAATCTACTTCTCCCTACAGAGTCGTATTGACTAGCGATAGCATAATAATCTGCAGACAAGCCTGTTTCACTGTATCACAGCTCTTCCAGCTAGATTAGGCGTTTGCTTCAAGCAATATATATATATATATATATATATATATAATCCCAAGACGATAAAACCCAATAATACCGAATAATATTATTCAATGCCCGTGCATTGAATACTGCTGCCATATCTGGTCGGGTGCTCCTGCTATCCACCTAGGTGTCTCTGACAAAATCCAGCGAAGAATCTGTAATGGGATCGATCTCAACTACAGTCACTTTCTCACCGGTGCAATGTGGCTTCCCTGTGTCTCTTCTACAAATACTTTCACAGCTTCTGCTCCGATGAACTTAGCTCACTGGTGCCCCCTATATATGAATTTACAAGATTAGCAACTAGGTCACACCCTTTTACTGTGAAACCAATAAAATGTAAACGCAAATTCTACTCCATCAGCTTCTTTTCTCGCACTTCCCGCCTGTGAAATTACCTTCCGTTTACTTGCTTCCCCAACAGCTACAATCTCCAAGAATTTAAATGTAAAGTCGATAGTCATCTCCAGTCTAATTAACTTGCATACTCTCTCACATGCTCCTTTCTCCGTCAACTCTACTCTCATCAGTATTCTCATCATTTTATTACACTCTTCCTGACACCCCCATAACCTATCGCTCTTTCTCATAATTTCCTGCTATGTAACCCTCTGCAAAACAGTGGCAGTAAAATGCTTTGCTTGGGGCGATATGGTTATAAAAAAAAGTGTTTCATGTTTAGACGAAATATTCTCTCCTAAGCCTGACGATAAATATAATTTTCTTAAGTCAATAGAGATTGTAATCCTTTCCAACAATTATTCATCAAAATTATTATCCACATTATTCAACATATAAATCTATAAATTTACAAATTTAAAAAAATATTTCAATAATATGTTGCGTTATCTTCGGTTCACTTCTCGCGGTTGAAAAACTTGTTTTAAGATCACGCAATTAAATTGCAATGGCAACCTACTGCGGGATAATCTTCCGCCCAGTCACTCATGTCTCTTTCGAGACATGATCGCCCAAGCGTGTATCGCGTATGGCACTTAACTGACTGACTGAATTAAATTGGAAGATTAACTTTTTAAATGTTTAAAATCAGATGAGTGGCGAGATTCGGTTTTAACAGCAAAGACATAACAATATATTTTATTAAATTCATCGACTCGAAATTCTAAAATATAAGTCTTTTTTCTGCTTGCTTTCGGTTAATAAACTCTGGAAGAAATCCATCTAAAAATATTACAGAAAACTTGAATCATGGGGTTCCAATTGGAATTTTTCTCTCTCTTGCTATCCCCCTTCTCTCTCTCTCTCTTTCTCTCTATCTCTCTATCTCTCCTTCTGCATACTTACAAAATAATGTAATATACGAAATTGCAGTATGATCTAACTCAGAGATTTCTAATAAGATTTCAAAATTTAAATAATTTGGGATTGAGTTTTCGCTTCCTTCCAAAGTTTGCTTTAACCCTATACGTCTATCATATTGGCCTAAACTCTGAAATGTTATTTCCTATTTAATTACACTTTTTTTCATTAGGAGTAGATAGGTTCGTCTATCGTTCAGTTCACACACCTCCTTGGTTTTTTATTAGCTTTCAGGTTCCTGCTCAACTTTTTTAATTCTCTTTTAAAATATAGTCTAGCACAACACATCGAACTAATGTTCCTAGCAGCAGACGTAGCAGTCCATTCGATGTAATTGTTCCACTTCATGTCAGTGGAAAACATTAAACAAAGACAATTAGTCATTCGGCTCCGTGGGTTTTCATGAAGCACAAATGTGCCTGAGTACACATCTGCAACAGGGATCAACTTGAACACAATCATACTTGGATAGGAGAAGCCAATCATACAAACATACTGACCTGATATTTAAGAAATCTTGTCAGAAAAATATGCGACCTCCAGCAGGATTTGAACGTACGCTCCTTAGTGATAAGCGTCATTAGATATGACGTGGATTGACCACTACGACAAGTACGACTGCCTAATCAAACAAAACTCGAATCGTGCTTTTAAACACATATCTTTTCCGATTCTATATATATATATATACTAGTAGTAGAGCCCGGCGTTGCTCGGGTGTAATGAAAGCTTTAAAACTAATCCATGGTCCTGCAGCTCAGACTCTTTGGACGTTGGCACGAAAGACTAAAAAGCAGTAGTTGTTTCCAGTTAAAGCGAAACCGTAGAG
Source organism: Ascarosepion bandense (assembly GCA_037127315.1). NCBI lineage: Eukaryota > Metazoa > Mollusca > Cephalopoda > Sepiida > Sepiidae > Ascarosepion > Ascarosepion bandense. The sequence goes on from JBBBDQ010000152.1 coordinate 2,127,784, forward strand.
TGAAAGAAAAATGAATGGATGTAAGTCAAATTTTCATTTCCTGGTATCGATATCAAATAGTTTTTTTTCGTCGTAAACTGAATTTTGAAGGCTAAATAAGTCCTCTGAGTAAATGGTATCATGGCTGAGACTAATAACTACAATTATACCTACTTAGAAGCAAAAACTAAAATAAAAAGGCTGAAAAAATACAGACATACACGCAGATAAACAGACACACACAAAACAGTTTGCCTTATATGACGTGGATTGACCACTACGACAAGTACGACTGCCTAATCAAACAAAACTCGAATCGTGCTTTTAAACACATATCTTTTCCGATTCTATATATATATATATACTAGTAGTAGAGCCCGGCGTTGCTCGGGTGTAATGAAAGCTTTAAAACTAATCCATGGTCCTGCAGCCCAGACTCTTTGGACGTTGGCACGAAAGACTAAAAAGCAGTAGTTGTTTCCAGTTAAAGCGAAACCGTAGAGTGAAAGAAAAATGAATGGATGTAAGTCAAATTTTCATTTCCTGGTATCGATATCAAATAGTTTTTTTTCGTCGTAAACTGAATTTTGAAGGCTAAATAAGTCCTCTGAGTAAATGGTATCATGGCTGAGACTAATAACTACAATTATACCTACTTAGAAGCAAAAACTAAAATAAAAAGGCTGAAAAAATACAGACATACACGCAGATAAACAGACACACACAAAACAGTTTGCCTTATATATATATATATATATATATATATATATATATATATATATATATATATTATCAATTTTCTGCACTATTGTAAGAACTGCAACCTTAAAACTTCTGAATATAGTTTCTTATGTCTTTGTCCATGAGTGTATCAAATTTGATTAAAATCGGACCACTCTTTCTATAACCTGAACTTATTTGATATCGATACCAGGAAATCAAATGTGTCTTATATCCATTCATTTTCTTTTCAGTCTACGGTTTAGCTTTAACTGGAAACAACTATTGCTTTTTAGTCTTTCGTGCCAACGTCCAAAGAGTCTGAGTTCCAGGATCATGGATTAGTTTTAAAGCTTTCAGTACACCCGAGCAACGACGGGCAATACTGCTTATATATATATATATATATATATATATATATATATATATATACATATATATATATATAATGAAACCTGCATAAAAGTGAGATTGCTGTCCAAATACACAATTTCGGTTCCTACGCTTAATTCCCACCCACCCCAAAAAACGAAAAAAAAAACAGCATAGCATTGTGTTAAAAGGGCACCAACTTAATAAAAACAAAGTTTTATCATCAAAAGGTTTTTGCTATTATTATATATTTTTGTCATTATTTTTAAAACTTTTGTAATCCTTTCTAAAAAGTTCGAAATTTCAATTAAAATTGAAGTTTCTTTTTTTATTTTCCATCAGTGATTCACGCTGTATTTACGTAATGTGAGTATTAAACAAAACGTAATATTACGCAAGTCGGTTTTTGGCGTTGAAAGACACATTAATTTGAAAATTCTTTCAAAATTCAGCTGTCTGATTTTATTGAAAGTATCAGGACTTATTCATAAAGAAAGAAAAACATTCATGCAATTATTACATATATATATATTTACAGTCGAACTAATGTCCTCATTTTTGTTGTTAATATCCTTTTTAGGCCGTTGTGCCCCTGAACCTTTTCTGGATGACGTTCTCTGAATTTCGAACTGACCCCTTTATTTAATCTACAGGTGCAAATTCTCATCCGCTTTTTATATCTAAGGATATCACGTTTTCTTTTTTCGTTATTTATTTATTTAAAGTCGGCTCTCTGTGCAGGGCCCGGAAATTCTTTCCGCCTGAATCTATCCTGCACATATATAAATCTACCGTCCACCCGTGTATTGAATACTGCTGCCACATCTGGTCGGGTGCCCCTGCTATTCTCCTCGGGCTTCTTGACAAAATACAGCGGAGAACCTGTAATGTGATCGATACAGACTTAGCTGACCGCCTGCAGACACTCTCTCACCGGCGTAACGTGGCTTCTCTGTGCCTCTTCTATAAGTACTTTCACGGCTTCTGCTCGGATGAACTTAAATCACTGGTGCCCCCTAGGTGTGAATTTGTATGAGATACTAGATTGGCAACTAGGTCCCACCCCTTTACAGTGAAACCGATGAAATGTAACCGCAATTTCTACTCCAACAGCTTCTTTTCTCGCACTTTCCGCCTGTGGAATTCCCTTCCGCATGATTGCTTCCCCGACGGCTACAACCCCCAGGAGTTTAAATGTAAGGTCAATAGACACCTGCTAACACACTAACACGCACCCATTCCCTCCAACACTCCCCCTACGTACCTCCTAACTCGTCTATCACCCTCCCTCTGACATTTCCTATACCCAATCGCTCTATGTAACCCTCTGCGCTATAGTGGCAGTGGACTCTCTTGCTTGGGGTGATATGATTTTAAAAAAATTATTTATATGTCTACCATTGTGTTTTTTCTTATCTTCCTATCTGCCAATCTGCCAAATTTATTAATATCTATCTCTCTATTTATCCAAGTCTATTCCTATATACGAGGGCTGGCTGAAAAGTTCATAGACTAACTATGAAGGAGTGATGTTAGAGTTGTGAAACCTTGCGTGTATTCATTTCAAATCTTTTTATTAATAACTGTGTTGTTTATTCTAAGATAAACTACTAACATTTAACTGTTTAAAGAAGACTTTAAAAGTAACTAGTAGCGACTTTTCACGAACATGGCCAAAAATGACATCGCGGTGTTATCAAGTTAGCCCAAAAAAAGATTTTGGGTTCCCAAAGACATTCATGCTGATATACTTGTTACATTTGATGATGACATTCCAGTGCGAAAGTGGGCAGCTGAATTGAAGAGAGGAAGAGATGAAGATAGCCCAAGGTCTGGACTTCATGAACCCGCCGCCACGGAGGAAAACATTGATCGTGTTCACTACGGTGTGATGTAAGACGGGTGATTGATTACAACAGTCCACACGTTTTTTTTCGAGCCAAATATTGTTGGGTATTGGGCACATGTTTCTAGGCTATTTTTACACGATGAATCTGAAAATCAAGTCAAATTTTCCCATCACATCACTTTCTTTAGTCAGTTAAGTGCCATACGTGAAACACGCTTGGGCGATCATGTCTCGAAAGAGACATGACTGACTGGGCAGAAAATTATCCTGCAGTAGGTTGCCATTGCTTTCTGCGGTAGACTGGTTGCCAGCCAAGGCTATAGAACCCAATCTGTCCTGTTATTTAACCCATAAGTAGAAGGAAGAGACGGATTAATACCTTTCCCAAGGGCATTTGCGCATAAGTGAATACAATGAATTCAACTGGAATTTGAACTCTGCTCTCCGATTTCTCATTCCGAGTCGATATCCACTGCACCACAACGTACATCACTTTTTTATCAGTAGAGATAATTTCTATTTCGCATAAAATAGTCCAAAATACCCATTTAACAGTGATTTGCCAGGGTTAGTAGAACCAACGTTAAACGTTTTCAGGTTAAAATATCATAAAAGAAAAAGTACCCCAATAACGTAAATAATAAAATTTCAGCATTTTCAGAAAATGTTTTTTAGAAAAATCTCGCATAAAATCAAATTAAGACAAACATGTGACATCAATTTTTTAATATATGTAGCAGCTATTTTAAGCACTGATAAAAAATTATAATCTTGCTAGTTTCAAATACACTCGCCAAGTACCCTGACAAACCTAATTTATCAATGTTCTTCTGTATGTTATGAAGATACTGCATGACAATATCATACCTACGTAAATTCAAGTGATATCATAAAATCTTATGACGGTTTTAGGTTAAAAGTTAAAATTAGTAATAAAAACTAAAATCGTTGTTCTTGAATGACTTCTAAAGAGCTTTTTCTATGAAAAGAAGAGAAGCAGAAATCACAGAAGGCCAAGAATATTGAGGGCACAAGGACATTTTCCAGTGAGATATCTCTCATAAAAGCAAGCATTTTCAGTTAAGCTTATCTGAACGGAAATAGCTTAGAACTCATTTTGAATGTTGTATGGATACTTTTCCTTGAATGATCCTTTTTTCCTTCATTTTCACATGAAACGAAATATTTCATCTAAATCACTCGCATATTTAAGCTTTGGAATATCTCTGTGAATTAGACATTTTGGCCTATTTTAAGCAAAAATATCTGTTTTGAGAAAACGTGGTGTGATGGATTTGATTTTCAAATTCATCGTGAAAAAATAGACCAGAAATATGTACCCTTTGCCCAACAATATTTAGGTAGAAAAAATGTCAATTGGTGTTATAAATTAAATGACCAATGTTATAAATTAAATGACCAATGTTATAAATTAAATGACCGATGTTATAAATTAAATGACCAATGTTATAAATTAAATGACCGATGTTATAAATTAAATGACCAATGTTATAAATTAAATGACCAATGTTATAAATTAAATGACCGATGTTATAAATTAAATGACCAATGTTATAAATTAAATGACCAATGTTATAAATTAAATGACCGATATTAGAATATCGCTTGAGATAGCTGAGAATATTCTACACCAAGAACTTAGCACGACGATCGCCTCCGTTTGACGGACGCCATTTGATCAAAAGCGCCTCGGACAGATCACATCACCGGAAAATTTGACATAATTCAGCTGGTTTCCTTTAACTCAGGACGAGTGTTAGGTTCATATCTTTAAGCCAGATAAAAGAAACAATCCATACAGTGTATTAAAACACCTTCTCTCCTGCGCGCAAGAAGGCCAATGATTGTTTCATCTGTAGGGAAGATGATGGCCTTTTCGGGGTTGAGAAAGGTACTGTGTTTATTGACTATCTGCAGAAAGGGTCACACTACCAACGAAGAGTACTATGCCAAATTGCTAAGGCTATCAGGACGTTCTATAGGTGCCACGTGATAGGGGACACCACTAACCCAATTATCACTAAATAATTCGTACTTTAATATTCATTTATTACATTTCAAGTATTCACTCATATGACAGCATTTGACAGACTATCGATGTCGAATGTTGCCAGCAACAGATTTTATCGATCTTAATGTTAAACTGTGGAAGGTGTAGCTTTAGACATTACCAGAAACTTCCTTAGCATCTTCCACCCACTTAGTATCTTGCAGCACTGTTTCAATAATTTATGAAAATATATATTATTTTAGTTTCATTAAGCTTTCTTAATTCTTATTCTGTATTTATTGATTTGTTTTTACGGCTTATCAAACTTTTACATAGTAAATGACAAGTTTCTCTAAATAACCCATAGCTAGGGGAGAAGGAGTGGATTCATACATTTTTCTATGTTATTAACGTACTAGCAGTATAGCCCAGCGTTGCTCGGGTGTAATGAAAGCTTTAAAACTAATCCATGGTCCTGGAGCTCAGACTCAGCCTAAAGAATATTTGTGTGAAGTTTGGCGAGAATCGGATAAAAATTGTGGATTTGTATAGAGGACATACAGACAGATAAACAGACACACACACAAACATCTTATATATATATATATATATATATATATATATATATATATATATATTATATATATACATACATACATACATATATATATATATATATATTATCGATTTTCTGCACTACTCTAAGAACTGCAACCTTGAAACTTCTGAATATCGTTTCTTATGTCTTTGTCTATGAGTATATCAAATTTGATTAAAAGCGGACCACTCCTTCTATAACCCGATTTTTTCGATTATCGATTTTTGATATTTATCGGGGATACCTCGACACAAAACCTAGCTAAGAACACTCGCAGACGCTTATAGTACAACTGTGTAAATTTTCATGTTCAGAAAATCGGTTCAGCCGTTTCGGAGTCTATAGGTAACGGAAACACACACACACAGATAAGGTTCCATTTATAAATAAGTTTAGATAAATAAATATAACGAAACCGACTGGTTCTACGATTTCGAATTCTGAGCCATTGTCCATTAAACTACCCGCACATCGAAGGTACTAACCGGTATCAAGATTGCTCAACTTCGGTGATCGTACGGGAACCGGTGTTTAAACCTGATATATGGCCGTAAGCCGTATTTTATTTATACTGAAACGCCAAAAGAATTTTTCCTTTTGTAATCTGCTAAATGATTGCCTTCTTCCATGTCGTCATATAATATTTTAATCTTTTTTTTCTTCGCGTCTAAAATGTAAAGAACAATTTAAACGTGTTTTTCTATAGTCTGAATATATATATATATATATATATATATATATATATATATATATATATCCAGGTATTGGGTAGGTATGGATGGAATCAAATTCCGTATCCAAAGAAACAAAGTGTTTCGACACTGCTTGTGTCTTACTGGATTGGTGGATATGACACGAGCAGTGTCGAAACAAAATAGCTACTTTTGTAGTGATATTATAATATGTTTATGTTATAAATTCAATATATATATATATATATATATATATATATATATATATATATATTAATCAATTCAGTCCAAGTAAGGCGATAATTTTACTATGACCCAAGGAGTTACTGGGAGTGAGAGAAAATGATAAAACATTTAGAAAGAACCGGAAACTCAAACCTTGAGAGGAAGCAAGAGATAAACCTCTATTCCTCTTCCAAACACCGCCGTGAAATGTGAACCGGAAGATACGCGGATTTAAGAAAAGAAAAAGAAATGAATAAATAAATAGTAAATACAATTTCCTAGTACATGTGGAGACGTTAGTTGAGTTAGATTTTAAAAGGAACCGGAAGCCGGATATATTATTAGTCTTTTTTGCAAAGAACAAGTGAACCTGACAATAGACTATGTGAGGTGATGACAAAATTTATCAGATAAGTAAATAAAATTTCAGAGTTTAGTTGAAGATGTTAGAAGTATAGAGTTTAACTAGACTGGAAGCCCAATCCTATACAGCAAACAAGAGATAAATCTTTACTTCTTTTGAAAAGATCGGAGAGAAGTATGAACCGGACGATAGGTTAACCTATCTACTCCTTTTATGTTAATTGTCTTGCATATTTTGAAAAATAATATGTTCAGCTGGTGTTATTATATTTTCAAATTTATTATAAATTCAAATCTCCTACAAATAAAATATAACAATTCAAAAATGGTCTTTTAGTTGAAGGCGGTTTCTGTTGTTTTAATTTTGTGACAATCTTTCTTTTTCTTCTAATTGCCATGTCCCTTCAAGACGTAGGCGATCACGGCTTTCCATGTCTCCCCATCACCGGTACCACTTAGCAAGTTTTCTCCTGTTACTCCACAAAAACCTGGCTTTGCCATCCACCTGCTCAGGCCCTTCAAATATGTTATCCGCTGCTTTCCCCGGTCTCTCTTTCCCTCTATCTGACCTGTGAGTATCAGATTGTCCAAGCTTTCTTTCCTCATCACCGTGCTAAGAACTTCAGCTGTTTTTTCCTCAGCATTTCCTTTTCGTTTCCATCTTTCCTAAAACTTCATCATTGCTCACATGCTTGATCCATGATACCCGCAGCACCCTTCTGTAGAACCACACTTCAGTTGCTTCAAGTTTTTCATTAATCTTTAATGATATTGTCCAGTATTCACTGTCGTATTAACAGACATCACATAGCAATCCAGAGCTCTCTTCTTTGTGTCTAGCGAAATTTTCCTGTCTCTTAATACTCTGCTCAGCTTCTGGAATGCATCCTTGGCCATGCCAATTCGTATTCGGATCACAGTGTCGCATTTTCCGTGTCCCGTTAGAACACTTCCCAAATACTTAATATTTTGTGCTTGTTTGATTTTAGTATCCCTAACCAGTAATTAGCATTTTGGGCTCCTCTGTTTGCTTTAAAAATAAATTAGTTCTCCTAACACCAGTGTCTTTACCACAAACTCCAAGACAATTGAGCATATAATTAGGAGATAGAATAACTCAAACACCACTTCAGATGCCGAGATTTATTGTGTAAACAGTTTGCAATGTAAAAACACTTACACTAGCGAGACATCTAGAAATATAAACCTGTATCTACGAACATAAAAGGGAACTACGTTGGGACAACTCTTTAAACTCGCTCCTAATATACAGGAACAAGACTGTCCATAGCTTCGATTTTAATGCCACTTTAATTTTTAAAAAAACAACATTCTTTACGTCGAAAATAATTCAATGGAAACCTAATAGATATTTCACCAAATATAAACACGCGTGAAAAACACTATATTATATCACCAACCTTTATTAAATTCATGACCATAACTGGTGTTTATTTAAAAACGACTCCAAGTCAACGAGCGGACGATCACCAAGCATAAATGTCTACTATATACACAAACGCATACACATGCGAATGTACATTATCATCTGGATCAAATATATACAAACTAGAATTAGGATACACTTACGTACATAAACAAATATTTACGTATTTTCAGTTAGGCTTGCAACCCGTTATATTTTTTGCTTCAAATCGATGCATCATGAATTATACTAACGCTGCTTAACAATTCAAATTCATACGAAGTTTGCTTAGTCAACAAAAATCAAACAATACAAATGTATCGCCTATATTTGGTCTCAGTTCATATACATGGTGTCCCAGAAGTCGTGCACCATCTAGATTTTTATAAAAATACATATGAATATCAATTTTATTGATCACAATCATAGCAGATGCTCAAACTGTCCACCGTCTGCATTAACACATGTGTCAATTCTCTTTCTGTGTTTTAAGAATACGATGTACTGATGATTTGCTAATCGTTAGCTCCTGGCTTATTATCTTTACTGATTTCACGTGGCTTCTAGCAACATTCGCCAGAACGATGGTGGATGTTTCTTCATCAGTTGCACTCATGGTGGATGTTTCTTCATCAGTTGCACTCTTTCGCCGACCACATCTCTCACGGTCAGAAACTGATCCAGTTTCTTAGGAGCGTTTGATCAAATGTCAGACAGTGGTATGGCTCAATGGTTTTTCTCGCTCACAATGATTGCGGTTGAATTTTTGAGCTACAGAGCGTTATGTTGTTCGATCTCTTCCAAAGCCCTTGCTGTGCGTTTGCCTTATTATTTCATTATTGCAAAAAATGAAATAATAAGGCACTTATAAAGCAATAGCTTTCATAACTAGTAGTAAACAGAATAAACTGAGCCGACACTACCTTGCTCTTGTCCAGGAAGTTGACAGGAGGGATATTTATACATATATACTTGCACAACAATCTTTATTATAATCCGTCTATCACCCCCCTTCTGACATTTCCTATATCTAACCACTCTTTCTAAACACTTTCCCCTATGTGACCCCTGCGCAATAATGACAGTGGAATGCCTTGCTTGGGGTGAAATGATTAAAAAAAATACTAATTCAAATCTTTCTTGTACTGTTAGTTTCTCACCCATATGAGATCAAATTTGAAACTTAGAAAAAATAAAAATTAGTATATGGTGAGCGACTTCTGGGACACCTTATATATATATATTAATGGTTTTGACACGTATTTTCGCATTGCTAGGTATACTTTGCCCTTACTGGTGTATCAGAAGATTAGATAGGGGTACAAGATTAGTCCGTTGCCCCAGTTAAGAAAGATTCCGCAAATGGTCAAGAGAATGCTTTGTTTTTCATTCGACAATCTAAATAGTTTTTGTGTGTTTTTTATAATTGAGAATACAAAAATTCTCATATCTTTGTAGAATTTATTATCCATTTTTTGTTAATGTAAAGTTACAATGTAAATTATTTGAACGTTACAGAGTAACATCTTTGCAACGTTAGAGGTTAGCGTATTTATAACGTTAGAGGGTAGCGTATTATAACATTGCTGGGTAGCGTATTTGTAACGTTACAAGATAATTTATTTGAAATATTACAAAGTATCATATTTGTAACATTATAGGGTAGCGTATTTGCAACGCTGGAGGGTAGGGTATTACAACCTTACAAGGTATCTTTTGTGTGGCGTTACAGAGTAGCATATTTACAACGTTACAAGGTAACGTATTTGCAAAGTTACAGGGTAAAGTATTTGCAACGTTAGACGGTAATTGGCGAGCAGAATCTTAACAACATTAGATCTGCAGATGACACAGTTTTGATAGTGGAAACAGAAAAGAAGATGCAACAGATCCTATAGAAGGTGGTGTAGAAAAGCGACAAAAAAGGATTAAGCATTAACTGTAAGAAGACATAGCGTAGGGTTGTCAACAAAAGAAAAGAACACAACATGGAAATTATACATTGGAAATGCCAAAATCAAGCAAGTACAACAATTTAAATACGTTGGAGTTGTTTTAACAGAGGACGGAAATTGAGACACCGAAATCCGAGCGTTATAGGGTAACGTTACAGGGTAGCGTATTTACAAAGTTACAATGTAACTGTTTACATCGTTACAAGATAGCGTATTTACAAAGTTACAATGTAACTGTTTACATCGTTCAGGATATACAGGATATAGCGTATTTCCAACTTTACAAGGTAATTTATTTGCAACCTTATAAGGTAACGTATTAGCAAAGTTACAAGGTAGAGTATTTGCAACCTTACAAGGTAACGCATTAGCAAAGTTATAAGGTAGAGTATTTGCAACCTTACAAGGTAACGCATTAGCAAAGTTACAAGGTAGAGTATTTGCAACCTTACAAGGTAACGTATTAGCAAAGTTATAAGGTAGAGTATTTGCAACCTTACAAGGTAACGTATTAGCAAAGTTACAAGGTAGAGTATTTGCAACCTTACAAGGTAACGTATTAGCAAAGTTACAAGGTAGAGTATTTGCAACCTTACAAGGTAACGTATTAGCAAAGTTATAAGGTAGAGTATTTGCAACCTTACAAGGTAACGTATTAGCAAAGTTACAAGGTAGAGTATTTGCAACCTTACAAGGTAACGTATTAGCAAAGTTATAAGGTAGAGTATTTGCAACCTTACAAGGTAACGTATTAGCAAAGTTATAAGGTAGAGTATTTGCAACCTTACAAGGTAACGTATTAGCAAAGTTATAAGGTAGAGTATTTGCAACCTTACAAGGTAACGTATTAGCAAAGTTACAAGGTAGAGTATTTGCAACCTTACAAGGTAACGTATTAGCAAAGTTACAAGGTAGAGTATTTGCAACCTTACAAGGTAACGTTGCGAGAGTCTATAAAAAATTTGCAACCTCTGTATAACTTGCAGGAAGGTTTTAATAACGTCATTTTTTAGGGGTCACCAAAGACACGTTTCATCGATATTTCTTTGCAAGTGTGCATCATAAATGTCATCAAACACAATTTGATTAACTGGCTTGCTTTTAATATCGTCTCTACCACTTATGGGTTATTTAAAGCCAAGGTTTTTTATTAAAACATTTTTTTTTTTTGCGTGCCTGCGTTAATGATCCCTTTGAAATTTACAATCATTTTTCCATATACAATCTTATTTTTAAACACATAGCTTGGGATAAGTGAAAGGGTATTTGCGGGAAAGTAAATGTAATTATCTTGACTGGTATCGCTTTCAATTACACAAACCGCGCACCCACCATCACACACAAAACTTTTTTTCTTTGCTTTAGGCTTTTCAGCAGACAAATTAGACAACAATTGGCCAGAGGAGGTCATTGATTTATTTCTATCAAATGCTATATATCTAGATAAATTTAAAGAACAATCTGCAAAGTTATTAGTCCTGAACTGGCATCTTGGCTTCAGTCATTTTTACACCGCATTAGCGTAGCTTCTTTGTGCCTCTTCTATAAATAATTCAACTATATATTTAGAGATTCCTGATAAAATCTGCAATATTATTAGTCCCGACCAGGTATCTCTGCTTCAGTCACTTTTTCACAGCCGTAACGTAGCTTCTCTGTGCCTTTTTCATAACTAATCCTGCTATATATTTAGATGTTCAAAGAAGCATCTACAATGGTATTAGTCCTGTCTTGGCAGCTTAGCTTCAGTCACTTTACCAGCGCCGTAACGTAGCGTCTCTGTGCCTTTTTCATAACTAATCCTGCAATATATTTAGATATTCAAAGAAGCATCTACAATGGTATTAGTCCTGTCTTGGCAGCTTAGCTTCAGTCACTTTACCAGCGCCGTAACGTAGCTTCTCTGTGCCTTTTTCATAACTAATCCTGCTATATATTGAGATATTCAAAGAAGCATCTACAATGGTATTAGTCCTGTCTTGGCAGCTTAGCTTCAGTCACTTTACCAGCGCCGTAACGTAGCTTCTCTGTGTCTTTTTCATAACTAATCCTGCTATATATTGAGATATTCAAAGAAGCATCTACAATGGTATTAGTCCTGTCCTGGCAGCTTAGCTTCAGTCACTTTACCAGCGCCGTAACGCAGCTTCTCTGTGCCTTTTTCATAACTAATCCTGCTATATATTGAGATATTCAAAGAAGCATCTACAATGGTATTAGTCCTGTCCTGGCAGCTTAGCTTCAGTCACTTTACCAGCGCCGTAACGTAGCTTCTCTGTGTCTTTTTCATAACTAATCCTGCTATATATTTAGATATTCAAAGAAGCATCTACAATGGTATTAGTCCTGTCCTGGCAGCTTAGCTTCAGTCACTTTACCAGCGCCGTAACGCAGCTTCTCTGTGCCTTTTTCATAACTAATCCTGCTATATATTTAGATATTCAAAGTATCTACAATGGTATTAGTCCTGTCCTGGCAGCTTAGCTTCAGACACTTTACCAGCGCCGTAACGTAGGTTCTCTGTGCCTTTTTCATAACTAATCCTGCTATATATTTAGATATTCAAAGAAGCATCTACAATGGTATTAGTCCTGTCTTGGCAGCTTAGCTTCAGTCACTTTACCAGCGCCGTAACGTAGCTTCTCTGTGTCTTTTTCATAACTAATCCTGCTATATATTGAGATATTCAAAGAAGCATCTACAATGGTATTAGTCCTGTCTTGGCAGCTTAGCTTCAGTCACTTTACCAGCGCCGTAACGTAGCTTCTCTGTGTCTTTTTCATAACTAATCCTGCTATATATTGAGATATTCAAAGAAGCATCTACAATGGTATTAGTCCTGTCCTGGCAGCTTAGCTTCAGTCACTTTACCAGCGCCGTAACGTAGCTTCTCTATCTCTTTTGTATAAATAATCATGATATATATTTAGAGATCCTTGATAAAAGCCAAGTAAGAATCTGCAAGTGTCCTGGCCGCTGGAACGTAGCTTCCTTGTTCTTTTTTTATTATTTTTATAAAGACTTTCATAATAATTGCTCTGGAGAACTATTCCCAAAGTTTTGAATGCCATATGTGATACACGCTCAGGCGATCATGTCTCGAAAGAGATATGACTGACTGGGCAGAAGATTTTCGTGCAGTAGGTTGCCATTTCGTTCTGCAGTAGCCTGGTTGCCAACCAAGGCTATAAAACCCAATCTGTTCTGCTATTTAACTCATAGCTGAAGGGAAAATATCAGTTTATATTATTTTATTATATTAATAAATATTTTATTATATAAATAAATTAGCGGGGGGATCAGTTTATTAATTCACAACAATGACCCCACTTTATATCCAGTAGAAGTTTTATTTATGTTTCCAACTATTATATTCAATCAGTTAATTGATGTACGTGATACACGCTTGAGCGATCATGTCCCGAAAGAGACATGACTGACCGGGCAGAAGATTTTCCCGCAGCAGGTTGCCATTAGTTTCTGCGGTAGACTGGTTGCCAACCAAGGCTATAGAACCCAATCTGTCTTGTTACTTAAACCATAGCTGGAGGGAGAAGAGACGGATTAATACCTTTTCCAAGTGTATTTGCGCGTACGTGAATGCAACGAACTCAACTGGAATTCGAACTCGGCTCTCTGATTTCTCGTTCCGAGCCGATATCCACTGCACCATAATGCACATCCTAATGCTAAAGTATACTTTAAAAAAATGTTTGGTTCATTGAAACGCCCTAGTAGATATCTGTCTCCTCCTGATATCAAAGATCCAGATAAAAATAAAGATAGAGTCCCCACTTGCCTGTCTTGATTTCAAAAGCGTACTCGGCCTTGTTGGTGATGAATTATTTTCTTCCTACATACCATTTCCCACAGACGAAACGCAGCAAGCCTCTGACTGCTATGTCGCTATTTCCATTAATTACATTCCTTGGTCCCACCAATCCTAACCTTTACAACCACGTACACAAAAGAGAATCCTCCCCATTCCTCCCGTATTTCAATAGAAAGAATTAAGTTCTATTTAAGCTCAAATATTTATTTATGAGGAGAATCTTGTAAAACCTAACAGTATCAGTGTTGTCGGGAAAGGTGACACGTCTAATGTTCAAGGCCGGTGAGTACTACCCACAATCTTCCGACGTGGGGATCCTGATTGGTAGCCCCAGACAGTGCTTTGTGTCCCTTACTATCTTATCAACATTTATTTTCCCTACCTACTTTCGGTGTGGCACTAAAATCCGAAGGTGTATCGGCATGGCCAAGGATACATTCCAAAAGCTAAGCAGAGTATTAAGAGACAGGAAAATTTCGTCGGAAACAAAGAGAAGAAAGCTGGACTGTCACGTAATAGCTGTCCTCTTGTATGACAGCGAATGCTGGACAATCTCATCAAAGACTTGAATCAACCGAAAGGTGGTTTGACAGAAGGATGCTGATGGACCAAATATGTAAGCAACGTCAAAATTTTGAGGAAGTTGGAAACGAAAAGAAAACTTATACTTAATATTAGGAAGAGTCAGCTGAAGTTTCTAGGACATGTAATAAGGAAGGAAGCTTGGAGAATCTAATACTCACGGGACGGATAGAGAGAAAGAGAGATGAGGAAAACAACGCGTGACGTACTTGCTGGGCTTGAGCAAGTAGATGGCAGATCTAGGTTTGAAAGAAATACCAAGAGAAGACGTGTTAAGTGCTAAAATAGATAGGAGGATGTGGAGAACCATAATCGCCTACGTCCTGAAGAGACACGACACACAAAAGAAGATATATATACGTTATAAATTAAACTAGGCACAACTATTAAGGAATTAAATTTTATTGAATTCTGTCGTCATTCAGAGACTTTTTTCGTTCAACAGATTAAACGCGACATTAATCTTCTTTTGTCAAAATCTGACTAAATCAACCTTCTTACGATAACTGAACATTTAAAAAAATACCTAAAAACCCCACCTTTTTGGTATTAAATAACCCACAGAGGTGTTGATATGCCGTGAAACAAAACCCAAACAAACAAACAAGGTCAGTTTAAAGTAAGAACCTTGAGTTAAGATTCCTGAATCATAAATTAGGCGGAGACGAAAGCTATGCACCAACCCTGCTAATGTTTGTTAGTTGACTTTAGGGATGTGTTTTCGTATTCAGTGACACATGATAGAAGACAGTTGTTACACTTCAAGTAGCCGAAAGTCTCTTTGTTAAAGTAACATTGGTTACACTTATGTTCACGAGAAACAAGTGGTATACAGTGCACGCGAAGAACAATTCCTTCCAATCTCCCCTATAAATATGGCTACATTATTTAAATTCAGACTAATATCATCACCTTTGTTGCTATTGTCACAACATTTCGATCGTTGTGTTCCCCAGGCTTCTTCAGGTGCTTGTCGACTAATCTTCTGGAAATTTCGAACATAAACCTTTATTAATTTCTACCTCCATAGTGTTCGCCTCGAATTTCCCTGAAAGTTACCTAGATCAACAGACACCTGAAGAATGCCAAAGTGTACAATAGCTGGAACTTGGTAGTAATAACAACAAAGATGAGGATATTCGTCTTAATGTTAATAATCTAAATAATTAAGTCCGAATCTTTTACATTTCGAAAAACTAATTTACAATTCTCTTGTTCGGTATTTTTACATAAAAGAGAAATTCGTTTCGCTGTATTTTATACGGAAAAACATTCAACACAAATTATTCCTGTTTTTATGCCGTTACTTTAAAAACATGTAACTTTATTTATAATTTTAATTCACTCGTATTAATTATTTTTTATACAAACAGAAAAGCTTGTGAATCTTCGTCGATGATGCTGGTTGCATTTCACTTTTAGATCAACGCGTTGAATGCAATTATATTTTTTTTTAAATCCGTTTGTGTGGTTAAAAAAAGTGATTCAATGATGAAATCTACTGAATTATAAAACCGTCCATCCATTAAATATAGGAATAGTAGACACCGTCGTCCATTGCCTTGTTTTGCCTCCCGTGGCTCTTCCTCTCTGAAATATCGCAGAGCTAATTTATGATTTTTAATCTAAGTGACTGAAGAAAGACATTTTACAAAGAAAAGAGCATATTGCCACGCGTCTTTGCCTATCTGAATGGAAAGAGTCCCAACCCAAGCCCACGTAGTTGATTACACATTGAATCTAAAACTGGAGGGAAGGCGTCGACCGTGGTGGCGGCGGTCCAGCAATGATAGACAATATCACACGATATTGTTATTCCTGTTTTTTTTTTCTTCCATTGAAATTGACAAAAATAAAACAGCAGGCAAAATGGGAAAAAAAATGTAATCCATGGCTCAGTTGGTTTGTTGGCTTGTTGTTAGATAGGTCGAGTGAGTCCGCTAAACAGGATATGTCGCCCATCCCTCTTAAAAGCGCCGCAGCACGTGATGCTAGAATGTTTTATAAGCTTGATTTATAACGGCAGACATTGCTTACTACGCATGCGCACATGATCTCTTTTTCAACACACATCCCTTTTCACACTCCTTTTCTGGAGAGCTCACTTTTCAACAAACAGGTGAAAGATAGACAAATTATTAAATGATAAAGAAAAAAAATAAGAGTACTTTTAAAACTACCAATATCTCAAATAAAGAACAAAAAGTTAGCAGAAAAACAAAAAAAACTAAGAGTTCAATAACTTGAAAGACATCTTAATTCAAAACGATTATTTTAGGACCAATACAAAAGCTCTTTTCAAACCAAAAGCTTCTATTCTGATTTAAAATTATTTAACCAACAAAATCCGGTAAAGTGATTCTAATTTGAAAGGAAACGCCATCTTTAGATTTATGTGCAAATCAGAACAACTCTCAAAACATAGTTTACCTGATCTAACTATCGTTTATATAAGGGACGTTATCAGAGTCGAGTACGTTCTTCCGTTCTTGTTTCGTATCGTCGATATGCGTACGCAAACATAAAAGCACATACACAAATATATGTACACTTTCTCTCGAAGAAACAACACATCCAGTCAAATAGAGTCAATTGACCACTCTGAAACTTACCCAAACACATATCGATACACTTACAGTGTTTTGATCAATTACTTTCTTCGGCGATTGATTAATTTCTTTTTCGATGAAAAGCAGACGTTTCAAATTTTTTTACATTGTCATTAAACACAAAGAATCTAAATCATTTCTCAAAAACAATTATCTTTCGTTTTTTTTGTTCCCTCATTGTTTGGATTTTAATTTCAACGCTTTCTTTTCACTCAATTATCATAAGACTTTGTTTTTGTAGGTGGAAAATAATCTATCTCGAGTCAAAATTAAGTAATTTCCAACTCAGTCACTATTAATAGTAACGGAAACTGTCTTCTTTTTCTCTTGTGAAGTTGGAGGCAGTAGAGAAACTTAGATTGACATGCGTGACATTATCACTTCCATGATGGTGTGTGAAAATATTATCTCGTAAATGTATGAGATGATTTAGGTTTGCGTTGTTTTGTTTTGCAGCTTGTCAACCTCAATAAATTATTTAATTCCAAGATTTTTTTACAATAGATTCGTATGAATAGAATATGTATTCTTTGTAAGAAATCAGTTTGTAGATCAGGGTTTGGATTTATTTTGTGTTATGGTATATCAACCTCAATGGCTTACTTAATGGTAACAAGATGTTTACAATATGATTAGAACATATATTTTTGTAAGAAATCAGTTTGTCGATCAGGGTTTGGATTTATTTTGTGTTATGGTATATCAACCTCAATGGTTTACTTAATGGTAACAAGATGTTTACAATATGATTAGAACATATATTCTTTGTAAGAAATCAGTTTGTCGATCAGGTTTTGGATTTATTTTGTGTTATGGTATATCAACCTCAATGGCTTACTTAATGGTAACAAGATGTTTACAATATGATTAGAACATATATTTTTGTAAGAAATCAGTTTGTCGATCAGGGTTTGGATTTATTTTGTGTTATGGTATATCAACCTCAATGGTTTACTTAATGGTAACAAGATGTTTACAATATGATTAGAACATATATTCTTTGTAAGAAATCAGTTTGTAGATCAGGTTTTATTGATGTATTTTGTAAAGATATTTTTGTCGCGAGTCTGGTTTCATTAAAGTATTTTTTCACATATATAGTTTGTAAATAACTTTACAAAAAAAGAGAGAGTACTAGATTGCTATCACATCACATAGCAATCTAGTACTCTCTTTTTTTGTTTCTAATGAAAGTTTCCTGTCTCTTAATACTTTACTCAGCTTCTGGAACGCGTCCTTCGCTATACCAAATCGCCTTCGGATCTCTGTGTCGCACTTTCCGTCTTCTGTTATAACACTTCCCAGGTATTTAAATTTTTGTTTCTGCTTGATTTTAGTATCCCTCAACTGTATTTTGCATTTTAGGCTGCTCCTTTTGCTGATGACCATGTATTCGGTTTTCTTGGAGTTTATTTGTAGTTCTTTTTTGTCACTCTCTTCAGCTATCGTCTGTAAAAGGTCTTGTAGTTTCCTTTCTGTGTCTGCTATCAGCACTGTATCATCTGCGTACCTTATATTGTTTTAAATTATAGCCTCCGATTGAAAATCCTGGCATAACATCTAGGGCCCTCAAAATAGTCTCGCTGTACAAGTTGCACAGATCCGGTGAAAAGACGCATCCTAGTCTTACGCCCTTTTCTATCTTTGTATATCTGCTGAATTCAGTACCTGTCCGTATGCAGGCAGTTTGCTACCAGTAGAGATTCTTGATTACTCTTATGTCTTTCCAAATATGTCGAGGCTGCTGAGCATCTCCATCAATTCCTTGTGGCGTATTGTGTCGAACACCTTTGCATAATCGATAAAACATAGATACAAGTCCTTCTTCATTTGTATTGTCCTTTCGGAGAGCATCCTAATCATAAATATGGCGTTCCTTGTTCCAGTGTCTTTGACAAACCCGCACTGTTATTGTCCTATCTCTGGCCTGATTCTGTACTCGCTCTATTCATCAAGATTCGGACGAATGCAAATTATATTTTGTTGGATTTCTTTCTCCTTTAAAGCCATCTGGACGGATAAGTAAGTTCAAAAAGACGCTTTTTGTTTGTCCCATATAATGACTTTGAGAATTATCACGAAGGCATAAGTCTCTGCAGTGAAAATAGTGCTTCCTATTAGGATGCGCTTTTTTAAAAATATTTCTGATGACATCCTGTCTTTTCCTCACATTTTTATCCATCTGTATCAATTCTTTTACGATTAGGGTCAGTCAGTTAAGTGCCATACGTGAGACAAAATTGGGCGATCATGTCTCGAAAGAGACATGACTGACCGGGCAGAAGATTATCCCGCAGTAGGGTTGCCATTGCTTTCTGCGGTAGACTGGTTACCAGCCAAGGCTATAGAACGCAATCAGTCCTGCTATTTAACCCATAACTGGAGAGAAGAGGCGGATTAATACCTTTCCCAAGGGTATTTGTGCGTAAGTGAATGCTATGGATTCAGCTGGAATTCGAACTCGGCCCACGATTTCTCGTTCTGAGCCGATATCCACTGCACCACAACGCACATCATGCCCTTCAACTTGTCCTGGAATGTGAGTGGGTGCATTTTTTGTTTAGGAAATTTATGTAATTCTAACATTTCGGATTGTTTATTTTTCCATGGTGGAATACTGGTAGAAGTTGTTTCTTGTATGTTTGTTTATCTTCAGCAATGAATATCATCCTGAGTTCATAGGCTTATATGGTATTTTCTGATTATTCGAAAAGGACACAGTAATTCGGTTTAAAGGTACTGCTGTAAGTGCCGAGATCGAATTCCAGTTAAATTCTCTGCATTCACTTACGCGCAAATACCCTTGGGAAAGGTATTAATCTGTCTCTTCTATCTAGTTTTTAAAAAAAATTTTTTTAACCATATCACCCGAGCAAGGCGGTAACGCCACTGAAGCGCAGGGGGCTACGTAAGAGTGAAAAGATTGGAAAAGAGAAAGCTGGAAACCACATCCTAAACAGGGAACAAGGGATGAGCCTCTTCACCTGTTCAACAGACGTGGGTGAAGTGTGAACCGGGCGATAGTTTAGTCTATCTACTCCAATTGAAATAAAAAAGAAAAGAGTGAAAAGATTGGAAAAGAAAAAGCCGGAGACCACATCCTAAGCAGGGAACAAGGGATGAGCCTCTTAACCTGTTCAATAGACGGGGGTGGAGTGTGAACCGGGCGATAGTTTAGTCTATCTACTCCAATTGAAAAAAAAAAGAAAAGAGTGAAAAGATTGGAAAAGAGAAAGTATTCTCATCCGTGTATTACCCTCCTCCTGACATCCCCTATAACTAACTCCTCTTTCTCATCACTTCCTCCTATGTAACCCACTGAGCAACAGTGGCAGTAAAACCTCTTTGCTTGGGGTGAAATGATTATATGATTATAAAAAAAAAACAATTATACATTCATTCAAAAAGAAAGAGATGTATAGCAACTAGGCCCAGACTATATTGAGGATACTATCAGTATTACACGTTTTCTGAATGCACAGACACTAATCAATGTCATCCGCATTCATCATCTCAACTAAAGGACCAAATCCTAAAACTATGGTGGATAGATATTGGAAGGTTTCTTTAATTACTGTCCATAGACATGACAAAATTTGCTTCATCATATATCATGAAATATCTACAACTGATTTTCATGTTAATTACATTTTTAATTTTTACTTGTAATCTAAACTTATTTATAAATGGAACTTTGTCTGTGTGTGTGTCTGTATGTGTGTGTATCCGTTACCTATAGACTCCAAAACGGCTGAACCAATTTTCTTGAAAATTTACACAGTTGTACTATAAGCGTCTGCGAGTGTTCTTAGCTAGGTTTTGTGTCGAGGTATCCCCGATAAATATCGAAAATCAAAAAAATCAGGTTATATAAGGAGTGGTCCGATTTTAATCAAATTTGATACACTCATAGACAAAGACATAAGAAATAATATTCAGAAGTTTCAAGGTTACAGTTCTTACAATAGTGAAGAAAATTTAATATCGATAGTAGGATAAACTTGACTTATATCCATTCATTTTTCTTTCAGTATACGGTTTCGCTTTAACTGGAAACAACTATTGCTTTTTAGTCTTTCGTGCCAACGTCCAAAGAGTCTGAGCTCCAGGACCATGGATTAGTTTTAAAGCTTTCATTACACCCGAGCAGCGCCTGGATATACTTCCACTAATGTTTAAACACATTTTACCAATAATTATCTCCACTCCAGAATGATGTCAAATATGAATACATGTAAATGTCAACTTATCCATTTGAAAAAATAGGATCAGATGCAAGATTTCATATTGCAATATGTTTTCAAATTTATATCCTGTAAAAATTTTAATTGACATATTTAACAAAAATGTTTCTTTTTGATGTGTAAATTCAGAAAAAACTTCGAAAATTTTAGCCCATAATGCTGTAAACATTTTGTGGTGAGTACTTGCACGTTAACACTAATCTGAATTGACCAAGTTTAGATACCTTTCTCTTCAACATGACTGTTCATGTGCTTTTTTAAATTTGAATTCTGTGAAAATGCTGATCCGCATATTGAACAAGAATATGGTTTCTCTTTAGTGGGAATTTGATTGTGCCTTTTAAAACTAAAACTATCTGAAAATGCTGATCCGCATATTTCACAAGAATATGGTTTCACTCCAGTGTGAGTTCGAATGTGTTTTTTCAAATTTCCACTCTCTGAAAATGCTGAGCCACATATTTCACATGAATGTGGTTTCTCTCCACTATGAATTTGATTGTGCCTTTTAAAACTAGAACTATCGGAAAATGCTGATTCGCATATTTTACATGAATATGGTTTCACTCCACTATGAATTTGATTGTGCCTTTTCAAACTAGAACTATCGGAAAATGCTGATTCACATATTTCACATGAATATGGTTTCACTCCACTATGAATTTGATTGTGCCTTTTCAAACTAGAACTATCGGAAAATGCTGATTCGCATATTTCACATGAATATGGTTTCACTCCACTATGAATTTGATTGTGCCTTTTCAAACTAGAACTATCGGAAAATGCTGATTCGCATATTTCACATGAATATGGTTTCACTCCACTATGAATTTGATTGTGCCTTTTCAAACTAGAACTATCGGAAAATGCTGATTCGCATATTTCACAAGAATATGGTTTAACTCCAGTGTGAATTCGATTGTGCCTTTTCAAACTAGAACTATCGGAAAATGCTGATTCGCATATTTCACATGAATATGGTTTCACTCCACTATGAATTTGATTGTGCCTTTTCAAACTAGAACTATCGGAAAATGCTGATTCGCATATTTCACAAGAATATGGTTTAACTCCAGTGTGAATTCGATTGTGCCTTTTCAAACTAGAACTATCGGAAAATGCTGATTCGCATATTTCACATGAATATGGTTTCACTCCACTATGAATTTGATTGTGCCTTTTCAAACTAGAACTATCGGAAAATGCTGATTCACATATTTCACAAGAATATGGTTTAACTCCAGTGTGAATTCGATTGTGCCTTTTCAAACTAGAACTATCTGAAAATGCTGATCAGTTATGGGTTAAATAACAGATTGGGTTCTGTAGCCTTGATTGTCAACTATTCTACCGCAAAAAGTAATGGCAATCAACTTCAGGAAAATTCTCTGCCCAGTCCGTCACGTCTCTTTCGGGACATAATCACCCAAGCATGTATCACGTACGACACTTAACTGACTGACTGTCGTGCTAGTTAAGTGCGCCTTAAATATGGAGATATTTCATTATAAGCTTTCCACTTGAGATGTTCTAATAGCCCCAAGTCCTGGCCTAAGACCTTGGTGATAGGTTGCGTTGAGCTTTGTAAGGTACCATTTTCTGATTGTATCATATATGAAACTAGCATAATCGAGGTTTGATGGAAGTAGTGATCTGTATAATTTAATCAATGTTTGTCGAACGGCTCCCCATTCAGTTTGTGCCACACGCAAAAGTCGTAGGAATTTATTACATTATAGTTTAAAATGAACGGCAATGAATGATTTTTTTTTTTGTCATAAAAGATAATACATAGGAACTTGTGCTGTTCCACTACTGGTATTTCTGCTTCGTCTAATTTTAAACATGGGTCGTTGTGAAATTTTAATTTGCAGAAATGTATGCATTTGGTTTTCGTTTTGGAAAAGTTAAAACCATTCTCAGTGGCCCATTTGTGCACTTTATTAGGGAACTGTTGGTGTTATCTTTCTATGGTACTCATACGTCGAGATCTTTACCTAATTAGAAAGTTGTCAACATAAAGGGAGCATCTCACTCCTGAGTTTATGGATGTAATTATAGAGTTGGTTTTTACGCAGAATAGATTCTTGCTGTTCGGGTTACCTACATCCTATACGAACTTGACATTCTTATTTGGTATATATATTTTTGGTAGTGGCCCACTGTTTTAAGAAATTATATTATGCCACCCACTTTTGCTTTCTTGAAGAAATCATACACATTGTTTATATTATAGAATTTTTGTCTTGATAGCTCAAGGTCTGAACATTCAGTTAATATATATTCTAATAGTCTATGCTGCTTTTCATGCTTGGAATACTGGTTGATCGTCCTTGTTTCATAAGCATGCGTGGTTTATTCGTTTAGGAAATTCTCTATTGAGTGAGTCTGTCTTCTTTTTAGGCCTAGTTCCTGCAGGTTTTTCAATATACCAAATTTTCATGTTGTGTCATTTGCTTATTTTAAATGCAAAATGACTGCTCTGAGATGTCCCTTCTTAATGAAGACTTCCCTTATATAGATTTCTAGATCCATTAAGTAGTTCAAGGTGTTTACTTTTTTCTTAAAATCACATGGGAAGTTGTTGATTGGGTCTTTAGTTTTCAGGTACCAAGTAAACCTGTTACTGACCATTCTCTTCATCATTTTGAATAGGTAACTGGTTAACGTTATCGGTCTATAGTTTTTTAGGTTCTTTATCAACCTTTCTAATTATTCAAATGATGATGAATGACTGTCTCCACATTTCTGGGAAATTGGCATTTATCCATATGTTGTTATACAATTTTAGTAACAATTGTAATGATTTCTTTTACGAATTCGTAGTCGATATCATCTAAGCACACATCTGTATTGTATGCTTTCTTTAAAGATTCATTTAGTTCCTCTTGAGTTGATGGTAAGTTATGGCTCTCGGCATTATTTAATTTAAAAAAATAATTTTAATTTTTCGGTTTTTTGTTTGATCTTCAGAAATTTTTGGCTACCATTCTTGGCAGACGAATTTTTAGATTATTTTTGGCTAGATGATCAGTGACATATTTTTTGCTGGTTATTTTACAGTTATTTGTAGAAAGGTGTTTTATATCGTTTGTATGGTATCTGCTTGCTATTTACCTTATATATTTTGTTTTTTTGGCAGAGAAGGTATCGTTGGAGAGTGACAAAAAAGGACTAAAAATAAACTTTAAGAAAACTGAATGCATGGTCATCAGCAAAAGGTGTAACCCAAAATGCCAAATACAGGTGGGGGATACCAGAACCAAGCAAGTACAAAAATTTAAATACCTAGGAAGTGTTCTAACAAGAGATGAAAAGTGCGACACAGAGATCCGAAGTCGAATTGTCATGGCAAAAGACGCGTTCCAGAAACTGAGTAAAGCACTAACACGCAGAAAAATTTCTCTAGAAACAAAGAAAAGAGTGCTGGATTGCTATGTGATGTCAGTTCTTCAATACGGCAGTGAATGCTGGACAATATCATCGAAAATGAGGACAAAATTTGAAGCAGCGGAAATGTGGTTCTACAGAAGGATGCTGTGGATATCGTGGACTGAGCATACAAACAACGATGAGGTGTTGGAAAGAATGGCAATAAGAAAGAAATTAATACTGAGCATCAGGAAGAGACAACTGAAGTTCCCAGGACATGCATTAAGGAAGGAGAGCTTGGAGAACCTGATACTGACTGGCCAGATAGAAGGAAAAGAGACAGAGGAAGGCAGCGGATAACATATTTGTAGGGCTTGATACTAAGAGCCACAAGGGATAGGGAGACATGGAAAACCATGATCGCCTACGTTCTGAAGGGACAGGGCACATAGAAGAAGAAGCAGAATTGAGTTTTGCTGAAGTAGTTTTTCCAGCTTTCTTTTTTTCTTTCTTTAATTAAAACCCAATAATACTGAATAAGTATTATTCAATGCCCGTGCATTGAATACTGCTGCCATATCTGGTCGGGTGCCCCTGCTATCCACCTAGGGGTCCTTGACCAAATCCAACGGAGAGTCTGTAATGTGATCGATCCTGACTTGGCAGCTCAGATGCAGTCACTTTCTCACCGGCGCAATGAGCCTTCCCTGTGTTTCTTCTATAAATACTTTCGAGGCTCTGCTCCGATTAACTTAGCTCACTGGTGCCCCCTATATATGAATTTATTCGATCCACAAGATTAGCAACTAGATCCCACCCTTTTACTGTGAAACCAATAAATTGTAAACGCAAATTCAACTCCATTAGCTTCTTTTCTGGCATTTCCCGCCTGTGGAATTCCCTTCCGTTACTTGCTTTCCAGACAACTACAATCTTCAAGAATTCTAATGTAAAGTCGTCATCTGCTATCTCACTAACTTAATCTCCTCTCTCTCTCTCTCTCATGCTCCTTTCTTCATCCACTTCACTCTCATCAGTATTCTCATTCTTCTCCTACCCTCTTCCTGACAGCCCCTGTAATCTGTCACTCTTTCCCATAACTTACCTCCTATTAACCCCCTGCTCAACAGTGGCAGTAAAATGCCTTGCTTGGGGCTTCATGATTATTAAAAAAAAATTCGCTCCGCTTTAGCTCCAACGAAGAGCATTTTTATCGATATATTCTGAGTTTTGTAGGTCGATTGACAAGGGATCATTATTGCATGTGACTGCCAGTACCTTCCAAGAGAAATCTATATAAATTGATGGATCATATAAGTATATTTGCCGAATAACTGCCATTAAATGGATTTATATAAATCGTTGCTTTATTCTTATAAACTGATAAAACATTGATGTCTATTATTGTTTCTAAGGTCTTTTCCTTTTTGGTTTGCGTCTTTACAATCCCATATGGTGCTTTTGACAAAGTTCCATTGTATCATAAAAGGTGCAGGGAGTTTACTTCATGGATTTCAGCTTCATTTACTGGTTTATTTGATGGGATAAATACTGAGAAGATGTTTAACTGTCCTGTGCAAGCACACCTTAACTGTAGTCGCCTGTAAAGTTATTGTTAACTTTGCGGTACATCATTCCTAACTAGGGTGGATGTGCTACCTGACGCTCGAAGCACAGTGTCAAGCGTGTAGTTGTATTACTGGAAATATTTTATGTTAAGTTTTTCATTGTTTTAAGGAATGTTTCCTGAAGGCAATCAATTGCTGTTGACGTGTTTGTTTTTAACAGAAGCAGTTTACTTATATTTGCCTTTATTCCACGGTAATTCCGTTAAATTACCCGATACATGATTGCTTCCAGTTTGTCAAATCGACTTACCATAGGAATTTCCGGTTTCTGTTTGGTTGCTTTTGTTCTTTTTGAAGATAATTTTTTAGCCTGTCTTTATTGCATTTTCGAGCATGTGAGCAATGATGAGGTCTTGGAAATGATGGAAACAAAAAGGAAATTAATACTGAGCATGAGGAAGAGACAGCTGAAGTTTCTGGGACACGCAATGAGGGAGAAGGGCTTGGAGAATCTGATACTAACAGGCCAGATAGAGTGAAAAAGAGACAGGGGAAGGAAGCGGATAACATATTTGAAGGACCTAATCAGGTGGATGACGGAACGAGGATTGCATGGTGTAACGGGAGAAGGCGTCTTCAGAGCCCCCAGGGATAGGGAAACGTGGAAAGCCATGATCGCCTACGTCCTGAAGGGACAGGGCACATAGAAGAAGAAGCAGAATTGAGTTTTGCTGAAGTAGTTTTTCCAGCTTTCTTTTTTCTTTCTTTAATTAAAACCCAATAATACTGAATAAGTATTATTCAATGCCCGTGCATTGAATACTGCTGCCATATCTGGTCGGGTGCCCCTGCTATCCACCTAGGGGTCCTTGACCAAATCCAACGGAGAGTCTGTAATGTGATCGATCCTGACTTGGCAGCTCAGATGCAGTCACTTTCTCACCGGCGCAATGAGCCTTCCCTGTGTTTCTTCTATAAATACTTTCGAGGCTCTGCTCCGATTAACTTAGCTCACTGGTGCCCCCTATATATGAATTTACTCGATCCACAAGATTAGCAACTAGACCCCACCCTTTTACTGTGAAACCAATAAATTGTAAACGCAAATTCAACTCCATTAGCTTCTTTTCTGGCATTTCCCGCCTGTGGAATTCCCTTCCGTTACTTGCTTTCCAGACAACTACAATCTTCAAGAATTCAAATGTAAAGTCGTCATCTGCTATCTCACTAACTTAATCTCCTCTCTCTCTCTCTCTCTCTCTCTCTCTCATGCTCCTTTCTTCATCCACTTCACTCTCATCAGTATTCTCATTCTTCTCCTACCCTCTTCCTGACAGCCCCTGTAATCTGTCACTCTTTCCCATAACTTACCTCCTATTAACCCCCTGCTCAACAGTGGCTGTAAAATGCCTTGCTTGGGGCTTCATGATTATTAAAAAAAAATTCGCTCCGCTTTAGCTCCAACGAAGAGCATTTTTATAGATATATTCTGAGTTTTGTAGGTCGATTGACAAGGGATCATTATTGCATGTGACTGCCAGTACCTTCCAAGAGAAATCTATATAAATTGATGGATCATATAAGTATATTTGCCGAATAACTGCCATTAAATGGATTTATATAAATCGATGCTTTATTCTTATAAACTGATAAAACATTGATGTCTATTATTGTTTCTGAGGTCTTTTCCTTTTTGGTTTGCGTTTTTACAATCCCATATGGTGCTTTTGACAAAGTTCCATTGTATCATAAAAGGTGCAGGGAGTTTACTTCATGGATTTCAGCTTCATTTACTGGTTTATTTGATGGGATAAATACTGAGAAGATGTTTAACTGTCCTGTGTAAGCACACCTTAACTGTAGTCGCCTGTAAAGTTATTGTTAACTTTGCGGTACATCATTCCTAACTAGGGTGGATGTGCTACCTGACGCTCGAAGCACAGTGTCAAGTGTGTAGTTGTATTACTGGAAATATTTTATGTTAAGTTTTTCATTGTTTTAAGGAATGTTTCCTGAAGGCAATCAATTGCTGTTGACGTGTTTGTTTTTAACAGAAGCAGTTTACTTATGTTTGCCTTTATTCCACGGTAATTCCGTTAAATTACCCGATACATGATTGCTTCCAGTTTGTCAAATCGACTTACCATAGGAATTTCCGGTTTCTGTTTGGTTGCTTTTGTTCTTTTTGAAGATAATTTTTTAGCCTGTCTTTATTGCATTTTCGAGCATGTGAGCAATGATGAGGTCTTGGAAATGATGGAAACAAAAAGGAAATTAATACTGAGCATGAGGAAGAGACAGCTGAAGTTTCTGGGACACGCAATAAGGGAGAAGGGCTTGAAGAATCTGATACTAACAGGCCAGATAGAGGGAAAAAGAGACAGGGGAATGAAGCGGATAACATATTTGAAGGACCTAATCAGGTGGATGACGGAACGAGGATTGCATGGTGTAACAGGAGAAGGCGTCTTCAGAGCCCCCAGGGATAGGGAAACGTGGAAAGCCATGATCGCCTACGTCCTGAAGGAACAGGTCACATAGAAGAAGAAGAAGAAGTGGACAGATAGGAGCTCACTGAGACCTTTGCTTTATAGATTTTGTATTTTTGGGAGAGTGATGTTTGTTTGAGCAGCAGTAGTTTTAGTACCAGATTTTTCTTTATTTCAATTATTTCATTGGCTTTCTTTTTTATTCAGTTTTTACTAATTCTTTAAAGTATAGATCTTTTAGGTAATTTTAAAATTTGGGCACTCTTTTAGTCCTAAGTGTATGAGCTTCTTAATGAATATTTTATTTATCATGTTGGCTGGTATTCGTTGTGAAAATTTTTGCGTTATTTTGCATAAGTTCATGTAACTTTTCACCACTTACTGTGCTTCTATAAGTGAGATATTAAGTTGTCCCAAAAGTTCGTAAACACTTGCAAAAAATTGAACTTTTATGCAATTTTGCGTTGATATTGTTATAGTGTTCTTCATCTTTGTATTCCAGATGGCAATTGCGAGTTTTTATTCGTTACTGCTGGAAGCGAGATCTTTCAACCAGGAAAGCTACAGAAGAGATTTGTGCTGCCGAAGATGAAGGAACAATTGCATATGCGGCGATCTCAAAGTGGTACAAGCGTTTCGATTCTGACGACATGAGTCTTGAAGATACGCCTCGTTCGAGACGGCCATTAAAGTTGGATAATGGACAATGCCAAGCCACACACCGCCAGGAAGACCAAGGACAAGTTTGAAGAGCTGGACGGCGTTGAGGTTCTGCCACATCCAACCTACAGTCCTGACTGTGCTCCATCAGATTACTGCCTTTTCCGCTCAATGCAACACTTTCTGAAGGGCCGCCGATTCGACTCGTTTGATGAAGTCGAGGAAGCTTGTTAAGAATTCTTTGATTCAAAACCGGCTGAATGGTACTTTGACCAGATCCGAAAGCTTGCACATCGATGGCAGAAAGTCTTGGAAAATGATGGCCTTTATTTTGAGCAATAATTTTTGTTGTTTTTGCGAGTAAAATTTCAATATTTTGCAAGTGTTGATGAACTTTTGGGACAACCTAATATTTCTTTCATATGTCGCCTAGACAATTTCCTTTCGTTTTCCAGATGTCGCACGACCGTGATTATGTTGGATGATTTTCTTGGCAGTTAGCACATCTTATTTCATAGTGGCATTTTTTTTTTTCAGTATGGTGTGAATCGATTTGGCCACATTTTCCACGTCTCGGGTAACTCCTACAGATATCCCTATGATGTCCAAATTTTGTGGCGTTTGAAGAATCTTAGGAATACATTGTTCCACTAGCTCAATATTGTACCCTATTTTTCTAGAGATTTGAAATATAGTAAAAGTAAGCATATAATTATCCGTTGCAAAGATTTACTATTTCCTTTTAATTATAATTGTATGATAATCATTGACCACTTGGCTTTCTAAGGCAGGTGTGATTTCCTCAGGTGTAGCCAGAGACAAGTCTTTGCTTCTAATGACAACCTTAGTTAGATATGTTCAGTTTTTATTTTGATCTGAAAGTTCATTATCATATTTTCAGCGTGTTCCTATTTTCCACCTCTACCAGAAAATTGCCATCTCTTAATTTCTTGTTTGTTTTGGGATTAATGCTACTGGATAACACTTATTCAACCAAGTAAGCGGAGGGTATTGTTACAGGAGTTTTCTATAAGAACGCGAGCAGCAAGCACAAGCAATCTTGGAAAATAAAATTCATTTCTTTTTCAGATTTAGAGTCTGAAAGATATCGTTTGGGTTTTTGTATTCAAAACTTATATATCGATATTCACTGACTGTAATCTCTACCCACATCGAAACCCAACATTGGGATGTGTTAAGGGTGAGACCCAATCACCTTGATAGATCGAAGCTCAACATTGGGATGTGTCAAGAGGGAAATACAAGCACCTTGATAGGTCGAAGCCAAACATTGGCATGTGTCAAGGGGGAAACCCAATCACCTAGATAGGTCAGGGCTACGCAAATCAGTAAACTCGTATTAGAGGGAAGCTCGAAGCACCTATTAAACCCTTTGTTCAACTTCCCAAATCTAAATCTAGATCTCTTCGAACCAACTGAGACTCAACCATCGCCTTCTGACGCCTATAAATTGGATAAAGATGCTATTTTATCCCGATGTATTTGAGCTAATGGATTTTGTTTTAAAGAACTCCATAAATTGATATAGTTATAGACGCTAGAGATTGGCATAAAAAGACGATTAATTGAGTCGGACCTCTTCAACCGCCCGTCTATAGTCCGAGTAAGGGCCAAAGTGGCGTGTTGGGAATCAGAAATATCTAACCCTGACCCATTAAACCATTAACCACTAGAATCCCGTCCCAGACATTATGAGTTACCACTTACGATTAACAAGTGGTCTCATTGGAGGGTTGCAGTTAACGTTTTTTTTTGTTTTTTTTTTTTGTTTTGGTTATTCATAATTTTGATGTAGTAAAATTCCCTGCCTGTACTCCCCATCCACCTCGTAGCCTGACATTGAGATGTGTCAAGTAGGAAATCCAGTCGCCTTTATAGGTTATAGGGTTAAACAAACCAGTGTAGTTGTATCTCGCGAAAGACTCTGAGCACACGTTAAGCCATCCGTTGCACTTCCCAAATCGTAAGTGTAAAACTGGTATATCTACAGTCATGTCTAAGCCTAGATCTCTTCGAACTAACTGAGCCTCAACCATCGCCTTCTGACGCTTATAAATTGGATAAATATGGTGTTTTATGCCGGTATATATTTGAGTCATTATATTTTCCTATGAAGCACTCCATAAATTGATATAATTATAGGCGCTGGGGTTTGGTATGGCCAGTGGATTGATTGGGTCGGGCATCTCTGACCACCTGTCTAATCTAAGTAAGGGCCAAAGTGGTATCAGAAGCATATAATACTGACTCCTAAAGCCCTCAACCACCAGGATCCCGTTTTTAGACATTACGGATTGCCACTGACGGAAAATATATAGCTTCATTGGAAGGGGGGTAACCCCTGTGTTTAGGTACAATCTCGCTATTCTGAAGCCCCAACCGACTGTCCTAGAAGGTTTAGGTAAAAAATAAAAATTAAAAAAACAAAACAAAACAAAAAACGATGTGACAAAATGGTAAAAGGTATCCAAGGCAAAATCGTGAAAGAAAAAATCTAAGTGGGTCCCATGTCAAAATTACATGCGTTAAAGAGTAAAGAAAATGTTTATGGAAAACATTCTGCGAGGCCGATTCTAAATCTCTATATATAAAAGTCAATCTGTGAGTCCGTGTGTGACTGTTCCCTATGTATGCCTACATTTTTTAAGCTACGCCATTCAAACTTTCTAGGGATACATATCTACCGGGAAGCCAGATCGAAACATACTTTTTGAGTTTAAGTTAGAAGATTTTCCGTTTCGCACTTTTTGGCCAATGGAGCGGATTGTTTACATTTGCTCCGTAAAACATCTAAGATCTAAGATGGTTGCTGAATTACGTCACAGAAATCAAATCACACGTATCAAATGCGACTAAAATATTTTTTTATTAAAAAAAATGTGCCTTTATATTTAATTTTTATTCCGACGTTTTAAAAATTCATTTAAACAACAAAAAAATGTGAATATTTTTCCCCGTAATTTTGAAACAAAAGAAATATTTTTTAAAAATAGAAGTGTTTCTTCAAACAAAAACAAAATATATATTTTTAAAAAATGGCATATTCTCCTACTAATAAAATGTTCTGAGTTGCACGGGCAACGCCGGGTGATGATGTTAGTAAGTCTATAAAGCAAAATTTTTCAGGTCTAATGGGCCGAATTCCTGTTGAGTTAATTATTTTCATTTACGCAGTAAACTATTAGGATAGGTAAGAATCCAACTCTTTTCTCTCAAGCTATGAGTAAATAGCGGTTTTGAATTCTATGGCCTTGGGTAGCAACCTGTCTAGGAGAAGAATAACCCTGAATTGAAAACTGTATGTAGCCCCGGTGAGAAACATACTGTGCAGCCAAGGAAAGGGTCGTTTGCCGATGATCACAACTACGGTTGACTCTTTAATAAGCCTTTCATGTAAAATATATATGAAAAGAAATAGAAAGACCACCATAGAAACGTTATGTGAATCCAAGTGAAAAGCTTATGCGAAATCAAAAGGAAGAAGCTATTCTTGGAAAATACGCGATAGAAAATATTGTCGTCGTCGGATTTTTCTTGTATCCACGAATTTAATTTCTTTTATGTTGATCGCTTCCTTTATGAGGATGGTGTTAATTGCTATGTGATGTCAGTTGTTCAATATGGCAGTGAATGTTGGACAATATCATCAAAGATGAAGTAAAAACACGAAGCAATTGAAATTTGATTCTATAGAAGGATGCTGCGGATATCATGGATCGAGCATGTGAGCAATGAAGAGGTTTTGGAAAGAATGGAAACGAAAAAGGAATTAATACTGAGCATCAGGATAAGATAGCTAAAGTTCCTGGGGTATACAATGAGGAAGGAGGGCTTGGAGAACCTGATCTTAACAGGCCAGATAGAGGAAAAAAGAGACAGGGAAAAACAGCGGATAACCTATTTGAAGGGCCTGAGCAGGTGGATGACAGAACAAGGGTTGCATAGTGTAACAGGAGAAAGCGTGCTAAAAACCACCAGGGATAGGGAGACGTGGGTGGCCATGATCGCCTACGTACTGAAAGAAAGGCACTTAGAAGAAGTTAATGACTACATTCACCGCCAATGGGTAGATTCAGGACTAGACACTTCCAGTTTCACTAAAGCTTGCTCCTGTCATCTATTACCTGTCACCGTTTGACTTTGCAATATTTTGGTTGGAGATAAAAGAAAATTAGAGTAGAAAAAAAATGCTGATGACGTAAATTTGTTTAAGATTGAACTTAAATTTTGAATATGCATACACCTTAGTCACCCCTCACAGTAATGTGATTGGCTGGTGTTAGCCATAAATACAGACGACGGTGAGAACGCATAGAGGTCTACGTCAATAGGTCTACCGCTAGAGATTTACGACTAGAGGTCTATGACTATTGGTCTACGTCTATTGACGACGAGTACCGTCCATTACGTCTACGTACTAGATTAACCTAGATGGTTACATTTGTCTAAAACACTTAAATACCTGGAATCAGATATATATAACTCTTTCTGGAAAATATCACATTTCCAGGAAGTGAGCTACACACTTGGTTTAATGACCTTCCTCTGCGGTACATATGGAATGAGACATTCCAGTTCTTCTTCTTCTATGTGCCCTGTCCCTTCAAGACGTAGGCGATCATGGATCTCCACGTCTCTCTATCCCTTGTGGCTCTTAGTATGTTTGCTCCTGTTGCTCCTGGCAACCCCCGTTCCGTCATCCACCTGATCAGACTCTGCAGATATGTTATCCGCTGCCTTCCTCTGTCTCTCCTTCCTTCTATCTGTCCAGTCAGTATCAGGTTCTCCAGGCTCTCCTTCCTCATTGCGTGTCCCAGGAACTTCAGTTGTCTCTTCCTGATGCTCAGCATCAATTTCCTTTTTGTTGCCATTCTTTCTAACACTTCGTCGTTGCTTGTATGCTCAGTCCACGATATCCGTAGCATCCTTCTGTAGAACCACATTTCGGCCGCTTCCAGTTTTTTCCTCATTTTCGATGATATTGTCCAGCATTCACAGCCGTACTGAAGAACTGACATCACGTAGCAGTCCAGCACTCTTTTCTTCGTTTCTATTGAGATCTTCCTGTGTGTTAGTATTTTGCTCATCTTCTGGAACGCGTCCTTTGCCATGCCAATTCGCCTTCGGATCTCCGTGTCGCACTTTCCATCTCCTGTTAGAACACTTCCTAGGTACTTAAATTCTTGGACTTGTTTGATTCTGTTATCCCCCACCTGTATTTGGCATTTTGGGTTGTATCTTTTGCTGATGACCATGCACTCAGTTTTCTTAAAGTTTATTTGTAGTCCCTTCTTGTCACTCTCCACTGCTACTTTCTGTATGAGATCTTGCAGTTTCCTTTCCGTGTCTGCAATCAGTACTGTATCGTCCGCGTATCTTATGTTGTTCAGGTTGTGGCCTCCAATAATAAATCCTGGTGTGTCATCTAGGGTCCTCAAAATATTCTCGCTGTATAGGTTGAACAAATCCGGTGAAAAGACACATCCTTGTCTTACGCCTTTTTCTATCTTTGTGTATCTACTGAGGTCGTTACCTGTCCGTATGCAGGCCGTTTGCTGCCAGTAGAGATTCTTGATTATTCTTATATCTTTGCCGAAAATGTCGAGGTTGCCTAGCATTTCCATCAATTCTTTGTATCGTATTTTGTCGAATGCTTTCGCGTAATCAATGAAGCATAGGTACAAGTCTTTCTTCATTTGTAATGCCCTTTCAGAGAGCATCCTAATCATGAATATGGCGTTCCTTGTTCCAGTGTCTTTGACGAACCCGCACTGTTCCTGCCCTATCTCTGGCCTGATTCTGCTTCTCGCTCTATTCATCAGGATTCTGACAATCAGTTTTGTGATGTGACTCATTAAGCTGATAGTTCTGTGTAGTTCACACTCGTTTGCACCTGGTTTCTTCGGCAGTGCTATAAATATCGACTTGCATAGGTCGTCTGGTATTATTCCGCTGCTATAAATTTCGTTTATTATGTCGGTAATCTTTTCTATGCCATATTCTTCTAAGGCTGTCAGCAGCTCTATCACTATGCCATCTGGGCCAGGTGCTTTGTTTCTGTTCATTTTGGCCATTGCAGCTTCCACTTCGGATTTTAGTATTTCCGGTCCATCCATCTCCTTGTGTATTCTCGGTTGTTCTCTCTTGTCGCCAAAGAGATCCTTTATGTATTCTTCCCATCGCTGGAGTATTTCTTCTTTCTCTACTATGATTGTCCCTTCCTTGGATTTTATGCATCCTGTTGAGGAACAGGTTTTTTGTCCTGTCAGTTCTCTTATCTCTTTATGCATTTCTGCTTTGTTGTTCCTGCTCAGTCTCTCTACTTCTGCACATTTGTTGTTGAGCCATTCCTCTTTGGCTTGTCTGCATTTGTTCCTTATCTCCCTGTGAAGTTTTTTGTATTCTGCTCCGTGTCTTGGCGCTATTTTTTGTCTCCTTTGCATCATGTGGAGGATCTCTTCGGTCATCCACTCATTTTTTCTTCTGCGTCTGATTTTCTTTGGGGCTATGTTGTTCGCTGAGGTCACCATTGCTTCTTTTAGTGACTCCCATTTTGAGTATCCTTTTCCAATTTGTTCTTCATATTTATTTTTTACGCTGTTATTATATTCTTTCTGCAGGGTGAGATCATCCTCTAGTGTGTCGTATTGCAGTCTTGGTGTTATGCTGGGTTTCTTCAGTCTTCGGAGTTTCACTTTTAGTTTGCAGATGACTGGGACGTGGTCACTTCCGCAGTCAGCACCTGGGTTCGTTTTGCATTGGACTACTGCGTTCCTGAATCTCTTGTTTATTGTTATATAATCTATTTGGTTCTTCGTGTCCCCTCCTGGGCTTCTCCATGTCCATAAACGTCGTGGGTGTTCTTGGAACCAGGTGTTAGTAATGACCTGGTCATTGGCTGAGCACCATTGGATCCATTTTTCTCCTCTTTCGTTGCGCTCTCCTAGACCGAAGTTGTCGTTCGTGTCTCCTTCTCTATCTTTACCTACCTTTGCATTTAAGTCCCCCATTATTATCCTGACTTCTTGGCTTTTGCACTGAGCCTTAGCACTGTCCAGTATTGAATAGAATGATTCTATTTCGTCCTCTGAGCTTTGAGTTGTTGGCGCATAGACTACTATAATAGCTATATTGAGGGGCCTTCCCCGCAGTTTAACCAAGAGGACTCTCTCTGACAGTTGCCAGTATCCAAGTACACATCTCTTAACATGTTTGTTTAGTATTAAAGCGACCCCTTTTTCGTGTTTTTTTCCTCCTGCATATATTATCCTGTGGGTGTCGCTACTGAAATCTCCGTTATTAGGCCATCTTGTTTCACATATTCCTAGGATGCTGATATTCAGTCTGTTCATCTCCTGTTTGACATTCTCTAGTTGTCCGCAGTTCAGTGTCCTGACGTTCCATGTTCCTATAGTGAGTTTGTCTTTGATTCGCACAGTTGCAGGATAACGGTCCAGCGACACCTGTTGCTCATGTCGTTCTTTCCCGGGCGAGGGACAAATTTTGGAGTAAAATGTCCCCTTTACGCCGTTGGTGCTAACAGTCGCCGGATGACGGTCAGGTGGCACCTGTTGCCCATGCCGGTCCTTACCGAGCGAGGAGTTGCTTCCTTGGGAAGTAACCCCCTTCACGCTGTTGGCTTTCATATATTTATTGTGACTATCCATGATTGAGCGGGGGAAGATAGTGGAGTGGTATCCCGTTGCCTTCTCCACGATGGTTTATTGAGACATAAACTTCAAATTGCCTCTAACTCTTATAATTTCGAGTAACGCCTTCTATAGCATGTCTGCCATGCGTAGCTTTCTTCAACCGCTGGTTCAACCATTGTGATTTCTTGTAATCATCATCCTCTTGTTTGGAGTTGGTCACGTTTAGTGTTGCTCCTCGGCTTCAACATTACCACCAAGGGCGACACTACCAGCAGTTTAGAACTCCCGACGGCATTGTTCTTAGAGCTATTGGACCATGCAATCATGACAGGAAGCGATCATCGGAGGTACGCACATAGAAACATAAAATACTAGCAGTATAGCCCGGCGTTGCTCGGGTGTAATGAAAGCTTTAAGACTAATCCATGGTCCTAGAGCGCAGACCTTTTGGACATTGGCACAAAAGACTAAAAAGCAATAGTTGTTTCCAGTTAAAGCGAAACCGTAGGCTGAAAGAAAAATGAATGGATGAAAGTCAAATTTTGATTTCCTGGTATCGATATCAAATAAGTTTTTTTGTCGTAAACTAAATTTTGAAGGCTAAATAAGTCCTCTGAGTAAATGGTATCATGGCTGAGACTAAGAAGTACAATTATACCTGCTTAGAGCCAAACTCGAAGCAAAAACTAAAATAAAAGGGCTGAAAAAATACAGACATACAGGCAGATAAACAGACACACACACAAACATCTTGCCTTTTATATATATATATATATATATATATATATATATATATATATATATATATATTATCGATTTTCTGCACTATTGTAAGAACTGCAACCTTGAAACTTCTGAATATCGTTTCTTATGTCTTTGTCTATGAGTGTATCAAATTTGATTAAAATCGGACCACTCCTTCTATAACCCGATTTTTTCGATTATCGATTTTCGATATTTATCGGGGGTACCACGACACCTAGCTAAGAACACTCGCAGACGCTTATAGTACAACTGTGTAAATTTTCAAGAAAATCTGTTCAACCGTTTCGGAGTCTATAGACAACGGATACACACAGAGACACACACACACATACACACACACAAAGTTTCATTTATAAATAAGTTTAGATAATAAAATATAAATAAATAGAAATATACAAATAATAATGAGACCAAATCAGGCTTAAACAAGTACTGCTGCGATATTTGGACAAGAGCTGCCCAGTCCTCACATTCTAGTTTCGATAGAGTCCAAAATCGTCTCTGCGACCTTGTGAGTGATGAACATTTTTCTCAGAGACGAAATTTCGCAAGTCCCTCACTGTTCATTCTCTATTTCAATGCAAAGAGCCCAGAGAAACGACATTCCTTAGTTCTACCAGTTCTATTCTTTGCGCGCATTGTAGGAAACCACGTTCATTCACTCTGTATTGCATGAGTGAGAAGTAAGTTCCACTTGAGCAGTTTTTTTCCCCCCGCAAATGAGTGCTCTCTGGGACTAACTTCCAAGCGAATGCTTCCCCGATCACTACAATCTTAACCTGTTCAAGTCTAGGGTTAACCGTTATCTTCTCCACATATCCACATAAAGTGTGCTTCTTACCTCTTACTTTGAGGATCTGACACCCAGAATGATCTTCCTCGATCACTACAATCTGAACCTATTCAAGTCCAGGGTTAACCGTTATCTCACCACATATCCCCATAAGCTATGCTTCTTACTTCCTACTTTGTGAAACTGACTCCCGGGAGATACTTCCCCGATCCCTACAAACTTAACCTGTTAAAGTTTAGGGTTAACCGTTATCATTTTCACATATTCGCATAAATTGAGCCCCTTACTCCTTAGCCCTCTACTTCCAGGCTTTTCTCACCCATGTCTCTCTCTCTCTCTCTCTCTCTCTCTCTCTCTCTCTCTCCGTGTTTCACTCTTATGGACCAGGACATTCGCTTTTGGAATCTTAAACCTATGTATATATATAAATAAAATGGCAACCTACTGTGGGATAATCTTCTTCCCAGTCAGTCCTGTCTCTTTTGAGACATGATCGCCAACGCGTGTATCACGTATGGCACTTAACTGACTTAACTGACTGAATATCACTAATATAAAAAATGTATTTAGTATATATTAGTGATATTCAGTCAGTTAAGTCAGTTAAGTGCCATACGTGATACACGCGTTGGCGATCATGTCTCAAAAGAGACATGACTGACTGGGCAGAAGATTATCCCGCATTAGTTTGCCATTGCTTTCTGCGGTAGACTGGTTGCCGACCAAGGCTATAGACCCTAATCAGTCCTGTTATTTGTCTCATAGCTAGCAGGGGAATAGATCCATTATATTATTAATTAATAATTAGCGGGGGATCAGTTTATTACTTCATAACAATAGAAAACCGACCCCCCCCACTTTACGACCACTAGAGGTTAAAATTATGTTTCCAACTATTATATTCAGTCAGTCAGTTAAGTGCCATACGTGATACACGCTTGGGCGATCATGAAAGAGACATGACTGACTGGGCAGAAGATTATCCCGCAGTAGGTTGCCATTGCTTTCTGCGGTAGACTGGTTGCCGACGAAGGCTATAGACCCTAATCAGTCCTGTTATTTGTCTCATAGCTAGCGGGGGAATAGATGTATTATATTATTAATTAATAATTAGCGGGGGATCAGTTTATTACTTCATAACAATAGAAAACCGATCCCCCACTTTACGACCACTAGAAGTTAAAATTATGTTTCCAACTATTATATTCAGTCAGTCAGTTAAGTGCCATACGTGATACACGCTTTGGCGATCATGTCTCAAAAGAGACATGACTGACTGGGCAGAAGATTATCCCGCAGTAGGTTGCCATTGCTTTCTGCGGTAGACTGGTTGCTGACCAAGGCTACAGAACCCAATCTGTCTTATTATTTAACCCATAACTGGAGGGAGCAGACAGATTGGGTTAAATAATTGGACGATATTAACATTTTTTTTAATCCTTACACAACGTCATAATAGTTATGATGGGAACGGACAGTGTCATAAGATAATCACCACCGACCTCCATGAAGAAAATGTAAACGAATTCCCACGGAAAATTGTTTGAGCAAAATGGAAGTATGTTTCCATAGTATTCAAAGTATATTTCATCACTGAAATGAAAGAAAGAAAGATGTGAAATGAAAGCGGAAACATTGTCGCCAGATAGAAATTTTGTATCTCTAAAAAATTATTTAAGGTAATAATAAATAGGGTCGGTATGGAAATAGAACTGACGTGGCTTTGGAAATATTAAGAACGATTATGAAAAAAGTTAGTCATGGATATATAATGAAGGAAGTTGGTCATGGATATATAATGAAGAAAAATAGAAAAAATGTGGCCGTAAAATATAAACTGAGGTTGATTGGAAAGAGTGTGGTCATGGAGATATTAATTTATAACTCAATGGCCACACCCTTTCCAATCAACCTCACATTATATTTTATGGCCACATATGAAAAGACGGTGGCCGTATAAATATTATATGCGGTAAATGAAAGGAATGTGATCGCAAAATATCATATGAGGCTGATTGGAAAGGGTGTAGCCATAGAAATATCAACTCGGACAATATGAAAAGAATGTGGCCGTATAAATATTATATGTGGAAAATGAAGGGAACGTGGCCATAAAATATCATGTGAAGCTGTCTGGAAAGGGTGTATCCATGGAAATATTAATTAGGACAATATGAAAAGAGGGTGACCGTATAAATATTATATTTGGAAAAATTAATGGAATGTGGCAGTGGGAATATTATTTGAACGATGCTACAAAAATGTAGCTATCAAAATATTATTTGAGGTTATATGAAATGCAGTGGCCTTGAAAATATTATTTTCCACAAAATTCTAAGATTTTATTTAATTGTGGTGCGGAAATTTCGAATAAAAA
The DNA here is from genome assembly GCA_037127315.1 of Ascarosepion bandense. Lineage (NCBI taxonomy): Eukaryota > Metazoa > Mollusca > Cephalopoda > Sepiida > Sepiidae > Ascarosepion > Ascarosepion bandense. The sequence goes on from JBBBDQ010000152.1 coordinate 2,168,938, forward strand.
ATGAAAGATGATCCTGGTGATATTATGAGGCAAAAAGAATGATGACCTTTGAAATATATTGCGAGGTAAAATAGGTTCAACATGACCATTGAAATATCAAGTGAGACGATATGTAAAGAGGTATCCACAAATATGTTGATGTATAGCGTATAATTTGAGAAGTTATTCATAGAAAATGGCGTCGACTGTTGCATTTAAGATTTATTAAGTTAGTTTTTAAACTTTTTGTTATGTAACGATTCCGTTTTTCAACTACTATTTGATGCTATTTTTATTATCTTTCTCACTGAGAGAAAGATGGCGACAACACCATTATTTGAGAGTTTTATCTTTAGTTTAAATTTAACATTTGAATTCGTCAACATTTCTATTATAATTAATCTGAATGTTCAACAGCCATCGTGTTTTGTTTTGTTTTTTGTTTCTTTTCTATACTCTTTTACTTATCCATTGTCAATTTTTGTCCATTACTCTAGGGATAGGTTTCTACGACCCCCCCCCCTAACCCAAAGGTCTCAAAATAAATTAAAATGGGAGTTAAACGTGGCACGGCTAAAATATTCCCATGGAGCGATGATCAACCTTTCAAATAATGTACATTCTGAGAATTAACTAGAAAGTCAAACCCAGGACTGTTTTGAAAAGTCTTTCAGATGTATCTATCATTTTTTTAATTCCGTCTTGAGTTTTTAATGAATATGTCGACTTTAAATTAGTAACATTTTTTTTAATAAGTTTAGAAATTCCCTTCTATCGTCTAGTCTATACACTTTCCATTTGTCTTGAACATCTCTTATTTCCTGTTTAAGAAGAGTTTCCCGGTTCCTTTCCTCTTATGAGACTTGAATATGAGACCACTATTCAAGTCTCATAAGAGATACCGTGAGTTTATTGTGATATGTACGATGGTGGCTACGTCTCCTCATACCGAAGGTACTGAACTGACAGTTTTCTGATTGCAGTATTTTGACTGGAAGTTAGGAGCAAGAACTTTTGTGTGGCGTCTAGAGAGGCTACTTTGATCAACAGCTGCATAATATTGAGGTTATTGTACTACCATGTTGCATCAGGAAAGTTGTATCTGCGGAGATTTTTGGTGGGCAACCAAGAGACTACGCTAGGGTGCACTCTACGCCAGCTACTCTTCCATCACCACACTCGACTCATTCAGAGTAACCACACTTGATTTTTCTCCTAGAACGGAGTCCCTACTGAGTGATCTGCGCATAATACGTCACTCGTTCGGATATCATTTCCAGACTAGACTCCCACAGAGCAAGAGGAGGTGGCGGGATCCTAGCCGTTGTCCTAAAAAATGTGCTTCTTAGCTATATCCAGTTCTCTCCAAACTCAACAACAAACGCCTCACTGCTTTTTACTTTCGAGCTTGCTGGAAGTTCTTGTCTTGTTCTGATCCCTCAAATTATCCATCTATTAATCTCTTACTCCTTTTCTGCAAAGTAATCGAGGCCCTAATCAATGCAGAATTGGTTAAGTATCTTACTTCTTGTGACCTCCTCTCAGACAATATGGCTTCCGTTTCGCCAGGTCTACTGCCAATGTCTTAACGGCCATCATTGAATATGTACATCAAGCTTTTGAAGCTCGAGATATGGTTCGAGATATTTCGAAATCATTTGCCCGGGTTTGGCACAATGACTATGATATTACAGGATGTCTAATTTAATTCAATTGTTCCTATCAAATCGCGAAATGAAGGTATTTTTAAACGGACTTGCTTCCAGATCTTTTTACACGAACTCGGGTGTCCCCTAAGTCTTTATCCTGGGTCCCACGCTGTTTCTGATCTACATTAATGATGTCATCAGTTCCCGAGTAAGTATTCATGCAGATGAGACTACCATTTACAAATGTCTCAATCCGTCGGAGCTGAGTAAATATGACGGATGCCCTTGAAATGAACCACCAATTAGCGGTTAAATGGGTCAGGAATTGGCTGGTAAGTTTTAATGCCTCCAAAATAAAACTGCTGTATTATAACCACAATAGAAAAACTTTCCTGCCTGCCATCAGCATGGCTAATGCTAACCACCCGGAGAAAAACACTGCACCTCTTTGGCCTCGTTTTTTCAATCAACTTGAATCTAGAAGTTTGGGTCACAGTGTTAGACGACAATTCATGAAAATAACAAAAATTAATGAAGTAATGAAAAGATAAAAATAACACTGACATCTCATTTTAACAGATATACAGTGTGCGATGGGTGAATTGTCACCTAAATGGGGCGAAAATAAAAATAACACTGACATCTTCTTTTAACATATATACAGGGCGCGATGGATGAATTGTCGTCTAAATGAGACCAAAATGAAAATAACACTGGCATCTGATTTTAACAGATATAGAGGGTGCGAAGGGTGAATTGTCGTCTAAAAGATGCAAAGATAAATAATACTGACATTCCCATTTTAACAGATATATTTACCAAAATTACATAACAATATCTTAAAATGCTAGAATAAATTCCTTCAATAATATTGCCAGTGGCTTCAATCATGACTCCCAGACTTCGGGATCACCAGAATCTCTTTTAAATGGTCTCCTCGTTTAAGGTGGTTAATGCTGCCATAATCCTTAAGTCGAAAGATTGTTACAAGGATTTTTGTGGGTCTCACGCTAAACCGCGCCCTACACATAATAACCAAGATGTTGCAGTCTGAGGATTTAGGTGATGTGGTTGTAGAAACTCTCTGGCAGCCATGAATAGGTTCTCCTACTTGTGTAGCATGGTGCTGTGTATTGTTGCCAGACATAAGGTCTTCCTGCAACCACTCTTTTGACTATCTCCTAAAAGCATTTGATGCAATTTTCCTTGTTGAGTCCGAAGCACTGTGGGATGATGAATGGAGGCATAATGGGCGAATTTAAAAATATAAAATGGCGATAATTTACCTGTCGCACTTTGTAAATCCAAAAGTATTTTTTCACTTTTGAATGAAATGATAATTTTCTATAATTTGTGGTTATCTTACATTCCATTGGACGTAATAGAATTGGACACAAAATATTGCGCAAAATATTGAATAAAATATTGAGCAAAATATTGAAATAAATATAGTGCAAAATATTGAAGAACATATCTGACAAACTATTGAAGAAGATATTGCGCAAAATGTGGCACTCTTGTAGTTTTAATTTTTCCTTAATACATAGGTTTGTGTTTTGTGTCGTTTCTGGTTTCACCAAAGACTACATCAAATGACAACTTTTCTCTTTTAGATACTTTATTTCATAAGGGGTAGTAGTCATAGCATCGTTACCCGGAGGAAGCGAAAGAGAGAGAGAGAGAGAGAGAGAGAGAGAGAGAGAGAGAGAGAGAGAAATCAAGAGAATGTATGTCAACCAGTTAATCAAAATCTCATCACCACGGATTGTCTTGTCTCGTTAGGGAATCTGGGTGCGGCACGACATCTTGACCCTTTTAATTCACAGAAGCGTCTCCCTGATTTAACGCCTTTATAAACTTATATAAAAAATTAAACAAAGAGAGTCAATCGATATGAAAATTTCAGGCCACTCCCACTCAGGTTCGTCAGAGACCAGTAGTTTGCGGTTCTGGGCCAGCCTACACAATCTGTAACAAAAGTTCTACGTAAAGAAAGAAAAAAATAGTCTATAATAGCATCGGTAGATGGTGTTTGTTAAGCAAATCTCGCAGGCTGTTGCTAGTGACAATAAACAATATTATAATGATAAAGATGAAAATAATAAAGTTATGATGCTGATGATGCTGAAAAAGTAATGAATCTCCCAGTGACGCTAATGAAGTCCAAAATCAGATTGCAGCGGCCACAACAAAGTAACCGAACTACCTGACGATGTCAGTCACCATTTCCCCTCATATATCGTTGGATAAGTGCTTTTCTGTTCAGCCATCTTTCTTCCTGGCCGCTGGACAAACTATGATCGCGAATTGATCACTCAGTCTCCTCTTTGTCGTAATCCCAGAGAGTGGGTCGAAGAAGGCCGAGCCTTGCAGCTACAAAAAATCCCGTTCATCTTCTTCCCGTCTCCTGAACAAGGGACATCACATGAAGCGGATTGAGTTACAGATTAACGGGTATTTTTGGTCGCGGTCAGTTGCTAGGCAACGAGATTCCTTGAAGAGCGGCAAAGATTGAAATAAAAAATCTGATAGCATAATGAAGATTAATCGCGATGATAAATAAGATCTGGACAACGGCCAACGTCCTCCACGTCTCACTCAGACGAACGACTTACCGTTCACGCGACCTGTCTATTTGTCTCTGACATGCAACTTATCTGGGGGAGAAAGAAAAAGACACAGAGAGAGAGAGAGAGAGTCAAACAGGGAAGAACTCACTAGATAGAGTTTCGACAATTTAATACCCATCACCTCCTCATCCTTATTCATATCTCTCGACTTGTGTAGTTTTTTTTTCTACTCTGCCATTGTTCAAAAAGAATTTATTTTTACCTGGCTGTGTACCCAGTCAGCACAAAAGTAAAATTTTATTATTATTTTTTATTCGTTTAATTTCCTTTTAATGTACAGATTGTAATTAAGCAAAAAAATATAATTAATTTACAGTTTTAAAATTAACAAAGTTGTTTTCTGTTAAAATTTTAAAAAATAAATTCACAGTCTTATAGAAATAAAAAGGGTTCATATTATTTTCATCGGACTAAGTTCAGGATCTGCGTTGTGGTAGAATGGATATCGACTCGGAACGACAAATCGGGGAACCGAGTTCGAATTCCAGTTGTAATTCCTTGCATTCACTTATGCGCAAATGCCCTTGGGAAAGGTATTAATCCGTCTCTTCCTTCTACTTATGGGTTAAATAACAGGACAGATTGGGTTCTATAGCCTTGGCTGGCAACCAGTCTACCGCAGAAAGCAATGGCAACCTACTGCGGGATAATCTTCTGCCCAGTCACTCAAGTCTCTTTCGAGACTTGATCGCCTAAAGCGTGTATCAAGTATAACAATTGACTGAAGATTATTTTTTCGTAAACACAAACTTAGTCCGATGAAATTCTAAAGGTTGAAACGCGTTACATGAAAACCTTTCCCGCTTTTCCTTTAAAATCATTTTTGATATAAATAAAAAATAATCGACATCCAATATATATATATATATATATATATATATATATATATATATATATATTATAATCGTGTCTACCCAAGCAAGGCATTTTATTGCCACTGTTGTGCAGGGGGTTACATTGGAGGAATGTTATGAAGAGTGAGAGGTTGCAGGGAGTGTCAGGAAGAGAATAGGAGAGGGTAGAGATTACTTATGAGAGTGGGGTGGACGAGTAGGAATGTTATGAGAAGTAAGAGGTTGCAGGGGGTGTCAGGAAAAGAGTAGTAGAGGGAAGAGAGTACCGATGAGAGTGGGGTGGATGTAGAAAAGCATGAGAGAGAGGATGTAAGTTATTGTGACAGGAGTTGACTATTGACTTTACATTTAAATTCTTGGAGATTGTAACTGTCAGGAAAGCAAGTATGCGGAAGAGAATTCCACAGGCGGGAAGTTCGAGAAAAGAAGCTGCTGGAGTAGAATTTGCGTTTACAATTTATCGGCTTCACAGTAAAAGGGTGGGATATATATCTTTTATTAAAATGGAGATTCGTCTAATATTGATTCACTCACGTAACCATGGTGATGTTGAAAAGTTCTCGGCCTGACACTCTTAACTTAAATAAGAAAAAAGTTCAGTCCTTTCGCAATTGTTTATAAAAACATCACCGTTTTAAAAAACAATAATGTTGGTTACGATGATAATGATGATGATGATAATCATAAACACTTTCGGTCCCATAAGAATTCCGGAAGCAAACCAGATTAAGCGGCACTTTGAATAAAAAATAGTTATTGAATTTCGCACGTCTCGTGTCGTCTTTGTGTTGCTTAAACTTTTCAACGGCTAAACCCATATAATTTATAAGATTCACCCTATACAAGACCCAGGAGTCACTCGAGGTAAAGGATTACGCTAATGGTTTTGTTTTTTTTAATCGTATCACCCCGAGCAAGGCGGTAACGCCACTGATGTGCAGGGGGCTACGTAATAGTGAAAAGGTTGGAAAAGAGAAAGCCGGAAACCACATCCTAAACAGGGAAAAAAGGATGAGCCTCTTAACCTGTTTAATAGACGTGAGTGGAGTGTGAACCGGGCGATAGTTTAGTCTACGCCAATTGAAAAAAAAAAGGAAACAGGAATGAAAAGATTGAAAAAGAGAAAACCGGAAACCACATCCTGAACAGGGAACAAGGGACGACCCTCTTAACCTGTTCAATAGACGTGGGTGGAGTGTGAACCGGGCGATAGATAGATCTATCTACACCAATTGAAAAAAAAAAGTGAGGAGATTTGGAAAGAGAAAGCCGGAAACCCCATCCGGAACAAGGAACAAGGGACGACCCTCTTAACCGGTTCAATAGACGTGGGTGGAGTGTGAACTGGGCGATAGATAGATCTATCAACACCAATTGAAAAAAAATAGTGAGATTTGAAAAGAGAAAGCTGGAAACCACATCCTGAACAGGGAAAAAGGGATGAGCCTCTTAACCTGTTCAATAGACGTGGGTGGAGTGTGAACCGGGCGATAGATATATCTATCTACTCCAATTGAAAAAAAAAGCAAAGTGAGAAAATTTGAAAAAAGAAAGCCGGAAACCACATCCTGAATAGGGAAAAAGGGATGATCCTCTTAACCTGTTCAATAGACATGGGTGGAGTGTGAACCGGGCGTGGGAGTACGGATAGGATGGGAAGATATAGTTTAACTCTAGACTTGAACAGATTGTCAGTCAGTTAAGTGCGATACGTAATACACACTTTGGGCGATCATGTCTCGAAAGGGTCATGACTAACTGGGCAGAAGATTATCCCGCAGTAGTTTACCGTTGCTTTCTGCGGTAGACGTTTTGCTAGCCAAGGCTATAGAACCCAAACTGTCCAATTATTTAACCCATAAATGGAGGTAAGAGACGGATTAACACCTTTCCGAAGAGTATTTGTGCGTAAGTGAATGAATAGATTGTAGCAATCGTGTAAACCTCGTTCCACCCTAAGCCCAGTGAAACAGTAAGATTATTAAGAAAAGGGGACTCGCCAAAAATTTTCCAGCACCACAATTTACATCGATTACCAAAACTAGTTTTACATGAATGTTGAATAAAATTTGCAATGATCAAGTCAACACCCAAAGATATGACTTTATTAAAGTGTGAAATATATGCGATTGCTGTAACAGTTATTGGTGTCGATAATGGAATCGACGATCCTTGTTCAAGTTCCATCCTAGTCTGTTACATAAATTTCGAGTTAATGCCATTTGAAAAAGTCTCAATCCATATATTTTACCCCACCTCTCAAGAGCAGATAAAATGGGCTGTGTAGCCCTGGATACCAGCCAGTCTAATAGAAGGGCTACTTCTATTATGTGCCGTGTCACTTTAGGATGCAGACAATCCAGGCCCTCCCTGTCCCTTGTAGTTCTTAATAAATTTAGTCTTGTTATTTCTCCCAAACCTTGTTCTACCATCCATTTCCTTAAGCCTATCAAGTATGTGAAGCTGTTTTCCTCTTGCCTCTATCAGCACTTTGAGTATCAGATTCTCTAAACCCACCTTCCTTATTACGTGTCCCAGAAACTTCAACTGTTTCTTCCTGAGGTTAAGTATGTTTCTTTTTGTTTCCATTCTCTCTAAAATATCATCGTTACTCACGTGTTTGGTTTATGGTATTCTCAACATCCTTCTGTAGAACCATGTTTCTGTTGCTTCAAGTCTATCCTTCATCTTTGAGGAGGTCGTCCAACATTTGCTGCCATATAAGAGGACAGATAGCACGAAACATTTCAGCACTATTTTCCTTCTTCCCAACAATATTTTCCTGTCTCTCAGTACACTGCTTAGCATTTGGAATGCGGCCTTGGCCATCCCAATACGCCTTCGGATCTCAATCTCCGTCGCCTGTTAGAACACTTCTCAGGTGTCCCCGACCTGTATCCCCGACGAGTATCCCCGACGAGTATCCCCGACGAGTATCCCCGACTTGTATCCCCGACCTGTATCCAGACCAGTATCCCCGACCTGTATCCGGACCAGTATCCCCGACTTGTAATTGACATTTTGGGTTCCTCTTTTGCTGATGACCATAGACTCAGTTTTCTTGTAGTTTATGTTTAGTTCTTTCTTCTCGCTTTCTTTTGTTCCCTTCTGTAGGAGGTCTTGTAATTTTCTTCCGTGTCTGCTATCAGTAATTTGTCATCTGCATATCTTTTATTTTTAAGCATGTGGCTACCAAAAAAATCCTGGCAGAACTTCTAGTTCTCTCAGAATTACCAAGCTGTGTATGTCGAATAAATCCGAAGAGAAGACACATCCTTGTCTTACACCCCCTTTCTATCCGTGTATACCTGCTGAGCTCATTTCCTGTCAATCTCTCCCAAGAAGTCATCGCAATTCGCAAACATCATGAAAAACAAAGCTCTGATCGTTTAATTCCTTAAAATAGTCGACAGATAAACGATACTTATGCTCTGTTTCTCAACAGCAGGATAAAATGGGCTCCCTCGAATTGGTTATCAACCAGTCTAGTTGACGGATTACTACGATTTCAGAACAGATAAGACAAAGAGAAACTCCTCCATCATCTTTCCCAAGAAGCCATAACAATACCCAGACATAATGAAATGGAAGCTATGGAGATACATGATCGCTTACATCCTTAAAATGGTTAACTGACAAATAATATATAAATATACTGGTACACTTAGCTTTTTACTGAGTTGCTAGTAACTATTCTAATTATATGTCGTTAAGTATATATATATATATATATATATAATACTTTATTTATAATAAATATTTATTGCTCTATTTCTATATTGAGCACTGTTTTAAATTAATGTTTTGAACGTTGTAAATATTTTTTCATTCCTTACTCATTTGGATATATATATATATATATATATATATTGTTTAATTACTTAGTTTTTGGTTATAATAAAATTAGACTAGTGCACATTTGTATTAAAAAGTGTTCAATACATCTATATTGTAGAACTTTTGAATATTCTTCATTTGTAAACGAGTTATTACGCGACCTAGGTTTCTACCATGTGGTGTCTTCAGGCGATTTGCAATAACTGATTTTACCGTTTTTTATGAACGCTCACGTAACGGGGAATTTTTGAATGCACAATTTATATAATACAATTTATATTTATTATAAATTATAGTTTAGAACATGTACAAATTAGAATCTACTACAAAATTGTACATTTTGTTTCGACATCGAAAGAACAATGTCTCATCAGATAGTTAATAATGATGGTAATAAACGTTACTTTTGAAAAAGAAAATTAAAAAATATCATTTTTTTGTTTTCCCATCTTTTCTATCGTTTTTACCTCGTACGAAAAATATTCCCTAGATAAGGGGGAAGTGATATTTTTTAGTTTTCTTTTTCAAAAATTCATAGCTCTATTTCTATATTGAGCAACGTTTTAAATTAATGTTATGAACGCTGTTAATATTTTCTTTGTTATTTATTCACTTGGATCATAGAATTTATATATATATATAATCGCTTCAAATAACTGGAAAGAGTTGATAAGGCGTAAAAAGTGAATCAATCTTGGGTGTGCGGATTGATTAAATAACGGCTCGGAATTGGAAATTGGAGAGCCGATATCTAATTCCAGTCTGATTCGTTATTTTCCGTTACGCTCAAATACCCTTGAGAAAGGCATGAATCCATTTCTTCTTTCCAAGTATGAGTCAATTAGTAGTATTTGTATTGGTAAATCAATACCCTAAAATGTTCTTGCAATCTTAAAATATTTTCTGACTTTAAATAACCTGCAAAACGTCGATAAACCGTAAAAAATCTATCTATCTATTGGGCTGACCTAAAACTTTTTAAGAAACTAGAAAAAATTTAAAGTTTTGCCTCCTTTTTTATTATCAATTCAGCCCTAGCAAAATAATAACGCCACTAAGAAGCAAGGGGACTACTGGGTGTAAAAGAGAAGTAAAAGACGGAACCGGAAACCCAATCTTAAAGAGGCAACAAGCGATAAACCTTCATTCCTGTTCAAAACAACTGGAAGGAGTTTGAACTGGACGATGGACAAACCTATTTACTCATATTGGGGAAGGGGGAAAATAAAAAAAATAATTAGTGAAAAAAATTAAGAGTTCTGGGGGAGACGTTAGAAAACTAGAGTTGAAGTAGAGTTTAGAAGGAACTGGAAAGACTGATCCTAAACAGGAAATAAGGGATAAACATCTACTCCTATTAAAAAAACTGAGAAAGAGTGTGAACTGGATGATAAACGAATCTATCTTCTCCTTTTGGTGGAGGGAAAAAATAAAATATATAATTATTGAATAAACTGTCAGAGTTCAGGCGTAAACGTTAGGAGTACAGGTTTGGCGCAGATGTTAAAGGAACCGGAAACCCTGTCCTAAACAGGAAACAAGGGATAAACCTCTACTCTAGTTTAAAAAACTAAGGAGGAGTGTTTAATGGGTACAAACTAATAGGTGAAGAGCCTTTGATCATTATCTTTTCTTTTACAACCTGCTTCTCGATATTAAAATGACAATGACGCATTAAAGAAGATGAAAAAAAAAAAATTAAGCAAGAATAAACCAAAAGAGAACGGAAGAGCGTAGTAAACAAAGTGAATATTTAATGCAAAAAAAAAAAAAAAAAAAAAAAAAAAAAAAAGTGAGCTTAAAATTTCGAAGAATAAAAAGTTTAATACCAGGACTTCAAATATCGGTAGAAAGGTCAGAAAGACGACTTGTCAAAACATGTAAGCCAAAACAACAAAGATGAAGATACTATTACGAATAATTCAATGATTCATAGCAAGCTGAAAACTTGGGCACTTCGATGAGGTATGATAGTTAGCAATCTTTTCTCTCTAATTCAATTCATCATCATCATTTATCCATCACACCTGTGGTGCATAGGACAGCAACTTTTTGTTCCTGTTTCTGTAACAAACTCTTTTTTATGGGGCAGGGTTGTTAGTCCTGCACCCAACCATTAAGTCTGGAAGACCGGTAAACCATTCTTGGTCCTTATGTTTACAGCACCTGGTATTCCCTAATGGTCACCCATTTAAGTACTGACCAGGCTCGATGTGGCTTAACTTCGGTGATCGGACGGGAACCGGTGTATTCAACACGATATAGCCGTAGACTAAATCAATTACGACTGAGTAATGAGTTCAATCCTCACTGGGTGCTCCATACTTTCGGCCTTGTATCACAGATAAGCAACGTTTTGAAAATCGTTTGGGCAACTTGATGTGGTGTAATAGTGAATAAAACTGTCTCGCTAAAACAATTACGATTGAGTAGTGAGTTGAATGTACCTTGTGCGCAGTGGATATCGGCTCGTAACGAGAAATAGTTCGAATTCCAGTTTAATTCTTTGCATTCATTTACGCGCAAATACCCTTGGGAAAATAGGTATCAATCCGTCTCTTTCCTACAGTTATGGGTTAAATAATAGGTCAGATGGGCTTCTATACTGGCAACCAGTCTACCGCAGAAAGCAATGGCAACCTACTGCGGGATAATCTTCTCCCCAGTAAGTCATGTTTCTTTCGAGACATGATATCCAAACGTGTATCACGTATAGCACTTACTTGATTGAGTGAATTGGATCCTCACCAAATGATCCACACTTTCGGCATTGTGTCACAACTGAGCTACGCTTAGAAATTCATTTGGACACTTTGTTAGCAAACTTCTTACGCTAAAATTTGTCTCGCTAGATCAGTTACAAATGAGTAGAGAGTTCGTTCCTCTCTGGGTACTCCATACTTTCGGCCTTGTGGCTTAGAAAGTAATTATAACAAGCTGGAAACTTGTCGACTCCCATCAGAAACAAACTAATAAAAAAAGCTTTGAGCAAAAACTGGCATTTTCAATTAATAAAGAAGAGTTTTAAAACTCCAGAGTTTAGGTGGAGACGGTATAGCGTTTAATGTATACTTTAGAAGGGACAGGGAACACAATTCTAAACAGGAAACAAAGTATAAACCTCTACTACTGTATTTACATTATTCGGACTATTGTCCTCATTTTAGAGTTGTGAGTTCAATACCAGGCTACAGCAGTGGTGACCAAGTAACTTGCAAGGTTAGAGGGAGATAACTCAGGACTTCCAATCGAGGATTTACGCAAGGAATGGAGTTCATGTACCCCAGTGATGGTAATAAAGGATTCGGTTCGAAATTCCTAGCACCTGAAGAAGACCGGAGCGTACAACGGTCGAAACGTCGTACAAATGGCAACAAAGATAAGGACAAAAGTTCGAATAATGTAGATACTGTAAATACTACCTCATCTCAGAAATATAGACAAATATCTCTATTTCTGTTTAAAAGACCAGCGAGGAGTGTTTAGTATGTTTTTCGTTGCATTCTCATACGCACAAATACTCTTAGAAAAGGTATGAATCCGACGTTTCTCCTTCTAGTTATGGGTTAAATAGCAATACAAATTGTGTTCTATAACCATGGTTATCAATCAGTTTACCGTAGAAAGTAATGGCAACCTAATACGGGAATATCTTCTACCCAGTCAGTCAGGTCTTTTTCGAGACATGATCGCCCAAACTTGTATCGTGTATGGCACTTCACTGGCTGAATAATGTCAAGTAAATCTTTGTCATTTTAATAAGAAAGTAAGTCAGTTAAGTGCCATACGTCATACACCCTTGGGGGATAATGTTTCGAAAGAGACATGACTGACTGGGCAGAAGATTATCCCGCAGTAGGTTGCCATTGCTTTCTGCGGTAGACTGGTTTCCAGCCAAGGCTATAGAACTCAATCTGTTCTGTTATTTGACCCATAACTGGAGGAAAGAGACGGATTAATACCTTTCCCAAGGGTATTTGCGCGTAAGTGAATGCAAGGAATTCAGCTGGAATTCGAACACGATTCCTCGTTCCGAGTCGATATACACTGCACCACAACGCACAACCTAATCAGGAAGAGCAGACAATAAAAAGTGAAGATCAACAGGCTTTTCACCTTTTTCAATTGCTTGCAACTCCTGATTCACAATGATTTGCTTCACACAGAAAAAAGGATCAAAAATTTAAAAAAAGAAAAGCAAACAAGAAATAAACCTGAAGTTCACTGAAGAGCGTACAAAACAGTGAAAGATGAAAGCAAAATAATTTTTTTTTTTTTAAAAAGTGAGTTTAAAGTTCCGAATAATACAATGCTTTATATCAGAACTTTAAACAGGAGTAGAGATATTTGTCAATATTTCTGAGATGAGGTAGTATTTACAATATTTACATTATTCGGACTGTTGTCCTTATCTTTGTTGCCATTTGTACGACGTTTCGGCCGTTGTACGCCCCGGTCTTCTTCAGGTGCTAGGAATTTCGAACCGAAACCTCTATTACAATCCCTGGGGTATATAAACTACATTCCTTCACGCTAAGAAATTCAGAAAGGCGGAGTCCTAGGTATGACTATAAAATGCATCTGGCAGCAAGACCTCTGATTGGGAGTTTGTGAGGAGTATGGGACCACTTCTTAATTGCTGTTGTTCCCAGGTCCACCCTGACCCAGAATGAGAGCACCTGTTAGGGTCCCAGCTATGGGCAAATAGTTAACCCCTAAACTGGGGCCAAAAAATATGAAAGTATGAAAATACACTTTTATAGTAAAAACTCCCGGAATACATTTTTGAAGGAAAAAAATATTACCAGCGATACATTTTTTATTGGAAAAAAAACAAAACAATATTACCAGTAATACATCTAACTTTCAACAAAACCCACTTTACAAAAATACGTCATTGAAACCTCATGTACAAACTGATTTCTTACAAAGAATACATATTCTATACATACTAATCTATCGTAAAAATCTTGTTGGCATTAAATAACATATTGAGGTTGATCTACCGTAAAACAAGCCAAACAAAACAAAATCAGAAAGGCTTTTGTGGCAATGTGTAAATCAAAACAACAAAGATAGAGATACTAGTTTGGATAATTCAGTGAATCATAACATGTTGCAAAATTGTCGGCATCCATCAAAGACAAACAATGAAAAAAAAGAAAAAAAACGTAATGAGTGAAAGTTTCTAATGTAATTTATAAAGAAAAGTTTTAAAACTCCCGGCCAATTTTTTTAAATACGGAGTAGAATTTCTTTATTTACGTCTTTTATTTTATTTTTTTGTTTTGTTTTGTCTTTTTGTTTTTGTTCTCACAAGTTGACTGATAATTTATCTCCAGGTTGTTAAATCAGATTTGATAGCATTGAGCAATGTCTCCCGCCACTGGAAGCAAAGATATTGAAGAGTTTAGTCTTTGTATCTCATCTCATATTACACGCGAGCGTGTTCTTACTGATGATTTACCTCAGTGATCTTTTGCCTCTTCGTAAAGAGAGCCGGGCAGGTAATCTACTGTAATGAAGCGCAGCTCCTTTTACCATTGATTTTTTTTCTTTTGAGTTATTGGAGGCTGCGTGTGACTGCAGGTACGACCTGTCTGGCTCATCTGCCGGCCGGACAGAAAAGCAAATGGAGGGAAGGGAACTAGGCGCTTCTCGCCCTTTTCCGACTGACGTGGCCAAGGAAAGAACATCAACGAACAATCGATTTCTCTCTCTCTCTCTCTCTCTCTCTCTCTCTCTCTCTCTCTCTCTCTAAAACAATGTATTCATCAACTTCAATATTCAAATTTAATCTGGGACGCCCGCTCTGGTCCGGAAGTTTTCGGCGAATTCCGGATGTTAGTCAAAACGGTGCACGTCATCTCTCCATGCTTGACATCGCACAAGGCACTGGCGAATTCGATGCTTGACTTGGGTGTGTTACAGCAACTGTCATTTTTGACAAAGTGCCCGGATGTTATCGCAAACGTATCAGCTTCACTGGTACTGATATTTTACACCATAGATAACATAAGTCTAATCACGTTGACATCTGATATTGAAAATTTTAAATTAAACTCTTTCCGGGTTTCCGCTCTGATCAACAAGCAATATGGCAAACGAAACACCTACAAGTTTCTCTAAGATAAGCCAAGATACTTGTTTTATTATTATTCTATCTAGTGACATGTAATAGAGGAAAGTATACAGATCACGCCACAGTTAATAGGTGCACCTCCATAGCCAGGCTGATAATGGAACCGTAAGAGGACGAGATGTCCTACTAGAATTTATTATCGGTGAACACAATCTTAGTAACATAAGACATTCAGATGACACTGTGTTGATAGCAGGAGTAGGATAAAAAACTGCAGAAACTCCTTGAAAATGTCGTCAAAGAATGTAAGAAGACAGGATTAATCACCGATTGTAAGAAAACAGAATGATTTTCAGCAAGCGAAACAGTCCATGACGCAAACTATGACATGGGAAAACCAGAATCAAGCTAGAATATTCGGAGTGTGTTTTAACAGAGTTTTTTTTTTTTTTTAATCATTTCACCCCGAGCAAGGCGGAAACGCCACTGATGTGCAGGGGGTTACATAAATGTAAAAAGATTAATTAGAAAAGAGTGAGGAGTACAAGCTAGTTAGAAAAGAACAATGGAAAGCTGAGAAAGCAGGTGCGATGACAGATACATAGGTGGAGAGAAAGGGAAGGTTATACAGGGGAGGGGAGGGGAGAGAGCTAGAGGCCAGAGGTTAGTAGATGAGTATTAACTTTATGGAAGATGTGACACCGAAATCCGAAGGCTCACTGAAATAGCAGAACCCAGAGCCGAGCTGCTCCAATTATAGTTGGGTTTCTTTACTGATCCACCTTTTCTTCCCCAGCAATGTGTTAATTAGTAAACCATTATTATCTAAATTGTCTAGTAAGACTTGTATCAGTAAACCATGATTATTTTTAAAAAAATAATTAATTCTAAAAATATTTTTTTGGTTTTAAATAACCGGCAAAGTTTTGAATCAGCCGTAAGAAATGAATCAATCAACTCTGTGTCTATTTCTCGATGATAGTGTACTCAGCAAATTAATTCCAAGACATCTTCATTATTATTTCTTGTGGAGTTGTGGCGAAACTTCGCCGCAAAATTGTAGTGACGGGTTTGTGCCGGAAGTAAGACACGGAACACGAAGGTAGGTTCAAAACAGTGCATTAGTACAAGAAACAAGATATTCAAAAGAATTGTTAATAATAAGTAATATAGAAATAAATAAGTCTAAAGGTATTATTACGCTCCCTGACTAGTAGCTGTCGTTAACAGCTCTCGTTAGCTGCTGTACTTGCCTGCTCCTTAACTGCTCGTAACTACTCTTTAATTGCTCTCTAAATGTAACGCAGGTAAATTATATATAGTAAGAGGAAGTGATATAAGTGAGCCTACCACAATTTAAGTCCCAAAACGTTGGGTGCATCGATTCCATAAATCGAGTAATAAATGTGGTGTCTCTCTACGTATTTGCATATTTTACTTACAAGTAAAATTTTGAGGTTCTCGACAAAACCTAATGTAATCGATACTGACATGGAAGCCCGCCTTCATTCACTTGACGTGATGTGGCTTCCCTCTGTCTTTTCTACAATTATTTTCATGGCAACTGTTCTGACGAGCTGTTTTCTCTGGTTCCCCGATCACATATAGTTACGCATGCTACTAAATTGACATCAAGGTTTTACCGTCGAGATAATTCAATGTAACTGCCTCTTTTACTCTAATTGGTTTTTTTTCTTTTCTTTTTCTTTTTTTTTTTTTTTTTTTTTGCACTTTCCATCTGTTGAACACCCGTTTACTTAATCCCCTGATAGCTACAATCTCTAGAATTTTAAATGAAACGTCAATTGTCATCTTTTATCTCCTGGATTCCCATCCATCTTTTATCCATACTTCGACAGCCCTATAGCCTGTTTTTTTTTCTTTTATTGTAACCCCCTTTGCACCAGTGACGGTCCTGCCTTGCTTGGGGTGAAATCGTTATAAAAAAGGTGTTAATGACAATAAAGCCGAATATTTTATAAAGTCGATCACTTGATTCAATTGTTGCACTACAACAGTAAATATAGTTCATGCAATTGTCATTTGATTGATTAGATTTTACGGTTTATCAACCCGTTTTGGGTTATTTAAAGCCGAAATACATTTTGGACTGTAAGAATAATTCTTTTTTTGTGAGTGAATATTGCATTAAAAACTTTTGGATATATATGTGATTTTCTAGATATAGGTTCTACTTTTTAACCCATAGCCTGGGGGAAGAGATTGTTTTAGGATAATAATGGTTTGGTGATACAAGAGTTAATAATTAATTCATAGCTGGGGGAAAAAAGATGGATTCATATTTTTTACTCGTAAGTGAATTTCATGAACATGACTGGAATTAAAACTCGGTTCTCCAATTTCTTATTCTGAACCACTATCCATTACACCATCCGCACATCCGTAGCTCATGCAAAATAAAGTACTTGCAGTTTTCCAGTATTATGATGATAATGGCGTAGGTTTTCATGGCTCTCAATCAGTTCCATTTCTCCTATGAATTTCTATGACTTCGCGAGAAAGATAATGTAGTCATTTCTCGTTGCCCACTTTGCTGTTTTAAATTTCTTTTCATAGACTAGTTGCCATTCAAGGCTAAAGTTCTTAGTTTTTCTTTTAGTCCTTGATACTATTTTCTCTATATACTAATAGATATCTGGGAAGTGGTAAAACAGAGGACGGAAAGTGCGATACTGAGATCCGAAGACGTATTGGAATGGCCAAAGATGTATTTCAAAAGCTAAGCGATGTATTAAGAGACAGAAATATCTTGTTAGAAACAAAGAAAAGAATATTGAACTGTAATGTGATATCTGTCCTTCTGTAAGGCAGCGAATACTGAATAATATACTGAAAGATGAAGAAGAGACTTGAAGCAACAGAAACGTGGTTCTGCAGAAACATAGTGAGGAAAACATAAACCGAAACTGTGAGCAACGGCGTTGTTTTGGAGAAAATAGAAACCAGAAGGAACTTATACTTAACATCAAGAATCAGTCAATTAAGTGCCACACGTGAAACACGCTTGGGTAATCATGTCCCGAAAGAGACATGACTGACTGGGCAGAAGATTATAACGCAGTAGTTTGCCATTACTTTCTGCGGTAGACTGGTTGCCAGCCAAGGCTATAGAAACTAATCTGTCTGTTATTTAACCCATAACTGGAAGGAAGAGACAGATTAATACCATCAGTAACACGAAGAATAGGTAGCTGAAATGTTTGGGACATAATAAGGAAGGAAGGCTTAGAAAATCTGATACTCACAGGATTGATTGAGAAATGGATTAAAACAGCGCTTAACATACTTGATAAACTTGAGTAAATAAATGATAGCACAGGATTTGGGGAAATGAAAAAAAACAAAACATATCATGAGCCACAAAGAACAGTGAGATATGAAGGGTCATATATTTTCCATAATAATAGTACTTCTATGCATAGGAAATATAACGAAGTAGTTTTCTGGATTTTTCAGCATCTACATATTTGAAGGTGTTTTTTGGTTTGATTTTTCTTCTTTTTTTTATTTTGTTCACGTGTTGATAGCTTCTTCTTCATGTGTCGTGTCCCTTCAGGAGATCATGGACTTCCACTTGGCTTTGTCTCTTGTCGCTCTCAACGTTCCTCTTCTTGGTCTCTCTCCCAAACCCCGCTCATCCATCCATTTGCTCAGGCCGTCCAAGTAAGTCTCACGCTGCTTTCCCGTGTCTCTCTTTCCATCTATCCGTCTTGTGGGTATTAAATTCTCCATGTCTTCCTTCCTCACTTCATGTCCCAGAACCTCATCTCTCCCTTCCTTATGTTAATTATGAGTTTTTTCCTCTCCAACACCACGTCGTTAGTATCGTGCTCAGTCCATGGTATCCTCAGCATCCTTCTGTTAAACCACATTTCTGCTGCCGCGAGCCTTTCCTTCATCCTTGAGGAGATTGTCCAACATTTATTGCCATACAGAAGGACAGATATCAAATAACAATCCAGCACTCTCTTCTTTGTTTACAATGAGATATTCTTGTCTTTCAGTACTCTGGCTAGCTTTTGAAATAGTGAAGAATCCTCGACAACTATGTATGACAGTGCGTCTGTATATTCATGCATGTGCGTATGTGTATGTGTAAATGTGTGGAGGCGTGTGCGCATGTGCTTACGTACTGAAATGACGGGGAATATAACAAAAGAATGCACTAATAGCCCCATTAATAAATTTTTTCATTAGAAAAATGTATTTAAAAAAAACCTTTTAGTGTAGTGTTATATGTATTTTTATAATATGGGGTATTGTATATTTTATAAGACTATATTACTATGGTGCAGAACCTCCTTTTTGTTTTTTTACTAGTGTTCACCCAATACAAGGTGGAGAATTACTAAATGAGACGTTACCCAGGAATCAAAGTAGAACGTCTTCGGTCAGAAACATAATGTGTAGGTGAAGACCATATTCCGTGACATGCTCAATCAATTGTAATAAGTAAATAGCCCGCTAATAGAAGTCTGTTACAAAGGCTGCTCACTCAAAACATTTAATTTGTGAAAAAAAAAACTCCCGAGAGAATACTTTCCTGATCGCGATGATCTTAACTGCCATGTCAACTGTTATCTGTCCGACATATCCTCACAATAAGTGTTTCTTACTTCCTTAGGTTAGTAACACCCTAGCCTGAGTGCCACTTGGGCCTTCTGTTGAGTAGACAATTGTATACAAAATATTGGTATTTTTGATTGAACAAAATAGTATGAATCTCTCTGAAAAAAATTACTACCTCTGATGTAAAACAATGACTCTTAGACGAAATGAATTAAACTGACAGGGTAGTTACGGTTCAATTCATACCCGTTTTAAACCCACGAAATCTACCCAGACTGTCAACTTGACAAGGGTAGATGATTGATCTCTTCGCAAACCCTATCGAACGCAACTTTCTGTTGTTTCCTGCTGCTTCGAGAGAAACACTCCCGTTAATATTGGCCCGCCTGTTCGGAAACACACGTCGTACGTAAAATATCTTGACGACGCAAACTTTTAACAGGACAAGATTCGTTTGATTTGTGACGATTTCATTAGGGGTGTTCGGGGATACACCTCTTCAGACAATCAATCACCAGACACCGAAAGTAGGTCTGTTGTAAAGCAACCATTTTCTTGTAATCGGCCCGCTGCGCAGTTTCCGGGCGTCAACACGACCCACCCGCCTCGCTTTCAATATAGACAAACAGCCACTTGTATGCCAGCCAGCTTCAGGAAACTCATCAAATCGACTCTATGAAGTAACACACATACGCGTGTGGCAAAAAAATACAAAAATAAAGCCATGTTCGGGTTTTCGAAACAACAAGTTTAATGGCGCCAGAGAGAGGATGATCTTTCATTGTTGTTGGTTTGGTTTTCAATATCTGTCAAACTTCAACTCGTTAGAGGGTCCTGGGTATGACTGTAAACTGCATCCGGCAGCAAGGCCTCTGATTTGGAGGTTGTAAGGGTCTTGGAACCATTGCTGTTGTTCTCAGGTCTACCCTGACCCCGAGTGGAAGCACATGTTAGGGTCCCAGCTATGGGCAAATAGTTAACCCCCAAGCTGGGGTCAAAACAATATGAAAGTATAAAAAAAGACTTTTATAGAAAAATATACATTTTTTATCAAAAATATTACCAACAATATATTTTGAAGAAAAAATATTGCCATCACAGATTTTAGAAGGAAAAAAAGATTATTGCCATAGTATATTTTTGATCGATAAAAAACATTACTAGCAATACATTTTTTAATACAAAATTAGAAGAGATTTTCAGTTTCTAAAATAAAAACATTTCGTCAAAATCTAACTAAATCAACTTTCTTACTATAACTGAACATTAAAAAATACCTTAAAACACTACCTTTTTGGCATTAAATAACCCACAGAGCTTGATATGCCGTTAAACAAAATTCAAACTCAAGAAACTAAACTCGTTAGAAAGAAACGTGGGTCAAATCGACAAGGATCCTTAGAAAGTTCAAAATAATCTTAAAATAATGCTTTTTTTAAAACTTTCAGTGCTTTTAAAGTAAAATCTTTTAGGACACAATAAGGAAAGACGGTTTGAAGAATTTGGCACTCATTTTATCACTCCCTCTCTTCCAGGACTGCAGTACATAATAGCAGACAGTATAAAAAAAGGCACTCCCTCCCTCACTATCCATCTGCGAACATCTTTATCTTCATTGGCTTTAATGCCCGTCATGATCAGTCAGTTAAATGCCATAAGTGATATACGTTTAGGCGATCATATCTCTAAAGAGGATTTTTCTTTTAAATTTATTAAGAGTTTAATATGAATAAAGAAAAACTACATGAAGATAAAAAGAATTAGAATTTTTAAAAAAATACTAAAATTCTGAGAGATGAATTCAAAGTGGGGTAATTAATAATTATTATTAATAATAAACAATATTTTTTTTAATCATTTCACCCCGAGCAAGGCGGAAACGCCACTGATGTGCAGGGGGTTACATAAATGTAAAAAGATTAATTAGAAAAGAGTGAGGAGTACAAACTAGTTAGAAAGGAACAATAGAAAGCTGAGAAAGCAGGTGCGATGACAGATACATAGGTGGAGAGAAAGGGAAGGTTATACAGGGGAGGGGAGGGGAGAGAACTAGAGGCCAGAGGTTAGTAGATGAGTATTGACTGAGGTTGTAGCCATCAGGAAAGCAAGAATACGGGAGCGAGTTCCACAGGCGGGAAGTGCGAGAGAGGAAGCTGCAGGAGTAGAATTGTCGTCTGCATTTGGCTAACCTGACTGTGAATGGGTGGGACCCAGTTGCCAGTCTGGTTGCACGAGTAACCACCTGTTGAGGAGGCATCAGTGACTTAAACTCATCCGAGCAGAAGCCATGAAAGTATTTATAGAAGAGACAAAGGGAGGCCACATTTCGACGATGGGGAAGTGGCTGCAGTCGAGTCGCCAGATCAGTACCTATCACATTACAGACTCTCCTTTGGAGCTTGTCAAGAACACTGAGGAGAACGGCAGGGGCACCTGACCATAAATGGCAGCAGTACTCCATGCACGGACGGATGGTTGACTTGTAGGGCACCTGACCATAAATGGCAGCAGTACTCCATGCACGGATATTCGAGGGAGATAGAAAGAAAGAAAGAAACAAAGAAACAAACAAACAAACAAACAAACAAACACATAGGGGAATCTGTATTCATCTGGGTCTAAGTATTTGAGTAAGTATTTCTTCTCTGGCAGCATGTGGTCATTAATTTACCAAGCATCGAGCAACTTAACATCTTTTAAACGGTCAGTTTGTAATATGCACCTGATGATCGCATAGTACCTGAAACTCCTAGCCGTGCCACAGGTGTAGGATATGTAATTTGTTAATATGTATTTAATATCTCTGTTTATACTACATTGAGCACTGTTATTTTAACACCTAAATAATATTTTTATACTTGTGTGTATACCCATATGTGTATTTATTAATTCACAGGTTGTGTTGCTTCGTTTTGGTATAATTAGAAGATAACACAAACTTGAATTAATGATGTTTATTTTTGGTATAAAACTTTAGGTTTTTACATCAAGTTAGAACCTTTAAATTTTGTGTGGATATAGGAGCAGACTAGCTAAATTCTCTTCACTGTGGGATGCTAGTAGCAAACGAGCCTATCCATTCTGGACTCTAGTGGTCAACTGACTAGCGTCTTTCTCTTTTCAAATCTCCAACCCAAAACTCTGTCCTCAACTACTACTTCTTACTCCTACTCTTATTCCTACTCCTACCAAAAGAAACGGTTTCTTATTTTGCCGCCCAATTTTGAATTCTTGGCGTCAGTGTGTCTATCTTTTTCTATTTTTAGAACACTCGCCATTTTATAAACCATAACACACATAACTACACTTCCATCTTACTGTTGAGCACTTTTCTTATGTGTAATATCACTTTATACCTTATTTCCTAATTGTCAACGGAATATGGAACCTATTTATTTAAATTACTGTACCAAAAAAAAATCTTGGTACCAGGCAAAAAATATTACAAACTAGCCCTATTACACAATATTAAGTGTGTCTTAAACAGGATGATTAAAAAACTCTATTTCTTTCAACACAACAAGGATTCCTTCATCCTGGAGCACAAAGAATTTTATGGATTTAAATTACAAAAAACAAAATCCATTACTTGACGATTAGTTCTTGAACTTCAAGAATAACTTGTTTGCAGGGATTAACACAGTAAAATTCTGAAATACCACCAACGAGCTTCAAAACAATCCGGAAAGACATATCGTCGTTTGAAAAATCTGATAAAATTATTATTAAATCGGACAAGACGGGCAACCATAATTTCATCAACGTGGAGGCATACCACAAAGTCATCCTCCGTGAAATTAACAATAATTATAAAAAGCTGCCTAATAATTGGGAAACTAACATTAACAGAGAAGTCAAAAAGTAGTCAAGGACCTTAAAATAGATGGCCGAATCCCAATATTGCATAAACAAGACATTTATCACAATCACAAACCACAAACTAATTTCACCAACAACCCACAATACTGATTACGAAACTCTTCCAAAGACTATCGAGGAAAAATTAGCAAAATAAATCTCGAAAGTGCTTCCAAATTCACAAAGGATGCTTTAGGTATGAACCAATGGAAGAACACAGCCGCGGCAATTGATTGGTTCACTAAAATAAAAAAGGGGGAATGTGCGTTGTGGCACAGTGGATATCGGCTCGGAACAAGAAATCGGGGAACCGAGTTCGAATTCCAGTTGAATTCCTTGCATTCACTTACGCGCAAATACCCTTGGGAAAGGTATTAATCCGTCTCTTCCCTCCAGTTATGGGTTAAATAATAGGACAGATTGGGTTCTATAGCCTTGGTCGGCAACCAGTTTACCGCAGAAAGCAATGGCAACCTACTGCGGGATAATCTTCTGCCCAGTCAATCATGTCTCTTTCGAGACATGATCGCCCAAAGCGTGTATCGCGCATGGCACTTAACTGACTGACTGATCCGTCTATTTCTGAAATACTTTTAACTGCAGCCTTAAACATGGCTAAAAATTACTGACCCATCAGTGATTAAAACATTAACATAATTAAACAAGCACAACAATTTATTTTATTCTACGATGGATGCCTGTAGACCAGAAAAAATTACCCTGATTTATGCATTGCTATGGAAGCGTATGATTCTGAAGAGGCATGTGATTTGGTCGGCCGTTTTTATTATGGAATTTAAGGTACATCTTTGAATTAAACAACGCCGCTCTTTACAGAGATGGTGGATTAATCATCCTCCGTAAAACAAGTCCACAACAAACAGATAGGCTTAGAAAAGATTTAAGTTTTTTAAAGACTACGATCTAAATATAACTGTCACCACTAAAGCATAAGGTGTAAATTTCTTAGATGTAACCTTTGACCTGAACAATAGCCTGGACAAACCGTATCCTAAAGACAAGCATAAATTCATAAACAAGGAATCAAATCATCACCATATCATTAATAACGTGCATGAATCAATCCAATTTCGTTTATATACTAACTCTAGTAATAAGGAAGTTTTTGACAACTCAAGACTCATTTAAGTGCCATACGTGATACACGCTTGGGCTATCATGTCTCGAAAGAGACATGACTGACTGGGCAGAAGATTATCCCGCAGTAGGTTGCCATTGCTTTCTACGGTAGAACCCAATCTGTCCTGTTATTTTACCAATAACCGGAAGGAATAGACGGATTAATATCTTTCCCAAGGGTATTTGTGCGTAAGTGAATGCAATGAATTCGGCTGGAATTCGAACTCGCCCCCCCGCCGCCGATTTCTCGTTCCGAGCCGATATCCAATACTCCACAACGCACATCCTTGACAACTCAAGTATCAGATACATTAATGCTTTAGATAAAAGTAGACTCAACACTGGTTTAGAATACTCTGTTAAAAAACGAAGTAATGAATTGAAACTACGCAAACATAACATTATATGGTTTAACTCATCCTTCAACCGTAATGTCCAAACCAAAATTTGAATTCTTTTCCTAAATTTAATTCCAAAGCATTTCTACTTTTCACCCACACTTAAAAATGATTTTCAACAAAAACAATGTTAAAGTTAGTTACAGCTGAGTTAAGAACATAGTTAAATATATTTTACAACATAATAATATACCAAACAAATACTTTGTGCAACTGTATAACAGTTACCCTACTACTAATAATAGTTTCCTTTCTAAAAACAATTGTAACAGCCGGAAATATAAGACCTGTCCATTAAACGGCTAATATATGTCCGAAAGTGTTATTTATAGAACTCGCATGCATTCGGATGACGATGTTAAATTTTATTTTAGAGCCACAACAAATACGTGGAATTATCGTTTCAATAATCATATGTTGTCTTTAAACAATAGTAAATAGTAAAAGCCTCGATTTATCTATATATTATTGGCAATTAAAAAACAACAACCCAATTATTACATGGAATATCGTCGCTAAAACCAAATCTTATAATGGAAAAGAAGTGAGATGTAACTGATGTCTTTTAGAAAAACTTGTAATCTTAAATCAAATAAATAGCTGAAATTTACTGAACAAAAAAGCGAATTACTGACCACCTGCTGCTATAAATATACTTACTCAAATACTTAGACCAAGATTAATACAGATTCCCCTATACGTTTGTTTGTTTGTTTGTTTGTTTGTTTGTTTCTTTCTTTCTTTCTTTCTTTCTTTCTTTCTTTCTTTTCCCAGAAAATATGATTTATCATGAATAATAATTAGGAATTACTCACCTTTGAATTCATCTCCTAGAATTTTAATAATACTTTTTTTTAATTTTGATTTTTTTATCTTCATGGAATTTTTGTCTATTCATATTTGAAGAGGCTCATCCCTTGTTTCCTGTTTAGGTTGTGGTTTCCGGTTTCTCTCTTTTCCAATCTTTTCATTCTTACGTAGCCCCCTGCGCATCAGTGGCGTTTTCGCCTTGCTTGGGGTGATATGATTAAAAAAAAAATTTACTCTTGATAAATTAAAAAAAATAGTACCCTAACACTGTAAGATTTAATTTCCACGAAAATCAAATGAACTTAAATTCAAATCTGTTAACCCCCTAGGGCCATTCGTATCATATTTGATACAGTATTTCCCTATAAGGAAACATTTGGTATTTCCCTATAAGGAAACATTTGGTATTCATTGACTGAGCAGTCAGTACTGCTTTCATTTGAAATTTATAAAATATTTCTCTTAAAAAATTTTTCAGGAAAATATTTCTTTCAAGGCTTGTTTTCATACTGTATCAAATATGATACGAATGGCCCTAGAGGGTTAATCTCAGTCTGTTTATCTATCTATCTATCTATTAACCCTCTAGGGCCATTCGTATCATATTGGATACAGTATGAAAACAAGCCTTGAAAGAAATATTTTCCTGAAAAATTTTTTAAGAGAAATATTTTATAAATTTCAAATGAAAGCAGTACTGACTGCTCAGCCAATGAATACCAAATGTTTCCTTAAAGGGAAATACCAAATGTTTCCTTATAGGGAAATACTGTATCAAATATGATACGAATGGCCCTAGAGGGTTAAATATTCAATAGGTACCTGATGATTATGAAACTCCGAGTCGTGCCACCGACGTAGGATACTATTTATATTTGTTTATAGATAATTAATAGCTCTGTTTATAATACGTTGAGCACAGTTTTATTAACACCTGAATAATATCTGTATGTATGTGTGAATACCCATATATATATATATATTCGTCATCCACATACAAGCCTGTTTCGCTGTATCACAGCTCATCAGTGTGTTAGACATCCACTACCTTCTGACCGTGATCGAAACTCGACCGATTTGGTGTCAGTCGGAATCGCTAACCCCTAAGCCATAGACACATGGAATCAGAGAAAGGAAATTTTAGTGTGTTATATATAAGTAGTGTATACACACGGCAGTCACTGAAAGAACTCAATTCCTGCTGAAGAGTAAGGTATAGATCGCAGAAATGCTGTTTTTTTCAAATTTTCCTCTCTAGAAAGCTCAATCGTAATGAGAGCATAATATATTCGTCATACACATACAAGCCTGTTTCGCTGTATCACAGCTCATCAGTGTGGCTAGATATCTACTAGCTTCTTATATATATATATATATATTGAAATTCGCTGGACTGTTCTTATATATATATATATATATATATATATATATATATATATATATATATAACTTTAATCCAAAAGGAAAAGCAAAAAGGTATATCCCAAAGACCCGATCCTAATTAATCTTAGGGATTTCATGTAGAAATGATCATACAACACTTTTGAACTTCGAAATTATTTTATATATATATATATATATATATATATATATATATATATTGAATTTCGCTAACTGCATATATGTGTGCCAGAGAAATCAGAAATTCCAAAATCAGTTGTATTGACCGGCTAAGAGACGAATGACAAAGGTGAAAAGTGTCAGCAAATATTCCTGTGGCTATGTCCAGAGATTTTCGCTGTTGCACAATATGTGGACTTGTATGCAGGTCACTAGCGGCATTGAAGTGTCACATACGATATAAACACAAGAACTGACTGAGATTGTCGTATCTTCATGCATTGAAATCGACAGGAGAGTGCATCATCATCTTCATCATCTAACGTTTTGAAACGCGTTGACGCTTGTGATAGCACAAAATCAGAAGTCATTGTCACTGAGAATTTGAGCGCATTGGCGCTGTTCAACCCGCTGATCATGATAAGAAAAAATATTTCAAGAAGAAAGTCTCAAAGAAAAATGTATCAATGTATCAAACACATTCTGCGACGAATCTGATCTCTTTTGACCGACCGAACTGATCTGCTTTTTTTTTCCTTCATTGTAGTCATGATTCATTAATCTGCCTTTCTCTTGGGTGTTCATTTATAAGCAAAATGAGATTAAAGACGATTAGCAAAGAAAGAAAGAAAAGAAAAGACAACAAAAAATACCTCATCTGTATAGGATTAAAAATGAAATCAGAGATTTTGCCTCCAGCTTCTCTCTAAGTTAAACTAAACGGACGACTTCTTCACAATAAACGACCTTTAGCGTCACGAAATATTTTATCAGTGCTTTAACAACGCTGAATTTTCTTTATTGTTTCAGGATTTTTACTTCATCTTCTTCATCTCGTCATTCTGATAATCCTGATTTAGTCAGTGGCCATACGTGATGCACGCTTTGGCGATCATGTCTCTTTCGAGACATGACTGACTGGGCAGAAGATGTATCCTGCAGTAGGTTGCTATTGCTTTCTGCAGTAGACTAGTTGCCGACCAAGGCTATAGAACCCAATCTGTCCTATTATTTAACCCATAATTGGAAGGAAGAGACGGATTAATACCTTTCCCAAGGTAAGTGAATGCAAGGAATCCAACTGAAATTCGAACTCGGCTCCCCGAATCCTGATTACGAATCAAATAAGAAAGTGCACCGAAAAGACTCATCTGATGAACGCAAGAGAATGAATAGTCGAAATGGTGTTTTAGAAAAAAAGCAATCACGATAAGGCAAATACTCTCAAAACTGAAGGCACGTGTTAGTTTGTACATAAATCCTTATTCCTTATATAAAGAGTGTATCAAAAAATACTTTTATAAACTTTACAGTTGATCTCCTCACAACAAAACAAGAACAAATTTCATATAAACATATGTCCGTAAATCTTTCGTTTTTGAATTATTAAGTTTAAAGAAAGTTCACAGTATATGTCGCTGAGTTTGCCATATAGACTAGGTTACATTTGTTATTCGTGTACATTTATGTCTGTCTTCAACGTCTAATGTGTGTGGCAGTGAGTCACGTGAGAAGTGTTCCATTTAAGAATGGTAGGATATCCATATCGTGAGCTAACATATAATTTATTTCGTTGAATAAGACAAAGACAATCTCATTAAATTTTTATTGAGTTTTTCCCGCATTCTTAATGATTTTTTTTCCTGCTTGGTGAAGATAGAAGAGAGTAACAATTGTCCATAGTGTCTATTCTTCCAAGCGATTTTAACCACTTTTTTAGCCCTTTTCAAGGGGTTTGTTGTTAATTGCTGCTAATTTCATTTCACGGTCGTCGTTTAAAATGTAATTGTGCTATACATATTGTATGATAACAGCGTTTACTCTGAGCTCTGTGAAAGGAACGTAGCTAGAAGTCAAGTTAGCATTCTTCTATTAAACTTTGTCCCATTGTTTCCGTTGTTAAATAAGGTGTCATTAATACTGGGTGCCAGCTGTTTTATATAGAGAGCTTCTCTCACAACAAGGTGTTTTCGGTTACGGGATTCATGAAGGATGAGTGTATTATCAGCTTGAATTTTCCGTACGTGTTCTTGTAGACTGTGGCTTTGCTAAATGTCATGTCATAGGACTTTTTTTTTAATCATATCACTCCAAGCAAGGCGGTAACGCCACTGATGCGCAGGGGGCTCCTTAAGAGAAAGAAGATTGGAAAAGAGAAAGCCGAAAATCACATAATAAATAGGGAACAAGGGATGAGCCTCTTCACCTGTTCAATAGACGTGGGTGGAGTGTTAACCGGGCGATAGTTTAGTCTATCTACTCCAATTGAGAAAAAAAAAAGAAAAGAGTAAGAAGATTGGAAACGAGAAAGCCGGAAACCACATCCTAAACATGGAACAAGGGATGAGCCTCTTCACTTGTTCAATAGACGTGGGTGGAGTGTGAACCTGGCGATAGATTAGTCTATCTGCTTCAATTAAGAAAACAAGAAAAGAGGAAGAAGATTGCAAAAGAGAAAGCCGGAAACCACATTCTAAACAGGGAAGATGGGATGAGCCTCTTCACCTGTTCAATAGACGTGGGTGGAGTGAGAACCAGGCGATAGTTTAGTCTATCTCCTCCAAATGAAAAAAAAGAGTAAGATTGGAAAAGAGAAAGCCAGAAACCACATTCTAAACAGGGAACATGGGATGAGCCTGTTTATTTGTTCAATAGACGTGCTTGGAGCGTGAACCGGCGATATTTTAGTCTATCTACTCCAATTGAGAAAAAAAAGAAAAGAGTAAGAAGATTGGAAAAGAGAAAGCCGGAAACCACATCGTAAACAGGGACAATGTATGAGCCTCTTCACCTGTTCAATAGCCGTGGATGGAGTGTGAACCGGGCGATAGTTTAGTCTATCTACTCCAATTGAGAAAAAAAGAAAAGAGTAAGAAAATTGGAAAAGAGAAAGCCGGAAACCACATCCTAAATAGGGAACAAGAGATGAGCCTCTTCACTTGTTCAATAGACGTGGGTGGAGTGTGAACCGGGCGATAGTTTAGTCTATCTGCTCCAATTGAGAAAAAAAGAAAAGAGTAAGAAAATTGGAAAAGAGAAAGCCGGAAACCACATCCTAAATAGGGAACAAGGGATGAGCCTCTTTACTTGTTCAATAGACGTGGGTGGAGTGTGAACCGTGCGATAGTTTAGCCTATCTACTCCAATTGAGAAAAAAAAAATGAAAATAGTAAGATTGGAAAAGAGAAAGCCGGAAACCACATCCTAAATAGGGAACAAGGGATGAGCCTCTTCACTTGTTCAATAGACGTGGGTGGAGTGTGAACCGGGCGATAGTTTAGTCTATCTACTCCAATTGAGAAAAAAAAGAAAAGAGTAAGAAGATTGGAAAAGAGAAAGCTGGAAACCACATCCTAAACAGGGAACAAGGAATGAGCCTCTTCACTTGTTCAATAGATGTATGTGGAGCGTGAACCGGGCGATAGTTTAATTTATCTACTCCAATTGGGGGAAAAAGTGGGGTGTGTTGGTGACTTACTAAGTTTTTAATTAGTTAAAGTCCAGTCATAGAAATTTCTGCTAGAAACAAAATCAATCCTTCAATTAGACATGAAAATTTTTAAGTTAAAGCAAAAATTAGGCAAAAACGAACCAAAAAAAACATGGCTTACTTTTAACAATATTCAAGTGATGATTCCATCCCAAAACAACACCTTGTTTCTGCCAGTGAGTTGAAAAAAAAAATTAATTTTTAATTTTTTGGCCAGAGAATGATGGGGAAATGGGAGACTATAAGTGTGACCTATCCACCAACCTGACTAAAATACAACCGGCCAACAGAAAAAAAGAGAGAAAGAAAGAATGAGACTGACATACTAAGGAAAAATAAAATAAAGACGAGATTCCAGTCAAAGAAATTTCTGCTAAAAACAAAATCAGTCCTTCAATTAGGCATGAAAAGTTTTAAGATTAAGCAAAAATTAGGCAAAAACGAACAAAAAAAAAACATGGCTTACTTTTAAAATATGCATCAAAGAGTTACATCTTAAAAGATAATCGTGAAAAAAATTAACAACAATTAATAACAAAGCCTTTTAAAATGGTTAAAGGAGTCATCGAAGCGCTTGAAACAATATATACCAAACGTCTCCTCAGAGGTTCTAACGCATTTTTCTTACCTATTTTTTGTTTTTCTGTCATTCTAATCTGAGGAATCAAAAGAGAGCAGACGCTCTCTGTGAAACACGTACTGTATTTACAACTTTGTATCTTCATCTTCAATTATAGATGTGTAGGAAACGGGAGATATAAACGCGAACGTGAGGTGTTTCAAATTTTTTCTTTTCTTTTCGTCAGACGTGTCTGGATGCACAGTCAAGCCGATCTCATTCATTTTCCCTACGCTTTTGTTTTACTTTTTATTGTTTTTGCTTTTATATACACTATATTGTGACATGAGTAGATTTCTCTGTAACTATGTTCTTTTAACCCTCTAGGGCCATTCGTATCATATTTGATACAGTATGAAAACAAGCCTTGAAAGAAATATTTTCCTGAAAAATTTTTTAAGAGAAATATTTTATAAATTTCAAATGAAAGCAGTACTGACTGCTCAGTCAATGAATACCAAATGTTTCCTTATAGGGAAATACCAAATGTTTCCTTATAGGGAAATACTGTATCAAATATGATACGAATGGCCCTAGAGGGTTAAAGCTATTATTATTATTATTATTATTATTATTATTATTATGTCATTTTTCATCATATTTCGATTTCTGCTTTGGTCTCACTACCAACCAAGTCTGCGGGGAGACCTAAGGCAGGTAGTGGCGTGTTGTTATGGCTCCATTTCATGTTTTTCTATCTTCCCTATCATCCCCAGCATTACATAGATAACGTTTTCCTTAGTGTGTGGGCTGCACTTAATAAGACAATTTTTTGTATATCTCTTAAGCTGGGGTTTCCAGGGATTCTTTCAATGTGTTGTTTTGTTCCATTTTCTTATCATTCCAAGTGCACCTACTATCACTGGCACAACTCTTGTTTTCAATTTCCACATTTTTTCTATTTCAATTTCCAGGTCTTTATATTTTGACAGTTTTTCAAATTCCTTGATTGCTATGTTACAATCCGCTGGACAAGCCATATCAATTAATAGACAAGTTT
The DNA here is from genome assembly GCA_037127315.1 of Ascarosepion bandense. Taxonomy (NCBI): domain Eukaryota; kingdom Metazoa; phylum Mollusca; class Cephalopoda; order Sepiida; family Sepiidae; genus Ascarosepion; species Ascarosepion bandense. The sequence continues at coordinate 2,201,434 of JBBBDQ010000152.1, forward strand.
TCTCCTTCTGGTTTTTAACAATAATGTCTGGCCTGTTTGCTTCAATTTTTCTGTCTGTGTAGATGGTGTAATCCCATAGAATGGTTACATCTTCTATTTCTGTAACCGGTGCTGGATGATGTTCATACCAGTGTTTGTTTACAGTTTTTCCATAATGTTTGCACATTGCCCAATGTAAATATTGCCCAACTCTATCGTGGCGATTTTTATATTCGTTTGGGGCAAGCACAGAACAGTCTGAGATTAGGTGGTCTATTGTTTCTTGGTGTTTATCACAAAACCTGCATTTTGGATCCATATTATTATGCATAATATTTGCCTGAAAGTTTCTCGTGAAAAGACTTTGGTCTTGTGCTGCAAGTATAAATCCTTCAGTTTTATTATTATTATTATGTCATTTTTCATCATATTTCGATTTCTGCATTGGTCTCACTACCAACCAAGTCTGCGGGGAGACCTAAGGCAGGTAGTGGCGTGTTGTTATGACTCCATTTCATGTTTTTCTATCTTCCCTATCATCCCCAGCATTACATAGATAACGTTTTCCTTAGTGTGTGGGCTGTACTTAATAAGACAATTTTTTGTATATCTCTTAAGCTGGGGTTTCCAGGGATTCTTTCAATGTGTTGTTTTGTTCCATTTTTTATCATTCCAAGTGCACCTACTATCACTGGCACAACTCTTGTTTTCAATTTCCACATTTTTTCTATTTCAATTTCCAGGTCTTTATATTTTGACAGTTTTTCAAATTTCTTGGTTGCTATGTTACAATCCGCTGGACAAGCCATATCAATTAATAGACAAGTTTTCTCCTTCTGGTTTTTAACAATAATGTCTGGCCTGTTTGCTTCAATTTTTCTGTCTGTGTAGATGGTGTAATCCCATAGAATGGTGACATCTTATATTTCTGTAACCGGTGCTGGATGATGTTCATACCAGTGTTTGTTTACAGCTTTTCCATAATGTTTGCACATTGCCCAATGTAAATATTGCCCAACTCTATCGTGGCGATTTTTATATTCGTTTGGGGCAAGCACAGAACAGCCTGGGATTAGGTGGTCTATTGTTTCTTGGTGTTTATCACAAAACCTGCATTTTGGATCCATATTATTATGCATAATATTTGCCTGAAAGTTTCTCGTGAAAAGACTTTGGTCTTGTGCTGCAAGTATAAATCCTTCAGTTTCAGACTTTAATCCAGATGCACGTAACCATCGATGAGTATTAACTTTGTCAACATTGGATTTATTGGCACGTACTGGATATTGGCCATGCAGAGGTTTGTCTTGCCAGCGCTGTTTCATCTTTTCAAGAGCTTTATCTTTGGCTTTCATTTTCATATTTTTTGCCGCAATAGTTGGTTCTTGGCTACTGTTTTGCTTTTCTACAGAATCTACTAACTGTAAATCTTCTTTGTATTTACTGCCTTCTTTTATTATTGAATATTTTTTCTTTCTTTCTTCATGTTGCCTTACTAATTGTATCATCCAATCCTTTGTTGTTTCTATGTATGTTAGTAAGCCAATAGTTGTTGTCTTGTATGACAATTCCAGCTGAATAAGACCCCTTCCACCTTCTTTACGGGGTATGTATAGACGGTCTACATCAGCCTTTGGGTGATGCATCCTATGCTTAGAAAGAAGCTTTCTTGTTTTAGCATCCATTCGCCTGATGTCGTTTAGAGTCCAGTTTAAGATGTTGAAGCTATATTGGACAACTGGGATTGCAAGGCTATTAATGGCCATAACTCTATTCTGTGAATTTAATTCAGTTTTTAATATCATTCGTAGCCTTCTATAGTACTCTTTACGCACTATTTCTTTCATTTTTTTATGGTGAATGTTTTCGCTCTCATTTACACCTAGGTATTTATAAGCTTCTTCTGGTTTCAATTCTTTTATTGTTACAGCAGGGTCTAGGCTAATTGAGGATGTTTCTTGTATTGATCCACGTAAAACTGTAGCTTTAGCACATTTATTCAAATTAAATTTCATTATTATTATTATTATTATTATTATTATTATTATTATTATTATTATTATTATGTCATTTTCCATCATATTTCGATTTCTGCTATGGTCGCAATACCAACCAAGTGTGCGGGAAGACCTAAGGCAGATCGTGGCGTGTTGTTATGGCTCCATTTCATGTTTTTTCTATCTTCCCCATCATCCCTAGCGTTACATAGACAAAGTTCTCCTTAGTGTGTGGGCTGCACTTAATAAGACAATTTTTTGTATATCTCTTAAGCTGGGGTTTCCAAAGATTCTTTCAATGTGTTGTTTTGTTCCATTTTTTATCATTCCAAGTGCACCTACTATCACTAGCACAACACTTGTTTTCAATTTCCACATTTTTTCTATTTCAGTTTCCAGGTCTTTATATTTTGACAGTTTTTCAAATTCCTTGGTTGCTATGTTACAATCCACTGGACAAGCTATATCAATTAATAGACAAGTTTTCTCTTTCTGGTTTTTAACAATAATGTCTGGCCGATTTGCTTCAATTTTTCTGTCTGTGTAGATGGTGTAATCCCATAGAATGGTTACATCTTCTATTTCTGTAACCGGTGCTGGGTGATGTTCATACCAGTGTTTGTTTACAGATTTTCCCTAGTGTTTGCACATTGTCCAATGTAAATTATTATTATTATCATTATTATTATTATTACTATTATTATTATTATTATTATTATTATTAGTCAGGCAGTTATGTGTCACACATCGTACACTCTTGCGTGATCATATTTTTTTCGATTCATGACTGACTAGGTCGAATATTTTCCCGTAATAGTTTTCCATTTCTGTGTGTTGTAGCTTGGTTACCAACCAAGAATATAGAACGAAATCTATCCTACTATTCAACCCATAGCTGGAGGGAGAAGAGGGGGATTAACGAATTTCCCAAGGGTATTTACGCGTAAGTGAATGTAACGAATTCAACTAGAATTCGAACTCGGCTCCCCGAGTTCTCATTCCAAGCCGATATCCATAGCCCTACAACGCACATCCCTATATTAGTGTAAGTGTTATATTTAATGAGATGTGTTTGAATAGACATCCTTGTATTTTTAACAAGGAAGATTAACATGCAAAACGAATAAGAAAATCATATCATAGCGATATCATATCATATCATATCATAGCGATATCATATCATATCATATCATAGCGATATCATATCATATCATATCATAGCGATATTTCTCTTCTCATTAAGCTAATTTATATCTCTCGTCTCAAACCCTTGCTGATTCGTCAGCGTGTTGAGGTCGAGACAGATTTTACCTTTTATTGTACAGATTAAATGCTGCTACACTTGTTCAACAAGCAAATTGCAAATTGCTCGTCAATTACGACAATAGGCACGGTTTTTATTTTACTCTAAAACGATTGATCAGTAGTAATTAAAGAGATTTTCATCTTTCTCCTCCCTCTCTCTATCTCTCCTCTCGTTCTCTTCCTTCTCTCAAGTATCTCACTTCCTCCCTGCTATCTTCTTCTTCTTCTCATTGGATCATTTCCCCTTTCTTTTTTATCGTCAACATTGGCACTTCTTCATCTAATTCATCATCATCATCATCATCATCTCCTTCATTACCATTCTCTCTTTTTCCTTTCTTCTTCTTTCATCATTGTCTCCTTTCATTTCTTCTCTACCTTAAAAATTGCCTTTTCTTTTATTTCGTAATCATAATCTTTCTTCATCCTTTTCATCTTCTCCTTCTTCGTTATCTCTTCTTCTTCTTCTTCTTCTTTTTCAATTTTTTAATCCTCTTAACACTTCGCCATTACTAACAATCAGCGGCTGAAATGTAATTAAACCTCAATGCCTCGAGATCCACCCCACCCCCGGTTATGCATTGATCGTTACTAAAATCCGTTCATACTAGAGTTGCTGAAAAGTTCTCGGCCCGAACAAAATAAAAATATTTGCTTAGATTTAGAAAAGTGGACCGGTTTGAGAAACTTTCGTCGCCCTCTTGTGGACGAAAAGAAAAAATATTAAATCTTTTCCTTATTGTACGATTGTTACAAAGTCGTGGTTAACAAGCTTATGGTCATTACTGTTATTCTATTGCGCCACACAGAGAATTGTATAGTAAATATCTCTTTTTTACTAAATGCTTCACTAATACAAGGAGCCACTCAAGGTAGAGAGTTACTAAATGAGATTGTTGTATAATAATTTACAAAGCGTAGCTTAGAAGTAGAGCATGACTAAAAGTAAAAGGGACACAGTGAGGATCGAACTCACTATTCAGTCATAATATTCTTTCTAGTAAACAAGCCTGCCAACTATTACACCACGTAGAATTACCTAATAAGGTTGTTGTATGCATGAAAGAAAAGAAAGTGCAGATTATGAGGATTTGTAGGATATATAACGGTTGATCTTAGACATGTGCCCTAGAAATTTCAATTGTCACTCTAAGGATGTGTCTCGTTTCTCACACGTTCAGTCCATAGCATTCTCATTATCCTTCTGTAGAACCACATCTCGGTTGTCTCCGCTTCGTACGTACAAAAAATGATTACGTTTACTGTCATATAGGAAAATTGATATGATATAGACACTCTTTCTTTTCTTTGTTTCAAAAGTACTTCTCGATGAGAAGCACGTTTGAAACAAAATACGTTTGAAGCAAGTATGTTCCTACAGAGCAACACACTGCGTCCACTTGGTCTCACTCTCTCCAACTACATCAAATATAACGGCTAGATCGAATCTATATCTGTGTCTACAGCTAGGAAAATTAGGCCATTGTGTCGGTCAAGGAAGTTTCAGAATCGATTTAGCACATTTATATATCTACCATTCGTCCGTGCATTGAATATTTTTACCATACATGGTCGGGTGCTCCTGCTATTCATCTCGAAGCTCTCAGAAAATCCAAGAGATGATCTGCAATGTAATCGATCCTGACTTTCAGTCACTTTCTTACCCACGTAATGTGGCTTCCCTCTGTCTTTTCTACAAATATTTTCATGGCAACTGCTCTGACTATTTTTACCCTGGTTCCTCGGCCACATATATTTAAAGTGACATCAAAGTTCCATCCCCTTACCGTGAAAATAAACAAATGAACCTCTTCTTCTGCTCTAATTGTTTCTTTTCTCGCACTTCTTGTTTGTGGAACTCCCGATTCAAGGTTCCATCCTTTTACTGTCGAAATAATCAAATTTAATTTTTTCTACTCTAACGGTTTCTTGCACTTCTCGTTTGTAGAACTCCCTTCCTGACAGCTTCTTCTTCTATGTGCCTTGTCCTTTCAGGACGTAGGCGATCATGGCTTCCCATGTCTCCCTATCCCTGGTGGCCCTTAGCATGCCTTCTCCTGTTACACCGTGCAACTCTCGTTCCATCATCCACCTGATTAGATCCGCTGCTTTCCCCTGTCTCTTTTTCTCTCTACCTGGCCTGTTAGTATCAGGTTCTCCAAGTCCTCTTTCCTCATTGCATGTCCCAGGAACTTCAGCTGTCTCTTCCTGATGCTCAGTATTAATTTCCTTTTGGTTTCCCTCATTTCCAGAGTCTCATCATTGCCAGCCAAGGCTATAAAACCCAATCTGTCCTATTGTTTAACCCATAACTGGAGGAAAGATACGGATTAATACCTTTCCCAAGGGTATTTGTGCGTAAGTGAATGCAAGGAATTCAACTGGAATTCGAAGTCAGCACCCTGATTTGTCGTTCCGAGTCGATATCCACTGTACCACAACGCACATCCAATAAGCATTGTATTGAGCTAATTTAAATTAAAAATAACTTATTATATGACTTGTTCCTTCGAGACGTTGGAGATCATGGCTCCCCACAAATACTTTTTTCTGTGTTATCTGCCAATTGCCATGCTTGATCCCTGATATTCGCAGCATCCCTGACAACTAACCCCTGCGCACTGGGGACGGTCCCGGTTTGCTTGGCATGAAATGACTAAATGAAAGAATAAAAATAAAATAAAAAGATCAGCTGATATAAATAAGTGCGATGTCACATTTCGCTTAATACTAATCTTTCTGCTTTATGAAGTAAGTAATCATTGAGAGGCTTTAACCTCGTTAACAACAGCCTAATTCGTCTGAAAACGTTCACGATTATTTTCATACGTAATCCACAAAGCTGACTCTGTCGCTTACTTGCCAGGAAATAAAAAAAAGAAATGTTCTACAGAATGTACAAATGAGAAATAATTTCAGGAAATCCAAAAAAATAAATTATTTGATAAAAGCCCATCATCGCCCTGGTTATGATAATAAATTGAATCGGGAGATTGAAGGTTTTTGAGGAGCATGGAATCACCTCTTAATTTATGTTGCTCTCAGTTCTACCCTGACCCAGTGTAGTAGTACCTGTTAGGATCTCTGTTATGAGCAAATAGTGAACTCCCAAACAAACAAACTATGAAACTATAAAAATGCATTTTATAATAAAAAAAATAGCGGAAATACATTCTCAAATAATAAGAATTACCAGCAATACATATTTATAGTAAAATTAACGACAATACATTCTTAAAGCAAATGGCCAACAATAAATTTTATAGTAGATATAGTAGAATTATCAACAATACATTTTATCGGTTGTTAGAGGTATACAACTGCGTTTAAAATATATTTAGTTGAACTCATAAAATTGTGTTCAAAATATTTAGATTTCGTCATTAAATACCTCATATGCCGCGAAGCAAAATCAAACCAAACAAACAACCAATCAAGACCTAAAATACTTCCTTTGGCGAGAAGTTCATTCTATTTATTTACTTTTTTGTTTAGTTTAGTTTTGTTTTTCTGAACAGATTTATGCAACTTTAGTAAATTCTTCCTCCCCAGACTGACGTCGGTTGTCCACTCACTTGACCATTCATTCCTTCTCTCTAAGTTAGAATATGTCTTTCTTTCTTTATCTTTTATTTTTAAATAAATACCTTTTATTGTGATTACCTTTTTTATTATCTGATTATAATTTTTAAATCATTCTAACTTAAAAATAATAATAGAAATAATAATATATAAAACTTTGGTGCTGTAAGTTCAAACCATAACGCAGAAGAGAATATATATATATATATATATATATATATATATATATATATATATATATAAAACGAATTATATATATTTTCGTCTGGAGAATTTAAATAACGTTACTACTCTCATAATTCTAATTCTAAAATTGAAGACTTCCCTTTTTCGATATATATATATATATATATATATATATATATATATATATATATATATATCGAGAAAGGGAAGTCTTCAATTTTAGAATTAGAATTATAAAAGTAGTAACGTTATTTAAATTCTCCAAACGAAAATATATATAATTCTTTTTTTTTTTTTTTTTTTTTTTTTTTTTGTTGGAGAAGATATTACATGGGTAGACCTACATTTGCATTTCACCGCCCAGTTTTGATGGACTTAGAGTTGCAACATTTTAGAAAACCGGTTTAGCATTTGCCTTAACCAAATTCTTTAAAATTCGACTATTGTGGAAATTAATAACAATTATTAATTGTTAATCAAGAAATAACAACTGGTTTTAGATATACTAATCTATTCTTGAATCCGCTTTTCTGAAGGGCTTTATTATATAATTAATTATTTTCATAAAAGTTTTGAGGTTGGAAGATAATCGGTTAATTTTAGTGTTAACAATGTTGAGTATTAATAATAGTATTAGGGTGGCTGCAATTAACTAGCTATAGCTAGGGGTATCATTTTCTTTGAGGCAAGGTTGTTAGAAACAATCATTACGATTGATGTTGATGTCTAAATAACTATTTTTAGATGAGAGGAAACTTTAATTTTAAAGCCTAGACATTTTTTATAGATTCTATTAGTTAAAGGCCCACTGTTATTAGGGATGAACATAGGCTGGTCATCACGGTATAATCCAATTTGTTTATGGTCTACAATTCTACTTAAGGTATCTAATATATATATACCTACAAGATCAACAACTTGGGCTACATCATATACCCCCATAGATACATCAAAACTATCGTATGGACCTTTAATCCAGGTGGAATGGTCAAAGGTTAGAATCAATTTTCTAGCTGCTAAAGTTACTACAACAATCTAGGAGGTTCTTGGATATAATATTGCCATACGATCTCAGTATCTGTAAATTTTTTTACGAATATATATATATATATAATACAGTCTTTATTATAATATAGGTTACATTTTTTCACTCCCCGATGACATAATTATTGCAAAAAATAAAATAATAAAGCACTGTTAAAGAGTAAACACGCGGCAAGAGATTTTATAACTAGTAGTAAAGTTTAAAAACTGGTTGTAAAGAGAATGAACATAGATGGAGGGTTTTTAGAAACAGTTTTACGGTTATTTTTGTTACCACAACCCACACCCCTGAAGATGATCTCGAAAAGAGATTGAAAGTGCTTGGGGACATCGAGAAATGAACAATAAAATTATCTATCAAAGCTACAGCTCATTTCTGACATCTTTCAATTATAATACGAGAAAGATTATCCGTGAATATGAACGGATTTTATTTAAAATAAGTAGACACAACGTTTGCAATTTATTTAATGTGAGCTGTCTAAAAGAAAATTTGCTGCCTACATATACAAATATATATTTATATATATTACAATAGACCTACTATGCTTATATTTTGGAAAGTTCGATTGATGTTTTAAATTTAAACCGTCTTCCAAAATATTGTGTGTTGAATAGGGAATACTATCGACTGCTTTGAAATGAAGCTATTTGTAAATCTAATAAATGGTATAAATTAAGTTTTTCTTCAGAACTAAATCTCGGTGTATGTTACTTTTTATCATTGCTTCTCTGATTTCAGAAATAATATAGAAAAGAAATACGTTATATACAATATCTCCTAATCTATGAGTTAAATAGCAGGCTATACTGGAATTTCAAGCCTTGAGTAGTAACAAGTCTCAGAGAAGAAATACCCTCGATTCCAAACAGTAAAGAATGAAATAGGAAACCACGCCACTGTCCTTTCTGGGAGGACATGGCAATTGGCAGATAACACAGAAAAAGGTATTTGTGGGGAGCCATGATCTCCAACGTCCCGAAGGAACAAGTCATATAATAACAGTTATCTTTAATTTTAAATTAGCTCAATACAATGCTTATTGGATGTGCGTTGTGGTACAGTGGATATCGACTCGGAACGACAAATCAGGGTGCTGACTTGGAATTCCAGTTGAATTCCTTGCATTCACTTACGCACAAATACCCTTGGGAAAGATATTAATCCGTATCTTCCCTCCAGTTATGGGCTAAACAATAGGACAGATTGGGTTTTATAGTCTTGGCTAGCAACCAGTCCACCGCAGAAAGCAATGGCAACCTACTGCAGGATAACCTTCTGCCCAGTCAGTCATGTCTCTTTCGAGACGTGATCGGCCAATGCTTATTTCCTCAAATAGGGAGTGCCTCTTATTTGAATTTCACAACGATTTTCTTGACACAACGAATATTTATCATTGACAGAAATCAATGTAAAATACACACACACACACACACACACACACACACACACATATATATATATATATATATATTGCATTTAGTTATTACTGTAATATTATCGATATTCGTCTGCTCAACCCCTAGCAAAGCCGCTGGCGTTATTATCCGTGGCTAACGGAAGTTTAACAAATAAAAATATTGAAAAAGGACCCTAAAATGGCTGCTCTGCTTTAAAGTCTGTATTGAACAGCCGTGACGGAAATTCTCGGAGGAGAACTCGAAACTCGTCGGCTTTTATGTCAAGATATTGCTAGTTCTTATCAAGCGTCTCCAAGGAATGATTTATCATCTATGCAAGAGAGGCAGGCATTTTTAATAAAACTGTTTGCGAAACCAGCCGATATATCTCCTACTGTTATGTTACAAGAAAGCTTCAATTCCCGGACAGAATAAACGTAACAAATATTATCAGTATATATATAAACGTACTTGATCTACGTAGCTAACTTTGAGTGATTAAATGTTTAAGTATATTTGTATGTTGTCCCTAGGCTTATATCAAAATCTAGCCGATCGAAACCAGAATATGCCACCAGGGTTTATTACTTGCTGAAGAGACTCTTCTTATGGACATTAATCGAAATAGCTCAGTTCCTAACTATAACAAATGAATAGAAACGGCAATGCAAATATAATTTCACTTGCTTCCCGTACCTGAGTAAGGACACCTCCAGGGGTTGGCACAAAATCCTGCGGCAAATTTTATTCTAGATCTCTGTTTGTTATCAGCACTTAATTTAATTATGTCAGGAATAAACAAACTTACTTGACTTTCATTTTTTTTTATTCTTGACTGAATGCCAGACAAAAGAGCCACTCAAGTTACAGGGTTACCGAATGAGTTTTTCTTTTCGTTAGGGTGTGTGAAGTACAAAGTGCTTAACTTGATTTGTTTTTTTTTTATTCTTCACTCAATGAGCCAAGAGCCACTCAAGTTAGTGATTACTGATTGAACTTTTTTTTATAAGGGTATAATAATTATGAAATGCTTAATTTGATTTACTTTTTTTTATTCTTCTCTTAATAAAAAAGCTTAAGAGCGACTTAAATTAGTGGGTAACTGAATGAGTTGTTTAGTATGAATTAAACAAAGATTAAGATTAAACAAAGTTATTAACAATATTTAATTTTCTTTTTCTTCTCTCAATGCAAGACCAAAGAGCCACTCAAGTTAGAGGTTTACTGAATTTTTTTTTGTGAGAATTACGAAGTATTTGTTTTGCTTTTTTTATTCTTCACTCGATGCAAGGCCCAAGAGCCACTCAAGTTAGGCGGTTACTCTTTGAGTTGTTTAGTAAGTGTATGATAATTACGAAGTGCTTAACTTGATTTGCCTATTTTATTCTTCACTCAATGTAAGACCCAAGAGACAGTCAAGTTAGGGGTATTATTGAGTGAGTTTTTTGTAAGGGCGGGATAATTACGAAGCGCTTAATTTACATTTTTTATTTTTCACTTAATGCAAGACCTAACCGCCACTCAAGTTAGATGGTTACTGAATGAGATTTTTAAGGACATGAGAATTGCGTAGTTCTTAACTTGATTTGCTTTTTTGTTATTCCTCTCTTAATACAAGAGTCATTCATGTTAGAGCGTTACTGAATGAGATTTTATAAGTGTGTGAAAGTACTAAGTGCTTAATTTGATTTGATTTTTTTTATTCATACTCAATAGAAGATCCTGTAGCCATTCAAATTAGATGGTTACTGAATGAGTATTTTGTCCAAGTGTGGGAAGCACGCAGTGCTTATTAAAAGCCCATATAGGATAAATATGGGCTGATCATAAACTATTTTCATTATGTCACCGCAAGAAATTGATAATACCACGGAGATACAAGTGGTTACTTTGAGTAGAAGAGAATTAAAAACACACAAAATAATTTTTTAAATGGAACCGGAAATTTAATCCTAAACAATAAACAACCGATAAACCTCTACTCCTGTTCATGATTCAGGAAGACTGAAGATAAAAACTAACTTTGTATTTAAATATTCTAAGATATTTTAAGGAGCTAAAATCGTAGAGACCAGAGTATCCTTCTGTCTGTAGTCTGTTACACGTAATAACAGTTCCTGTGATGATGCTATCTGAGTGGAACTCCTTCCTGACCAAAGGAATAGGTAATAACAATTTTATCGATAAATTTCTTGATTCAATACTTCGTTAAGAAGAAAACTTTGAAAACGGTTTAATACTATATGGTTGGTTAATTTAAAATATTTTCTTAAATTCTTACAAAAAGCTTTCTTCTTTAAATGGTATTCTATCTAAAAACTGTATAATTATTGTTTCCCCTTTTACTTCTTCATAGTTTTGAACTCAGAGTAGATTTTCTACTTGAGTGATGGATCAAGCAAGAAAAGAAACCTCAGTCTACTCTGATAACTTATCTAAGAGAACAAAACGGCGAATTAAACGGCTCGCAATACGACCATTAATCTTTTAGAAATTGTTTTGTTTATTTTCATATACGAAACTGAGCAGAAATGGATATCCGGGAAATAATCTGAATGAGGGAGTACGCATTCCTTAAAAGGGAAAAATAAAATCTTACTCACCTATGAGACATTCTGTAGCTGAGTGATCAAAAGCACTCTAGATCGGATGGTGGTATCTCCTTAAAAGAAGAATGGGATGCAAGTTCGAAACTTACCTGAGATCCCGTTTTCTTAAGTTTTCTCAAACACACAGACCGATAGGTTTACTACACACGGTTTAAAATTAAAAGGGGCATTTATTTCAAACACTCGTATCCACTAAAAAAGATTGCATTTGAAGCAACAAAAATAAAATCATTAATTCTTTAGAATATATGGTGTTAAATTGGGATGATACTTAGTGGCATGATTACTGTTTTTTCAGTGGCTTTCTAGTAGAAAAGCATTTTTGGCAAGCAGGTTTTTTGTCATAAAGTGCACGATATCGAGACAGAGATAAAGAGTTAACAGGAGAAATTTGTCACTTAACTGAGCAGAATCATTTGAACTTCTAAATTTCGTGAAGGCATTATTCTTCGCTCTTCAAAGAATATATATATATATATATATATATATATATATATATATATATATATATATATTCTCTCCAGCCAATCGTCTGAGTTATGGTCTAAACTCACCACACCAGAGTTTTGTATGTTATTATTTCTATTTGCATAATTTAACATGAGTTAGAATGATCTAAAAATTATAATCAGATAATAAAACAGGTAACCACAATAAAATGTATTCATTTCAAAAAAAAGAAAGAAATAAAAACATATACTAACTTAGAAGAAATAAATTATTCAAGTGTTAATAAAACAGTGCTCAATGTATGAACATAACTGTTTTATATATATTATTAAATATACATATTATACTAAGTCTATGGCACGACTCAGAGTTACGTAACGCATGAAACTCCGAGTCGTGCAATAGACGTAAAATAATATATATATATGTATATACATATATATATATCTATACACACACACACACACACACATATATATATATATATATATATATATATATATATATAGTGTATTTGGTCAACAACCTCTCTTTTATGCAGTTTTCATTACAAATGACAGACAAGGTCATGTAATTTTTTTTTTAAATTAATGATAATATCTTGTCTCCCATTTTTAACAAAATGTGCATATATATATATATATATATATATATATATATATATATATATATATATATATATATGTCTAATTTAACACTAAATGTAATATAACAATCTGGCCCCACACGAGGAAGGCTGATGCAAGCGAGGGTGTTTCCGGTCGTTGAAAGGAACGGATGTCGTTTGACCTTATTTCCGGCAGCAGCGGAAATAACTACAGAGGCAAACAGAACAGGTGTCTCTGAGAATTACGTGAGCGTGCGTGGGCGAGGCAAAACCGGAAGAAAAAGTCCCGGTTCTGGAAGATTATAAAAAGACCTCGGCGCACGGATTCGCCAGTAGAGGAACAACAGAGATCGGCCGGTGAAGAGAGAGACACAACAGATAAGACTACACTCCCGTCAACCCATTAGAAGCGCGCTCTCTCAATTCTCTGTTCCCTATGCTACACGGTCCATCGTCATTAATAAAAATATAACTTTATATTTTTATATATATGCGTGTTTGTTGTTTGTCGATATATAACATAAAGAGTTATTGTTAGTGGATATTCACATTTGACTAGGCGCTTCTTTTATTAAACAGTAAGTTTATTTATTATCGGCAACCGACCTGAAATTTCGAGTGATTTTATTAAAGAAAAATATACAATCTCCGTAAGTTTTCTAGATTATGCAGGTTGTTCGACGAAGATAAATATATTGTTTAATAAATAAGCCATGAATCTACTTAAATATGGATATCCACTATATATAACCTTAAAAAAATCCATGTATATATTGTTCTGTTATTCTAATATTCTGTTTGAACCTACATTCGGTTTCCGTGTCTTACTTCCGGGCCCAAACAAGCCACAACAATATATTAATTTATTTGAACATTTATTTTTTAATGGATACTTCTATTGGATTAGATTCTGTTTGTTATTAAACTCTATATATACCGGCCTGAATATTTTTGAGAAATCACGTTATTAAAATATGCATTAAAAATATTCAGGCCGGTAGATATAAAAAAAATGAATATACTGTTTAAAACAGAGAATCAACTTGAATACGTGCATCGATTAACAATAATGTTCAAACAAATAAATTCAAATATGTCGGTTAGTTTTTGTGTAAAGCTTCTTTTTCCCCCTTTAGGACTTCATCAGTCTAAGTTTGCTTATGTGTATGCGTCTGCACAAGAGAACGAGAGATGCTGAGAATTTGAATTTAACTTTAAATTATTGCTATCTGTGTTTTGGGTCTATAATGTCGCCATTTTCATTTAGGTTATTTTTCTTCTTGTTTCTTGTTGTTTATTTTTCTTCTTGTTTCCAACACTTTTGATATTAAATATCCTACGCTGTGATAGTGCAAGATCTATCAACAATGGTAAAACATTGAAAGAACTTAGACGCAAAAGTAGACACTGAGGTTACCAGAATGGCGACAGTCAGTTTCAGGTATGAATCAAAATCCGACAAGATGATTAGAATAAGTAAAGAACACGTAAGGTCCTGGGCATGATTGTAAACTGATTACGGCAGCAAGGCCTCTGATTGGGAAGTTGTGAGGAGCATGGAACCACCTATTAATTGCTGTTGTTCCCAGGTTCACTCTACCCGGAGTGGTAGCATCTCTTAGGGTCCCAGCTATGGGCAAATAGTTAACCATCCCCCAAACTTGGGTTAAAACACTATGAAAGTATATAAATACACTTTTATAGAAATATTTACGTAAAAATACACTTTTATAGAAAAATATACATTTTTGAAGGAAAAATATTACCAACAACACATTTTTGAAGAAAAAACTATTACATACAAAGAGAAACATACATTATTCAAATGAGTAGACAACAGTTTTTAACAACAACTTGAAATAAACTCATCACTTGATAAGACACAAGTAGTGTCGAAACAAAATAGCTACTTTTGTAGTGATATTATAATATATATATGTTATAATTTCTGATATATATATATATATATATATATATATATATATATATATATATATATATATATTCTTCCCTTTCTTTCTTTCTCTATCTCAACTTGTTCATATCCATGTTTTATGTGATTTTATTGTCTATCTGATATGGTTCTCAGCTGATTGTTGCAGTTGGTTAGTTAAGTCCCGGATGAAACCATTTCGTCAAAAGAAACAAATGTTGATAAAAGAAAAACAATGTAATTCCCTTCATTTTTGCCATCTCCCTGTTCACATTAACCGATTGGATGAAAACGCTTCTGACATTATCGGCAGCTTTACGCTTGACCATTGCATATCGGGCAGGGGAAACACTCATGTTTGATTAACACTAGCGGCCTTACAAGGAAATGCTACTGATTGTTTCATTAACTTATAAGACAATTTACTGAGCGGCTTCATTAGACATCAATTGATACAAGTCCATTTATTGTTCGTCTTGAACGCTTAAAGAGCTTCATTTCGTTTCTTTTCCACTTTCCCGTCAGCTAAGTAATTACATTTTTGCTGACCATCGTTTTTTTGTTCTTTCTCTGTGTCTGGCGCGAACTATTCAGGACATTATTGCTTCTAAGAAAACGTGAATAAGAATAAAGACTGTACTTTTTAAGAAATGGTCCAGCGTTCACTGTCATAGAGGACGCGTAACATAGACTGGGACTTTTATTTGATTCTTAATACTGACCGGAGATTTTTTTTTCCAATCGATTTAATCCCCCAAAAAAGCAGTAAAGCCAGTAGGCCACAAGGGATTATGGACGGGGTATGGAAGGAGGAGAAAACAGAAACTTTACTAAAGATCAAGAGCAAAATAATTTTTTATTAACTTTATTCTTCTAAGTATAAAATTTGCTCCGCGGCGTTGTAGTCAACGTTCGCCCATCGAGAACAAACGCATTTGTCTGTCTGTAACACTAAAATAACATGACTAGTGGCCGCGGCGTTGTAGTCAACGTTCGCCCATCGAGAACAAACGCATTTGTCTGTCTGTAACACTAAAATAACATGACTAGTGGCCGCGGCGTTGTAGTCAACGTTCGCCCATCGAGAACAAACGCATTTGTCTGTCTGTAACACTAAAATAACATGACTAGTGGCCGCGGCGTTGTAGTCAACGTTCGCCCATCGAGAACAAACGCATTTGTCTGTCTGTAACACTAAAATAACATGACTAGTGGCAATTGTCCCGCTATATGGCATCAAATGCAGGACAATCTCCTCAAAGAATAACGAAAGACTCGAAGAAATAAAAATGTGGCTCTACAGAAGGAAGCTGAGAGTACCATGGACCGAACACGTGAGCAACGATGAGGTTTTAAAGAGAATGGAAATAAAAAGGAAATTTAACATCAGGAATAGACAGTTTCATGGACAGGTAATAAGGAAGAAGGGCTTGAAGAATCTGATACTCACAGGGCGGATATCAGGAAAGAGGAACAGATGAAACAGCGCGTGACATACTTGATGAGCTTAAGCAAATGGACTGCAGAGCAAAGTTTGATTTTAGAGAAATAGACAATATATTAGGAACTACAAGAGACAGGAAGATGTGGAGGGTCATGATCTACTACGTTCTAAAGGGTTCTTCTTCTATGTGCCCTGTCCCTTCAGGACGTAGGCAATCATGGTTCTCCACGTTACCCTATCCCTTGTGACTCTTAGTATGTTTGCTCCTATTACACCTTGCAACCCCCGTTCCGTCATCCACCTGATCAGGCCCTGCAAATATGTTATCCGCTGCCTTCCTCTGTCTCTTTTTCCTTCTATCTGGCCAGTCAGTATCAGGTTCTCCAGGCTCTCCTTCCTCATTGAATATCCCAGGAACTTCAGTTGACTCTTCCTGATGCTCAGTATTAATTTCCTTGTTGTTGCCATTCTTTCCAACACCTCATCGTTGCTTGCCTGCAGCATCCTTCTGTAGAACCACATTTCCACTGCTTCAAGTTTTGTCCTCATTTACGATGATATTGTCCAGCATTCACTGCCGGATTGAAGAACTGACATCACATAGCAATCTAGCACTCTTTTCTTTGTTTCTAGTGAAATTTTCCTGTGTGTTAGTACTTTACCCAGCTTCTTGAATGCGTCCTTTGCCATGCCAATTCGCCTTCGGATCTCTGTGTTGCACTTTCCATCTTCTGTTAGAAAATTCTTCCTCGCCGGCAGCCTTGAAAATGAAATATGGCTAACAAGTCACACCTTTTGAGGATAGGAACGCAGTCATCAAATTATCTCGATCTAAACAACATAAAAAAATGGTTGATAGTTAAGATTTTTCATGTTTATGACCGTTTTCATTTCTTTTGGTGCTTTTTTTCTATCTGTTCATCTATTATACTGAGTCATAAATAATTCCCATTTTTTATTATTCCTCTTTTTCTTTACTTTATTTTTCAAAATCTAATACACGATTACGTTTCATTCAGTTATTTATACAGTCTTATTTACAACGACTTGTCACTTATCCCGCAGATCTTCGATATATTTTAAGTAAGGTTCCACACGTTTTGATGTGAAAAATATTAGGCACGATCTTGGATCTGGTTGCTATTATTAAAAAAAAGCTTCTTCTCCATGAAAGCGTTTGGCAAAAATTTTTTAAAAAGTGACAATCAATTGGCACAAGATCAGGTCAGTCAGTCAGTCAGTTAAATGCCATACGTGTAACGCGTTTGGGCGATCATGTCTCTTTCTAGACATGAATGACTGACTTGGCAAAGGATTTTTCCGCAGTAGGTTGTCACTACTTTCTGCGGTAGACTGGTTGCCAACCAAGGCTATAGAACACAATCTATCCTGTTATTTGTCTCATAGTTGGAGAGTAGAGACGGAATAATATTTTTCCTAAGGGTATTTGTGCGTAAGTGAATGCAACGAATTCATTTGGAATTCTGATATCCCTGGTGGCTCTTAGCACACCTTCTCCTGTTACACCATGCAACCCTCGTTCCATCATCCACCTGATTAGGTCCTCCAAATATGTTATCCGTTGCTTTCTTCTGTCTCTTTTTCCCTCTATCTGGCCTGTTAGTATCAGATTCTCAAAGCCCTCCTTGCTCATTGCGTGTCCCTGGAACTTCTGTTGTCTCAGTATTAATTTCCTTTTCGTTTCCATAATTTCTAGGACCTCATCATTGCTCACATGCTCGATCCATGATATTCGCAGCATCCTTCTGTAGAACCACATTACAGTTGCTTCCAGTTTTTCCTTTATCTTTGATGATATTGTCCAGCATTCACTGCCATATTGAAGAACGGACAACACATAGCAATCCAGTTCTCTCTTCCATGTTTCGAGCGAAACTGTCCTGTTTTTTAACACCTTACTCTACTTCTGGAATGCTTTCTTCGCCATGCCAACTCGTCTTCGGATCTCTTTGTCGCACTTTCCGTCTTCTTTTATAACACTTCCCATATTCTTAATGCAAAGATATCACAATGATAAAACAAGTCAATAATTATTTATAACTAGCAGTATAGCCCGGCGTTGCTCGGGTGTAATGAAAGCATTAAAACTAATCCATGGTCCTGGAGCTCAGATTCAGCCTAAAGAATATTTGTGTGAAGTTTGGTGAGAATCGGATAAAAATTGTGGATTTGTATAAAAGATATACAGACAGATAAACAGTCACATACACAAACATCTTGCCTTTTATATATATATATTATCGATTTTCTGCACTATTGTAAGAACTGCAACCTTGAAACTTCTGAATATCGTTTCTTATGTCTTTGTCTATGAGTGTATCAAATTTGATTAAAATCGGACCACTTCTTCTATAACCCGATTTTTCGATTATCGATTTTCGATATTTATCGGGGGTACCTCAACACAAAATCTAGCTAAGAACACCCGCAGACGCTTATCGTACAACTGTGTAAATTTTCAAGAAAATCGGTTCAGCCGTTTCGGAGTCTATAGGTAACGGACACACACACACACACACACACACACACACACACAGAGACAAAGTTCCATTTATAAATAAGTTTAGATTGTACTGCGACTCATGCATGTCATTACAAGTTATCCATAATGATATTTTAAATTTTGAAATTGTTTTGTCGTGAAAATACGATACAAACAAATGCGTGGTTAGTCCGAGTTGTAAAGACTAAGGAACACACGATTAATTCAACAATAAAGTTTATTGTACTAAAAGTACAAATATTAAGAGTCCACACAATAGTCACTATGTACAAAAATGGAGCGTAGAGTACTTCCGTCCGTTCCTGGTCGTCTTCCAGTCATCAGCTCGCTCGTAATCTACTGCGTGGTGTATTTATAATAGGTGACAGTCCATTGCTAGGGGGAAACAGGTTCTTCCATTAAAACAGAAATCATATTTATTTTTCGTATATGAATTTTTAAAAACTGTTTTGAAATTTTTAATTGTCTTTCAATCATTCTGCCTCACCTGCGATTTTATTCCGCCGCACCTGTAAGACACGCAATACCGTTTTGTAACTCCTGAGTTAGAAAGAAGTATAGTTCTGTTAGATAGTTGTTAGCTTATTGACCGGTTAGTATGTTGTTATTCTATAGCCATTTTGGAAGTCATTCAGGTATCCCTGTTAGTTTCCTGCAAACGTATTTACCTGTTAGGCAACAGTTATTTTTGTATTCAGGATGGTTTGGCAGTGGTACGCTCCCAACTTTTTCAGGTTATATACAGTACGAACGTTGTAAATAGTGTAAATAGTTACAATAGTTCATATCAGAAATATAGACAGGTCCTATTACGTAGTCAAGATATTATAAATCTGTTAGGTAATTAATATTTAAATAAATCTTTTAGGTAATCATAATCTTATAGACTTATTAGGCAATTGTTATTAAAATAAATCTTTTAAGTGATTCTAATCATATAGATTTGTTAAGCAATTGTTATTTAACTAACCCTTTTAAGTCATTCTAACATTATAAACCTGTTAGTTAATTGTTTTTTTTAATAAATCCTTTAAATAATTCTACCATTATAGACCTGCTAGGTACTTGTTATTTAAAAAAATATTTCCGGCAATTTTTATCTTACTGACCTTGAAGGTTCTATGACCTGCTTATAATTCTAACCTTATAGGCCCGTTAGGTAATTATTATTTAAATGAACATTTAAGGTTATTCTAACGTTATAGACCTGCTAGGTAATTTTTAACTCAATAAGTCTTTTATGTAATTTAACCTTTAGAGACCCGTTAGGTAATTGTTATTCAAATAGACCTATTATGTAATTCTAACTATAGTTCGTTAGGTAATTTATTATTTAAAAATGAACATTTAAGGTTATTCTAACGTTATAGACCTGCTAGGTAATTTTTAACTCAATAAGTCTTTTATGTAATTCTAACCTTAGAGACCCGTTAGGTAATTGTTATTCAAATAGACCTATTATGTAATTCTAACCTTATAGGCCGTTAGGTAAATTATTATTTAAATGAACATTTAAGGTTATTCTAACGTTATAGACCTGCTATAGTAATTTTTAACTCAATAAGTCTTTTATGTAATTCTAACCTTAGAGACCCGTTAGGTAATTGTTATTCAAATAGACCTATTATGTAATTCTAACCTTATAGGCCCGTTAGGTAATTATTATTTAAAATGAAGTCAAGGTTATTCTAACGTTATAGACCTGCTAGGTAATTTTTAACTCAATAAGTCTTTTATGTAATTCTAACCTTAGAGACCCGTTAGGTAATTGTTATTCAAATAGACCTATTATGTAATTCTAACCTTATAGGCCTCGTTAGGTAATTATTATTTAAATGAACATTTACAGATTCTAACGTTATAGACCTGCTAGGTAATTTTTAACTCAATAAGTCTTTATGTAATTTAACCTTATAGACCCGTTAGGTAATTGTTATTCAAATAGACCTATTATGTAATTTAACCTTATAGTTCGTTAGGTAATTATTATTTAAATGAACATTTAAGGTTATTCTAACGTTATAGACCTGCTAGGTAATTTTTAACTCAATAAGTCTTTGGTGTAATTCTAACCTAGAGACTCGTTAGGTAATTGTTATTCAAATAGACCTATTATGTACTCCTTTATAGGCCCGTTAGGGTAATTATTATTTAAATGAATACTAAGGTTATTCTAATCTTATAGACCTGCTAGGTAATTTTTAACTCAATAAGTCTTTATACCAACTTAGAGACCCGTTAGGTAATTGTTATTCAAATAGACCTATTATGTAAATTTAACCTTATAGGCCCGTTAGGTAATTATTATTTAAATGAACATTTAAGGTTATTCTAACGTTATAGACCTGCTAGGGTAATTTTTAACTCAATAAGTCTTTTTAAGTGGCTCTAACCTTAGAGACCCGTTAGGTAATTGTTATTCAAATGACCCATTATGTAATTCTAACCTTATAGGCCCGTTAGGTAATTATTATTTAAATGAACATTTAAGGTTATTCTAACGTTATAGACCTGTTAGGTACTTTAACTTGTTAAGTCTTTATGTAATTCTAACTTTAGAGACTCGTTAGGTAATTAGTTATTCAAATAGACCTATTATGTATTCTAACCTTATAGGCCCGTTAGTAATTATTATTTAAATGAACATTTAAGGTTATTCTAACGTTATAGACCTGCTAGTAATTTTAACCTAATAAGTCTTTGCGTAATTCTAACTATAGAGACCCGTTAGGTAATTGTTATTCAAATAGACCTATTATGTAATTCTAACCTTATAGGCCCGTTAGGTAATTATTATTTAAATGAACATTTAAGGTTATTCTAACGTTATAGACCTGCTAGGCTCTTAACTCAATAAGTCTTTTATGTAATTCTAACCTTAGAGAGACTCGTTAGGTAATTGTTATTCAAATAGACCTATTATGTAATTCTAACCTTATAGGCCCGTTAGGTAATTATTATTTAAATGAACATTTAAGGTTATTCTAACGTTATAGACCTGCTAGGTAATTTTAACTAATAAGTCTTTTATGTAATTTAACCTTGAGACCCGTTAGGGTAATTGTTATTCAAATAGACCTATTATGTAATTCTAACCTTATAGGCCCGTTAGGTAATTATTATTTAAATGAACATTTAAGGTTATTCTAACGTTATAGACCTGCTAGGTAATTTTTAACTCAATAAGTCTTTTTACGTAATTCTAACCTTAGAGACCCGTTAGGTAATTGTTATTCAAAGGACCTATTATGTAATTCTAACCTTATAGGCCCGTTAGGTAATTATTATTTAAATGAACATTTAAGGTTATCTTAACGTTATAGACCTGCTAGGTAATTTTTAACTCAATAAGTTCTTATGTAATTCTAACCTTAGAGACCCGTTAGGTAATTGTTATTCAAATAGACCTATTATGTAATTCTAACCTTATAGGCCCGTTAGGTAATTATTATTTAAATGAACATTTAAGGTTATTCTAAACGTTATAGACCTGCTAGGTACTTTTAACTCAATAAGTCTTTGCGTAATTCTAACCTTAGAGACCCGTTAGGTAATTGTTATTCAAATAGACCTATTATGTAATTCTAACCTTATAGGCCCGTTAGGTAATTATTATTTAAATGAACATTTAAGGTTATTCTAACGTTATAGACCTGCTAGGTAATTTTTAACTCAATAAGTCTTTTGCGTAATTCTAACCTAAGACCTGCGGTAATTGTTATTCAAATAGACCTATTATGTAATTCTAACCTTATAGGCCCGTTAGGTAATTATTATTTAAATGAACATTTAAGGTTATTCTAACGTTATAGACCTGCTAGTGTACTTAACTCAATAAGTCTTTTATGTAATTCTAACCTTAGAGACCCGTTAGGTAATTGTTATCTAAAATAGATTCACAGGGTAATTCTAACCTTATAGGCCCGTTAGGTAATTATTAATTAAATGAACATTTAAGGTTATTCTAATGACAGACCTGCTAGGTAATTTTTAACTCAATAAGTCTTTTATGTAATTCTAACCTAGAGACCCGTTAGGTAATTGTTATTCAAATAGACCTATTATGTAATTCTAACCTTATAGGCCCGTTAGGTAATTATTTAAATGAACATTTAAGGTTATTCTAACGTTATAGACTCATGAAAATTTTAACTCAATAAGTCTTTTGTAATTCTAACCTTAGAGACCCGTTAGTAATTGTTATTCAAATAGACCTATTATGTAATTCTTAACCTTATAGGCCTGTTAGGTAATTATTATTTAAAGTCAGAATATCAAGGTTATTCTAACGTTATAGACCTGCTAGGTAATTTTTAACTCAATAAGTCTTTTATGTAATTCTAACCTTAGAGACCCGTTAGGTAATTGTTATTCAAATAGACCTATTATGTAATTCTAACCTTATATTCGTTAGGTAATTATTATTTAAATGAATACTTTAAGGTTATTCTAACGTTATAGACCTGCTAGGTAATTTTTTAACTCAATAAGTCTTTATGTAATTTAACCTTAGAGACCCGTTAGGTAATTGTTATTCAAATAGACCTATTATGTAATTCTAACCTTATAGGCCCGTTAGGTAATTATTTAAATGAACATTTAAGGTTATTCTAACGTTATAGACCTGCTAGGTGTAATTTTTAACTCAATAAGTCTTTTGCGTAATTCTAACCTTTAGAGACCCGTTAGTAATTGTTATTCAAATAGACCTATTATGTAATTCTAACTTATAGGCCCGTTAGGTAATTATTATTTAAATGAACATTTAAGGTTATTCTGTGTTATAGACCTGCTAGGTAATTTTTTAACTCAATAAGTCTTTATGTAATTTAATCTTTAGAGACCCGTTAGGTAATTGTTATTCAAATAGATCTATTATGTAATTCTAACCTTATCGGCCCGTTAGGTAATTATTATTTAAATGAACATTTAAGGTTATCTCTAACGTCATAGACCTGCTAGGTAATTTTTAACTCAATAAGTCTTTTATGTAATTCTAACCTTAGAGACCCGTTAGATAATTGTTGTTTAAATAAATCTTTTAGGTAATTCTAACCTTATAGACATCTTAGGCAATTGTTAGTGAAATAAATCTTTTAGGCAATTAAAACCTTATAGACCTGTTAGGTAATTGTTATTTAAATCAGCCGTAGACGGGTTTTTTATCTCATACACTTGTTAAACAGTTGTCATTTTACAGACCCGTTAGTTATTATTCTACAGTTCTGTTATATAATAGCCATCTTAGTGAACTGTTGAATACTATGTAGTTGTCATTCGATGCTTATATTAGGTGTCATTATGTATCATATAGTCCTGCTTACTATGCGTTTTCTTATAGTCATGATAGCTGTTTTCCTATATTTAGTTTAGGTCATAATGACTGGCCACTCGTATATCTGCCTATTGAGTTGGCTAGCTAATCCTCATTGCAGACACTTGCTCAAGCACTCTTATGTTTGTTTAACACGCACAGAGTCTACCTGTGCTTTATGCGGCAATTATACTAATGTCCGCTTAGTTTTTGGGAGCATGATCAAGTGTATGAACATCACCAGTATCCTCAAACCCTCGGTCACGATGACTGGTGACTTCGAGCTAGCGCAACCATCGACGGCTCCCAAATGGTCCCGTCTACCCAGTTTCACTCACAAGGCTTGGGTCAATGCGTGGTATGGTTTTCAGGCACTTTCCAAATATACTGCATGCTTGGATCTACTCCTTGCAGATAGCACCAGAAAGACACCTTCCTGACAAATGAGAGAGATTCAAAGCCGGGCTTCATGGTCAGAAAGAGAACGTTATAACTACTCGATCACATGTAAGTCATATTCTAACAAGTACATGTATTATTTTTCTTTAATTATCTTCACCTTAGAAAGTTGTTGTTTTTTATTTTAGCTTTTTTTGGTTTTTGATATCTAGGGTTCTTTGCACTTTCCAGAAACACTTTGCCTTCCATTACGTGCCAAAAAAAAAAAAAAAAAAAAGAAAAGAAAAATACTTTTTATTTGTTTTTTAGTATAAATTTCTTTCCAGCGGAAACGACAGCCCGAGTCGTCAGACAGAATAGAAGCGATTATCAACAAATTATATTTTTCAATTATTTAGCGAACCGAATAAAACAACTGCTATGAAGAATTGGGAAGATGAACTATGAGAAAAAACCGGAAAATCTCTAAGCATCATGGGAGTTTGGCTATGAATGAAGTTGTCGATTGATGAGAAATTCTCGATTATTGCTCATACATCTTCGCTACAAATGTTGTTAGAGGCTTAACTGGATTTGACGGAGAAAATCTCGCAGTAGCCGATCACTTGCGTACATAAATAATGACTTTTTCACAACTAAACACGGCCAATATTGAATTAATTCTTTCCAGGCGGAATAAGTCGCTGAGCAAAGATAGGAACGGCCGAAAAAGAAGTCTGGGCCACGGAGCAAACTGAGGGGAGGGAATAAAAATCGAGAGATAATAAAATTTCCTCCGCAGCGCTGTCGTCAGTGTTCGCCCATTGACAACAAACTAACACGTTTGTCTGTCTGTGACACTAAAATAACATGACTAGTGGCAACTGACAAAACTCTTCTCTCGCCGGCTGCCTTGAAAATGAATATGGCGTAACAAGTCGCACTTTGAGAAGAGGAACGCAACCATCAAAGTGTCTTGATCTAAACAACATTAAAAATGGTGGATAGTTAAGACTTTTTCATATCGATGACCGTTTTCGTTTTTTCTGTTTGTTCTTTCTTTTTGTTCATCAAATGTGTTGAGTCATAAATAATTCACATTTTTTTACAAACTTTATTCTTCCAAAAATAATCTACAATAACGTTTCATTCAATTATTTATTCACCGTTATTTGTAATAACTTGTTGTGACTTATCCGCAGCTCTACGATATATTTTGAGCAAAATTCCAAAGGTTTTGATGCAAAAAGTATTGGGCATGATCTTAGATCTGGTAGCCATTAAATAAATTTTTTCTTCTTCAAAGTGTTTGGTTGAAATTAAAAAAAAAACATTTGGTGATTTCCTCCGTTTTAAGAATTCTAAATGAAAATGCTAATTACAGGTAGCAAATACTAAAAATCAAACAGGTGCATAAATTTAAATACCTGTGAAGATGACTTTCTAAGCGCAGCTTAAATGTGGCACAAGGCCGAAACTATTGGGCAAACGGTGAGGATCTAACTCACTAAACAATTTTAATGATTCGATCAGGACAAACTTTCTAACCATTATAAGACATTTAGGTTCACAAAATACCTGGGAAGTGTTCTAACAGAGGACAGAACGTGTGACATTGAGATCCGAAGGTGTATTGAGATGGCCAAAGACGCATTCAAAAGCCAAGCAGAACACTGAGAGACAGGAACATTTAATTGGAAACAAACAAAAGAGTACTGAACTGCTATGTGATATATGCCCGCCTATCGGGCAACAAATCCTGGACAATTTCATCAAAGCGTGTGGGATGTACTTAACAAGACATTTTTTCGTATATCTCTTAAGCTGGAGTTTCCAGGGATTCTTTCTATGTGTTGTTTTGTTCCATCTTTTATCATTCCAAGTGCACCTACTATCACTGGTACTATTCTTGTTTTCAATTTCCACAATTTTTCAACTTCATTTTCTAGGTCTTTATATTTTGGTAGTTTTTCAAATTCCTTATTATTATTATTATTATTATTATTATTATTATTATTTGATGTTTCGTTATTTACGTCAAATATCCTTAGCAGATGTAAGAATCCATTTCTGTCTCCACCTTGGCTGAAGTCATCCCCTACAGGAAAATACCGATGGGGTCTTGTACATTTTTCCACGGTATTGCCATTAAAATCACTTTAAACCTCAACATTGTGTCACATTCGACAGTGACCTGGGCGCACAGAAAATACCTTCTTAATTAGATGCCCTTATTAGGGCACCTCCACGTGATGTAATGGTTATCAAGCTTGTCGCGCTAGAACCTACAACAACTGCGTAGTGAGTTCAGTTCTCACAGGGGGGACCATATACTTTCGGTCTTGTGCCACATATAAGAGAAGCTTAGAAAATCTAGGCTATATCTTTCCGAATCACTTTTGTGTCACTACTACTACTATGACTACTACTACTACTACTACTACCATTATTATTGAATGAAACAGAAACCCTAAAGAGATCACCCATCTAGGTACTGACAAATTTCGACGTTGCTTAACATCAGTGATCGAACGGGAACCGATGTTTCAACATTTTATGGTCGTAAACAAATTTAATTCAGAACATGATTTGAGTTTTTAGGTTACTATATAATATAGGTACTAATATAAAAGGCCCAGTGTACCCATCATGACACTCATTTTGATAATATTAGAGTAGGCATATTTATCACAAACAAATGGTGCGATATGGTGAAAGCTTTTGACAAAAGCAGTGCGTAAACCTTGCAGGTAGTGTCCCGTTAAAAATGCCTTCAGGTCGAGTAACCCAGTGCGCTCAGATTTGGGGTTTTCTCTTCCCTTGTCACACCCAAATTGCCTTTAAACTTAAGTGCAATCCTCTCAAAAAATCTGATTCAAGCTACCAAATATCGTGCAGTGTAAGAAAGTTATTTTAATGGAATCGTTGAAAGAATCGGTTTTAATGTGACTAATGTATGATTCCAATTGGAAATATCAAGAACGGAAAGAAAGTAAGTTCAGAGAAAACCAGTTTCTACGTCAGTTGAAAGATTCAGGATATAAATGGAAGTTGAAGAAAGAAAACATGGATTATTATCGAAAGGTTCCGACATGAGAAAGAAACAATTTTACAAAAATTTAAATCTGCTTCCAAATGGGAAAAAAAAAATTTTGATTATGATTATGATGATGATTATGATTAGTGTTGATGAGGATTAGTGATGATGGTTAGTGAAGATCATGATGATTAGTCATAATGATAAGATAATGATAACAATGTGATGATGATTAGTAAAGTTGATGATGATGATGATGATGATGATATGTGATGATGGTTAGTTATTAATGGTTAGTGATTATGGTGAGGATGGTGATATGTAATGATGATGATGATATTTAGTGAAGAAAAGTGATGATCATTAGTGAAGATGATCAGTGATGATGATGATGATTATCGTCATCATCATCACCATAATCACTAATCATAATAAATAACCATCGTCAGATATCATCATCATCACTAACCATCAAACTAACCATCATCACATACAAACGTCATCATATATCATCATCATCATCATCATCATCTTTACTAACCATCATCACATCATTAACATTATCTTCATTAACCATCGTTACTTATCGTGATCATTATAATCATCATTAATCATCATTATTTTCCTTAACCATCATCACTGATCCTCATCAACACTAGTCATCATCATAATCATAATCAAAAATCCTTTTTTCCAACTGGAAGGAAATTTAAATTTTTGTAAAGTTGCTTCATTCCTGGTGATGATGATTAGTGATGATAATGATTACCTTAATTTTTACGGCTGGCCCTTTTGGGAATATTTTTTAATCCTTTAAAAGAAAACTCAGATTCTCCAAAGGTTGGAATCTCTATTATAAACTTTTGAGCTGATTCTTTGTCCGTCACACACTGTCTGCGGACGACATATGCATCCACACACACAAACGTACATACACACAAACTTTGAATGAAATGTGCACCTGCGGGTAGCAAGAAATATGCAATTATTGATTTTTATGACTTCATCTGTATTTAAACTGAATAAATTTTATAATAAACATAGTAACTAAAAAACTCAAATCATGTTCTGAATTAAATTTTGCTTAACCCTCTAGGGCCATTCGTATCATATTTGATACAGTATGAAAACAAGCCTTGAAAGAAATATTTTCCTGAAAAATTATTTAAGAGAAATATTTTATAAATTTCAAATGAAAGCAGTACTGACTGCTCAGTCAATGAATACCAAATGTTTCCTTATAGGGAAATACTGTATCAAATATGATACGAATGGCCCTAGAGGGTTAATAGATAGATAGATAGATAGATAGATAGATAGATAGATAGATAGATAGATAGATAGACTGAGATTAACCCTCTAGGGCCATTCGTATCATATTTGATACAGTATGAAAACAAGCCTTGAAAGAAATATTTTCCTGAAAAATTTTTAAAGAGAAATATTTTATAAATTTCAAATGAAAGCAGTACTGACTGCTCAGTCAATGAATACCAAATGTTTCCTTATAGGGAAATAGCAAATGTTTCCTTATAGGGAAATACTGTATCAAATATGATACGAATGGCCCTAGAGGGTTAAGGCCATACCACGTTGAAACATCGGTTCCCGCACGATCACTGAAGTTTGACAACATTGTATCTGGTCAGCACCTCTTTGGGAATACAAGGTGTTGTAAGTTTAGATGTCCGACTGATGTAACGGATAATGACTAGGCATTGTTAATCGGAGGGGCCTTCTAACAATTCCGGATGGGTCTGTTATATTCGCTTACGAGTAAATACACTTTGAAAAAATATGAAAACTTGTATCCCTAAACTGTTCTTCTTCTTCTATGTTCCCTGTCCTTTCAGGACCTAGGCGATCGTGGCCTTCCACGTTTCCCTATCCCTGGTGGTTCTTAGCACATTTTCTCCTATAACACCACGCAACCCCCGTTCTGTCATCCACCTGCTCAGGCCCTTGAAATATGTTATTGCTGCTTTTCCCCTGTCTCTTTGACCTTCTACCTGGCCTGTTAGTATCAGGTTCTCTAAGCCCTCCTTCCTCATGGCATGTCCCAGGAACTTTACTTGTCTCTTCCTGATGCTCAATATTAATTTCCTATTCGTTTCTATCCTTTCCAAAACTTCATCATTGCTCACATTCTCGGTCTATGATATCCGCTGCATTCTTCTGTAAAAACGACATTTCAGTTGTTTCAAGTTTTTCCTTCATCTTTGATGATATTCTCCAGCATTCACTGCCACATTGAAGAACTGACATCACATAGCAATCCAGTACTCTATTCTTTGTTTCTAGTGAAAGTTTCTTATCTCTTAATACTTTACTCAGCTTCTAGAACGCATCATTCGCCAGGCCAATTCGCCTTCGGATCTCTGTGTCACACTTTCCGTCTTCTGTTAGAACACTTCCCAGGTATTTAAATTTTTGTACCTGCTTGATTTTAGTATCCCCTACCTGTATTTGGCATTTGGGACTGCTCTTTTTGCTGATGACCATGCATTCGGTTTTCTTACAGTTTATTTGTACTTATTTTTTGTCACTCTCTTCAGCTACCTTCTGTAGGAGGTCTTGTAGTTTCTTTTCCGTGTCTGCAATCAGCACTGTATCATCTGCATACCTTCTGTTGTTTAAATTGTGGCCTCCGATTACAAATCCTGGAATAACATCTAAGGTCCTCAGAATAGTCTCGGTGTACAAGTTGAATACATCCGGTGAAAAGACACATCCTTGTCTTACGCCCTTTTCTATGTTTGTATATCTACTGAATTCGTTGCCTGTCCGTCTGAAGGCAGTTTGTGGCCAGTAAAGATTTTGATTACTCTTATGTCTTTTCCAAATATGTCGAGGTCGCTAAGCATCTCCATCAATTCTTTGTGGCATATTTTGTCAAACGCCTTTGCATAATCGATAAAACATAGGTACAAATCGTCCTTCATTTGTATTGCTCTTTCGGAGAACATCCTAATCATGAATATGGCGTTCCTTGTTCCAGTGTCTTTGACGAACCCGCACTGTTCTTGTTCTATCTCTGGCCTGATACTGCTTCTCGCTCGATTGATCAAGATTCGGACGATCAGTTTTGTAATATGACTCATTAAGCAGATTGTTCGGTTGAGTTCACACTTGTTTGCACCTGGCTTCTTAGGCAGTGCCATGAAAATCGACTTCTGGTATTACACCACTATTATAAATTTAATTTACTTCTGTAATTTTCTCTATCCCAAATTCTTCCAGGCCTATCACCAACTCTGTTACAATGTCGTCTGGACCAGCTGCTTTGTTTCTATTGAGTTTGGTCATTACTATTTCCGGTCCGTCCTCATCTGTGTGTATTATCGGTTGCTCTCTTTTGTCATCGAAAAGATCTTTTATATATTCTTCCCATCGCTGGAATATTTCCTCTTTCTTCAATATTATCGTTCCCTCCTTGCATTTTATACATCCTGTTGAGGAGCAGGTTTTTTGTCCTGTCATTTCTCTTATTCCTTTATGCATGTCTGCTTTATATATCCTACTCTATCTTTCTACTTCTGCATATTTGTCGTTGAGCCATTCCTCTTTAGCCTGTCTGCATTTGTTCCTTATTTCCTTGCGTAGTTTCCTGTAGTCCATTCTATGTCTTGGCATCATTTTTTTGTCTCCTTTGCATCATGCCAAGAATCTTTTCAGTCATCCACTAGTTTTTTTTTTTTTTTTGTTTTTTTTTTCTGCATCTGATTTCCTTTGGGGCAATGTTGCTAGCTGATGTCACTATCACTTACTTTAGTGAGTCCCATTTCAAGTGTCCTTTTACAATTTGTTCTTCGTATTTGTTTATCACACTGTTAGTGTATTCTTTCTGCAGGTTGAGGTCATTCACGAGCTTGTTGTATTTCAGTCTTGGTCCTGTACTAGGCTTCTTTATTCTCCGGAGTTTCACCCTTAATTTGCAGATGACTTAAACATGGATACTTCCACAGTCGGCGCCTGGATAAGTTTTGCAATGAAACACTGCGTTTCTGAATCTCCTGTTTATGGTTATGCAGACAATTTGGTTATTCGGGTAGCCTCCTGGGCTTCTCCATGACCAAAGACGTTGTTGGTGTTCCTGAAACCAGGTGTTAGTTATTACCTGGTCATTTGCTGTGCACCATTGGACCCATTTTTCTGCTCGTTCGTTGTGGATTCCTAATCCAAAGTCTCTCCTTCCCTCTTTTTACCTATCTTGGAGTTCAAGTCACCCATTATGATTCTAATTTCTTGGCTTTTGCGCTGAGCCTTAGCATTGTCCAGTATGGAGTAGAATGATTCTATTTCTTCTTCAGTGCTTAGCGTTGTTGGTGCTATATGTTGAAAGATCTTCTTCTCAGTTTAACCAAGAGGACGCTCTCCGAAAGCTGGCAGTATCCCAGAACGCATTTCTTCATGTTTTGTCCAGTATTAAGCTGATTCCTTTTTTGTTATTTTTGCATCCTGCGTTTATTATTCTGTGGTTGTTGCTGCTGAAATCTCCATTGTTAGGCCATCGGGCTTCGCATATGCTCAGGATATTGATCTTCAACTGTCCATCTCCAGCTTGACATTCTCTAGTTGACCACAGTTGTTAAGCGTCCTGACATTCCATGAGCTAAAAGTAATTCTTTTTTTGTTGCAGAGTACTAAACATCTTCGGATTAACATACTCGGTTGACATGAAGTAGAAAGATTATATTGAAAAAATTGCTAGGTTAGCTGCTAGGAAATTTGGTACAATTTAATCATCAAAGAGGTCCCTTCCGGCATCTCATCAGAATGGCTGATGCTAACCTCCAGGAAAGTTACTCGTTGCGCCATTTTGGACTAACGTTCTTGGCTAATATGAAGTGGGAAATCTACACTAAATTCATTACTCGGCCAGATGCTAAGAAAGTCGGTTCACTGTGTAATAATTTTTATCTCCGGAATCTATGTTATATATCTATAAGTAGACCATTCGTCCATGCTTAGAATATGGCTGCCATATATAGTCTGGTAGTCCTGCTATATATCTCGAGATCCTTGATAAGATCCAAAGAAGAATCAGCAATATTATTCGTACTGTTCTGGTGTCTAGGAATCAGTAACTTCCCCACCTCAGCAAGATTGGAAAAGTATTTATCCGTCTCTTCCCTTCGGTTATATGTTAAATAACAGGACAGATTGGGTTCTATAGCTTTGGCTGACAACCAGTCTACCGTCGAAAGTAATGGCAACCTACTGCGGGATAATTTTCTGCCCAGTCAGTTATATCTCTTTCGAGACATGATCTCCCAAGCGTGTATCACGTAACTAGATGATTGACCAGACTGGCGATGAGGTCTTAACAATTAACAATCAAGTTGACTAACTTTAACGGTAAAATTTATGCTAACAGTTTCTTTTCCTCGAACTTCTCGCTTGTGGAACTCTCTTGCGACTCCATGCTTTCCAGTTAGCTTTAATCTGCAAAAATTTAAATATAATATCAATCGCTATCTGATTACTCTTCTTTTTGTCTCGTTTCTTTGTCAGGATTCTGTTTTTTAATTCTTCCACACCCACTAACCTATTGTGTCTTTGTGACTTTACTGAACTCGAAAAATCATGGAATGGCCTTACAGAATTTCAAACAAAGAACTTGACCAGATAACAGAAGCCACATCACTTTGGGACTTTCAATAACACCAACAACTAATATATCTGCTAACTCTTGTTATATATATTATCCAGATTAGAAAGGATTAAGGATTAAAAGAACTCGAGACTTGTGAATTACATGTAATTCAAACGGAGAATAATGACATAATCAAATTGTTGTTATTCCACACTATCTTAAACAAAAGTCAAGAAAGGAAAACGCCCACCATTACTGGAAAGCGAAATAGCAGCTACAAAAAATGAGAAATCTATTTTCTGAAAAAATTATTAATTTTCAACCGACAGAAGCACTGGTAGCTCGGCCGATGAACGCCGAATGTTTCCTCATCAGGAAACGGCTAATTTTACCGTAACCATGTAGAGAACAGATACCAAACAACGACCATGCTGACACGATATGGCACAAGACAGACCGGCTTAAATAGGTAAATAAAGTGCATGCATCTTGGTTAAGGTTTAAAATTTTCCGGTCCCCACAAGCAACGCCGACATTCGACCGTCTCCTTGTCATTAGTGCAATAGGGAAGACGCTGTGGATTGCTTGAAATCCACAAATACAGGCATTCCTCATTTATTTGCTGTGGAAGACAGAAAAACATTTGAGAAATACAATCTAGTTAGTCCATCTTAAGGTGATATTACACTTTGATGACGAGTGATTGAAGAAAATCGTAGCAAAAGTAATTCTGTCAAAGAATGCCGAAATGTTTTCTAATGAGAAAACGGTTAATAATGCATTTACCATTAGAGATGAGTAGAACAGATACTATACTTTGATTCCTTCCTGAAGCCGGTGATTTAAAAAAAGCGTAACTTGATACTGTCACTGAAGGTTGAAATGTTTTCTGATAAGAAAATAACTAATATTACTTTTCCCATTAGAGATGGAGAGAACAGATACTACAGTTTGATCCTATACTAGTGATTAGTGACTGAAAAAAAGCGTAACTCAAATAACACAGTCAAACACCGCCGAAATGTTTTCTGATAAGAAAATAACTAATATTATTTTTACCATTAGAGATGGAGAGAACAGATACTACAGTTTGATCCTATACTAGTGATTAGTGACTGAAAAAAAGCGTAACTCAAATAACACAGTCAAACACCGCCGAAATGTTTTCTGATAAGAAAATAACTAATATTATTTTTACTATTAGAGATGGAGAGAACAGATACTACAGTTTGATCCCATCGTGGTGGTTAGTGACTGAAGAATAGAGTAATTCAAATAATGCGGTCAATGAACACCGAAATGTTTTCTGATAAGAAAATGACTAATATTACATTTACCGTTACCAGGGAGAAAAAATTAATTTTGAAATTTGAGCATCTTGCCGACAGCGAAATGACAGGTGTTGAAGTAGATTTGATAAAAAAAAAAATCAATATAAGAACAATGGCAGAAAAAAAAAGTTCAAGTGGGGAATTAGAAAGAAAATGAAAATATCTTGTTAAATTAAAAAAACGACACCATGAAGCGTTTTCAACCCTCATTATCACGCTGCCGAGAATAAAAGAGTGTGGTGATTGCAGGCAAGTAAAAATCCTAAAATCTATCAGTCGTCAACAATGAAATTGTTAGGATAGCCAATATGACCGGACATTTCTTTCAAAGACAAAATAAAGCCTCATTACACACATCAAGCATTTCCGTAAAGTTCGACAGACCAAACGAAAATGGACGATTTCAATGAAAAACCTTGATTCAAAAGATGTAAGAAAAACGACCGGTAGGAGCCAACGCAATAACTCGATTGATATTTCCGGAAATGCACTCCCTTTTAATTAAAGAAATCGGATCTAATTCGCCGAGGCGACAGATCAACAAAACGGAAGAGGCATTAATAAACACTTAACAATGGGAATGATGAACCCCGTCAAAACAATGACCGCGTCACCACACACCACACACACTCTATCTCCCCTTCTCTCTCTATTAATCTCTCTCTCCCTCTATCTATCTATGTCGCTCTCTCCACCCTCACCTCTACTGCAAACGGCACAGAGGAAGTTCTTCCAATGTCGGTTCTCGCCTCCACTTTCTTAGTCGTATCGTTATTGTGGCTGTAGCTGTTATTATGACCGATGTTGCAGTGCACTGAAGCAGCGGCCATATCGTCGTTTGTTAGTGGAACGCTTCGCTACACATGCATCGGCCTTTATTCACTTGGCAAATCCTTACTCTTTCTTGCCTCTGTGTTTCCTTCTCTTCGTTTCGGCGGGAGAGCGCTGAGCGCCATCCAAGTGTAGTCAGTGGAAAGCCATAGTCCACCAGCACAATCCACCTTTTTGACATTAGAGACATTTTGTTCCGGCTTCTTTATTGCTGACGTGAAGATTATTGCTTTATTTGTTTCTTCAAAAGATAAAACTTTGATGATTTGTCCTACTTCGGTTATCACAATTTCCTTCTCGTTCTTTATTGAGAGGAACAACAGTAAACAATCATTTAGGACGAATGGAAATACGATGAAATAATCCTGATGCTCCGAATGGGGAAATCATTCATTCAGAAATGGTGGTTTTATTATTGATATATTTGCGGAACATTTGCTTTATTAATTTCTCCAAGATTTATGTTCAGTGAAAAATGAATCTCCTTGCAAAACTGAAAAGGAGAATCAATTCCTGTTTCTGTGCGGCGCTGTTGTTTCCAAAAATCAATTCACAATCCAAGCCTCAATGGCATCATCAAATTATAATTGTATCAAATGTCCGTGATTCGTTATTCTCGTTTTTTTTCCACAGTAATGTTCACCTTGTACAAGGCCCTGGAGTCACTCGAGGTAGTGTGATACAGAATAAGACTGTATTGATCGGGAAAGCATCCATCTGGGAGTCGGTTCAGTAAAGTAAGAGGTAAGAAACAAAATTTATGAGAATTTATGAGGAAGATATACTTGAAATTGTCAAGATTATATTCATCGGGGAAACATCCTCCTGGGAGACTTTTCAAGTAGTAAAAAGCGCAGTTAATGAGAATATTTGCTCTAGATTTAGTAGTGATCGATGTAGACCATTCTGGGAGTCAGATCCTTCAAAGTTAGAGGTAAGATGTACAGTTTATGAGGATATGTGGGGAGGATAACGGTTAACTCTAGACTTGAAGAGGTTAAGAGTGTAGTGATCGAGAAAGACCATTCTGGGAGTCAGATCCTCAAAGTAAGAGGTAAGAAGCACAGTTTATGAGGATATGTGGGGAAGATAACGGTTAACCCTAGACTTGAACAGGTTAAGATTGTAGTGATCGAGAAAGACCATTCTGGGTGTCAGATCCTCAAAGTAAGAGGTAAGAAGCACAGTTTATGAGGATATGTGGGGAAGAAAATAACGGTTAACCCTAGACTTGAACAGGTTAAGATTGTAGCGATCAAGGAAGACCATTCTGGGAGTCAGATCCTCAAAATACGAGGTAAGAAGCAGGGTTTATGAGGATATGTTTGGGAGATAGCGATTAACCTTAGACTTGCACAGGTTCAGATTGTAATGTCCTGGAAAGCATCCTTCTCGGAGTCGGTCCCACAAAGTAAGAGGTAAGAAGCGCAGTTAATGAGGATATGTGGGGAAGATAACGGTTAACACTAGACTTGAACAGGTTAAGATTTTAGTGATCGGCGAAGCATCCTCTTGGCAGTAGGTTCCATAAAATAGCAGTTCGTAGGAAGAAGTTGCTTGAGTAAACTTATATTTCACCAGGTAAACATGAAGTGACTACCGCTATCTTACAAAGTAGACGATTTTACTCTCATCTCAAATAGTTTTCTGTATGTTTTAGAACACTGAATTGGTCTTTGTGGTCATAAGTAACTAAGTTTGGTTTAGCGTACCCAAAGATATAAAACAGTCATGTTGATCTATGCGGGTAGATTGTTTTCATTCTGCTGATCATATCTAGGGATATCGCTTCTTGTGTTAATTTAGGACTGCTCATATATTACGCACCCAGTTTTCAATGGTGCAAACAACTCAATATTGCCTATTGAATACCACCGACTGAGCGCCGGGAGAACTCAACAACACAAAAAATTAGTATTTTTCCATATTTGTCAGATGAGGTAGTATTCACAGTATTTACATTATTGTCCTTATCTTTATTGCCATTTGTACGACGTTTCGACAGTTGTAAGCCCCAGCTTTCTTCCTCTTTTGGTAGTCATAAGTTATTATTTTATAACCGTATAAAAGTAATGTATGAAGGATTAAAACCTTAATTATTGACTATTTTTCTTCAAAATAAGGCCTCTTGCAAAATATGTATTAGTTCTTTCTTTTTAATTATTTCTAATAAAATAATAGTAACATAATATTCTTTTTACAAAAGTAAATCGACATGTTAAAATATTTTTATAAAAATTAATTTAATAATTTTGCGATACTTAGATAGATAGATAGATAGATAGATAGATAGATAGATAAGTCAGTAAGTGCAATACGTGATAAACGCTTTGGTGATCATGTCTCTTTCGAGATATGACTGAGTAGGCATAAAATTTGACGCAGTAGGTTGCCATTATTTTCTGCGGTAGACTGGTTCCCAAACAAGGCCATAGAACCCAATCTGTTTTGCTATTTAACTCATAGCTAGAGGAAAGAGACGGATTAATACTTTTTTAATGAAACAGGGATTCGAACTCGGCTCTCCGATTTCTCGTTTCGAGCCGAAATCCACTACAGAACGCACATCCTATATATATATTTTTTTTTTTATAAGCGTTTCACCCCGAGCAAGGCATGTCACTGCCACTACTGTGCAGGGGGCTACGTAGAGTGGAGAAAGGCTGATTAAATATAGGAAATAACAGAGGGTGGGTGATAGGCGGGTGAGGATACCGAGAATGAGGGTTGGGTAGATGAGAGTGTTGTGAGAATAGTTGGGAGTTAGTGTGATAGGAGGTGTCTATTGACCCTACATTTAAACACCTGGAGATTATTACTCGATTCTAATGATAAATGTGTCCCCTTTGTTAATTCTAAATAATTCTTCTTCCGAAATGTTTTCTCTAAAACATGACGCCCCCTATGTACACACTGGAAAATAATAAGAGGTTGTTGGGAACATAATGATGCCTGATTTTTTAATAAACCATTTAATTGAGTTCCTCGACTACCTTAAGATGAAAGTAAATATCAATAAAAAATGCATAATAATGGTTGACAATGCTTTATTAAATAAGAAATTGAATAAATTTAATACGTTTCCTATGAATATTAATAGTATAAAATCAAATAAGGCGCTAACAACGAGCTTGGAATAAAGCCGTAGGTTTAAATAGTTAAATCGAGGTTAAAGTGACTCAAGTTAGAATCACACTTAGAGATTTTCCTTTATTTCCGGCCTGCGGGGACTATTCACCACCGGTAATTGACGGCCTGATTAAATGACAGAGAAAGCCACTAAAAATTAACATGAAAGAAACCATTAGCAAAAACTTAATGAAAATACATTTTTTGTTCAAATGGCTGCTATTTTTTCCAAATTAATGCATGCTTTGTGCAAGTATTATAATAATACTAATATATTAGAACACAATTTAAAAGGTTTACTCTAAAATCGGCCATTATTTTCCCAATAACTTAATGCTATTTTTCAGTGTAAACACAGGGTGCGTCACTTATTTGAGAACAGATTTATGAAGAAGAATGATGTAAAATTAAAAATGTGGACACTTTATTCATTAGGAATGTGTAATATATTTTTGTGTAACTATTATAATAATATATTAGAGCACAATTAAAAGGTTTATTAAAAATTCGGCCATAATTTTCCCAATAACTTAATGCTATTTTTCAGTGTAAACACAAGGGTGCGTCACTTATTTCAGAACAGATTTATGAAGAAGAATGATGTAAAATTAAAAATGTGGACAATATTCATTAGGAATGAGTTATATATTTTTGTGTAACTATTATAATAATACATTAGAGTACAATTAAAGGATTTTTGTAAAAAATCGGACATTATTTTTCCAATAACCTAATGTATAAAATTTAATAATTTGAAGAACGTCCAATAACGGAAACAGTGTGATAATAACAACAAAGAAGCTTAGACAGTAACTGTGAATCCAATCCCTGAACCGAGTGCTCCAAACCTTAGACGTCGTTGAAACAGGGCGGGCAATAATTGCGCAGTACAGAGAACACGATGAGCGATTCGTCGACCATCTCTCTGACTTTGTCGGACTTTCTGTCTAAGGACAGTGAAAAACCCAGATAAGGCTATGCCGAAAACCCGATCCCACTTATGCAGGGTCTACGGAAGAATTTTTGCCCGAGCGTACGCACTCAGAATACTCAACGTAAAAACTGGTCTTGTGCCACATACAGCCTTTATGGAGCGGTTCGGATAAATACCAAGCTATTCCTAGATATGAACTGCGAAACAAGAACGAGTTAGCCCGTAGATTAAATTTAATCCATAGATGGGATGAGAAATTACTTTCTAAAGTGCACCAGTGCCAAGAAAATCCTCTCTATTGCATATATATATATATATATATAGTAAGAGTAATACAAACTAATGGGTAAATTATGATGGTAAACTTAAAATAAACATATTATCATATATATAGCGAAACAGATCTGTCAGCGAATGACTATTTACGCTCTCACACCATGATTGAGCACTCTGGAAGAATGGTAGACTTTGAAAAACAGTAGCTACTCTAGCATTTACGTATCGTTCATTCAGCAATGAATTAGAACACTCTCAGCTATTGAGCGTGCATAATGATAATATGCACGCTAAAAGGTATGCCTCCTTCTACCGAGAGCCCGTAGCTCAGAGGTAGAATCGCTGACTGACGACAATTCGGTCGGTTTTCAATCCTGGGTAAAAAGCAATCGGATGTCTAACCGTACTAATGAGTTTTGATACAGCGAAACAGATCTGTCTGTGGATATATATATATAAGTATTTACCTCCTGTCACACCCACGGAAAGAGGGAAAGTAGCGAGGCAGCGTCAGATCAGTTCATTCTCTTTACTACCAGTTATTAAACTTTACTAACAGTTATGAAAGCTCTTGCCGCGTGTTTGCTCTTTAACAGTGTTTTATTATTTCATTGTTGTGCAATATTATATTTTGCCAATCATGAAATATATATATATATCCTCTGTAATATAATAAACATCGTTGTATATATATATATATATATATATATATATATATAATAATATTTATTAATAAATTATAACATTGATATGTTATAATATCACTACATACTTGGATATATATATATATATATATATATAATTTTTATTTTATTATAATTACTTATAATAAAAATATAATAATGATATATTGCTCTACTTTGTATTAAGCCCTCTTTTAAAAAATAAATGATGCGAACTCTGGATTTTTACTCCATTTATTCATATTCTTATATATATATATATATATATATATATATATATATATATATAAAAGCATGCAGTGTAGCTATAGAAGAATCCAAAGGAGTATCCCGTACATACAGTGGTAGGATAATTCTCTGAGAGAGCTCTAAATATGTCTATAAATACATATAGTGCAAATATAAGAAAAGATAGGCAGACACGTTATTTCATGTTTAAGGCGAACCATCATCAGCTTCCGTCTTTATTGTACAGAATGAAATTCACAAACAAACATCCCGAAAAAAAAACAGAATAAAAATAAAGATTGCTCCCTTAAAAGAGATAATTTAAGTAAAATACATCATTACATCAGTTTGGCAAATACACACACACATTCATACATAAGCATATATGTACGCAACATATAATCAAAGAGCACGCGTAAGAGCGGATGTCAAAGATACATTATGCAAGTGAGTTAGACTGCTGACACGTAGATTTGAAAAGTAAAGAAAGTGGGTTAGGTGAGAGAGAGAGAAAGAGAGAGATAGCGTTAAAGAGAAACGGTATTTTAAAGCGTAAACGAAAAGGGAAAGAAGAAAGAGAGGAATAAATTTAAATTAGAAAGAAAAGATGATAAAAGAAAATGAAAATAAAAAATACAAAATAAATATATATTAACGGTGAAAGGATAAGAAATTAGAGTTTAAAAAAATTAAAAAAATAAAAAATATTTCAGATATAATAGTTCTAATCACACATAACATCACACCAATTTATAATCAAAATTATGTTAATTATACATTCAACAAAACAAATATAATACAATATAAAGTTTAAAAATTCATTTAAAAGTAAGCCTAATTATTCTATTTAAATTTAGTTGTTTAAACTTAATTATTTAGTTTAAAAATAAAACTTAACATATTCATAGTGGAAGGAGAAGAAATTGGAATCTAAAAAAAAAAACTAAGAAAATTAAAAAGATTAAAATATAATAGTTAATCAATCTGTTTTAATCCCAATTATCAAAACACCACAATATAATCAAAATCATACTAATTATTCGGTTAACAATACAATTGTAATACGATATAGCGGTGATAATGTAGGAAAAATATTCGGCCAACGGTACAATTATAATACAATATAACGTTAATGTAAAAAAACATATAAATGTACACTTACAACTCACAGACTCACGTAAATGCGTATACACACATACACTCTCACGCATATATATGTACACATATATATGTACACATACACGCACACACACACACACACACACACACACACACACACACACACATATATATATATATATATATATATATATAGCATAGTGATGATCCACGTATACTGTCTTAATATGTATAGGAAAGAATATTAAAACGTTTTGAGTTTGAAAATTTTTTTTTTTTTTTGACAGTATTTGTAGGGCGGTCTGAAATATAAAATATAATAGTAGAAATAAACAAATACTGTCTAAAAAACACATTTTCAAACTCAAAACGTTTTAATATTCTTTCCTATATATATATATATATATATAGCATAGTGATGATCCACGTATACTGTCTTAATATGTATAGGAAAGAATATTAAAACGTTTTGAGTTTGAAAATGTTTTTTTTTTTACAGTATTTGTAGGGCGGTCTGAAATATAAAATATAATAGTAGAAATAAACAAATACTGTCAAAAAAACACATTTTCAAACTCAAAACGTTTTAATATTTCCTTTATATATATATATATATAGCATAGTGATGATCCACGTATACTGTCTTAATATGTATAGGAAAGAATATTAAAACGTTTTGAGTTTGAAAATGTTTTTTTTTTTTGACAGTATTTGTAGGGCGGTCTGAAATATAAAATATAATAGTAGAAATAAACAAATACTGTCAAAAAAACACATTTTCAAACTCAAAACGTTTTAATATTCTTTCCTATATATATATATATAGCATAGTGATGATCCACGTATACTGTCTTAATATGTATAGGAAAGAATATTAAAACGTTTTGAGTTTGAAAATGTTTTTTTTTTTTACAGTATTTGTAGGGCGGTCTGAAATATAAAATATAATAGTAGAAATAAACAAATACTGTCAAAAAAACACATTTTCAAACTCAAAACGTTTTAATATTCTTTCCTATATATATATATATAGCATAGTGATGATCCACGTATACTGTCTTAATATGTATAGGAAAGAATATTAAAACGTTTTGAGTTTGAAAATGTTTTTTTTTTTACAGTATTTGTAGGGCGGTCTGAAATATAAAATATAATAGTAGAAATAAACAAATACTGTCAAAAAAACACATTTTCAAACTCAAAACGTTTTAATATTCTTTCCTATATATATATATATACGAACACACATACATACACCCGCAAAAACAAAAACATAAGCAATACCATAGACATATATAAACCCGTATATATATATATTAAAAAAAAAAACCCATCGACACATATAACAATAGGGTACAAATAAATAATAGTTATTCCGTAAGATAATGTGATGTGTGTAAAGTCTTCAAAGGAATGAATGAGCCCCTAGGGGAAGAGTCCGAGGCAAGTCTGTCCCTGACTACCAATGGAGCCTCCACCGTAGATACCTTGGTGAACAGACTCACCACATCCAGACACTCTATCTGGTTATATTGGATGGGAGCATCTTTAATAGTTCCACGAAGCGGGCTGATTTTCGAACATATGATGATGACGAGTTAATTATATCTACTACGAAGCGACTCAGAGGGTGGCACACCGAACCTAGGTTACTAACAATCCGCCTAAGCGGAATACCGTTTTGTGAATCTTAGGTAGACCATACACGTGGGGTACCTTGATGTAATGTTGAGACAACTGCCTATATGACCTTGGCTTGAAGTGATCCTTGTTCTTAATTCGGAACGGTATTCCGCTCAGGCTGATTGTTAGCAGCCTAAGCTTCAAACATAATCCCACCAAAGACAATTTCCATCTTGGTTTCTCGTTATATTGTGCGTCATATTTTTTTATTTATCTAACATCGTATAGTCATATCAGTCAGTTAAGTGCCATACGTGATGCATGGTTGGGTGATCATGTCTCGAAAGAGACATGACTGACTGGTCAGAAGATTATCCCGCAGTAGGTTGCCATTGCTTTCGGCGGTAGACTGGTTGCCGACCAAAGGCTATAGAACCCAATCTGTCCTGTTAATTAACCCATAACTGGAAGAAATGGACGGATTAATACCTTTCCCAAGGGTATTTGCGCGTAAGTGAATGTAATGAATTCAGCTGGAATTCGAACTCGGCTCCCCGATTTCTCGTTCCGAGCCGATATCCAATGCACCACAACGTCCATAGTCATATACTATTTTTATAATAATGTTCACACTGTACAAGGCTCAAGAGTTACTCATGTACAAGGTTACTGTTGAGATGTTTATCATGAATAAGTTGGGTGATATGTATGGAAGAAGAGACGGAGGAAAGTGAAAATGCTTGTCGTAAACGATAAGACACTGCCGAAAGAATTTTAATGTTAAATAATCCCAAGTTGACTTCTACGCTGATGACACCACCATTTACTCCCTAAAGATAACCTCGCTGCTGATTTTGAGAAAGACCTCCACTCTGTGGTAGACTGGGGTAAGAAATGGCTTGTAAATTTTAATGCTTCTAAAACAAATTAACTATCTGTCAACCACCACAGGCAGTCCATCCTATCCACTCATCAGCATGGACCAAGCGAGTCTCCCAGAAAGCAATACACTGCGCCTCCTCGGCCTCACTCTCTCTTCCGATCTGAAGTGGAACTATGACTTTGAATCAATATCTAAATCCACTGCTAGAAATGTTGGGTCACTGTGTCGGGCCAGGAAGTTTTTTCCCACGTCCATCTTGC
Organism: Ascarosepion bandense; assembly: GCA_037127315.1. Classification (NCBI taxonomy): domain Eukaryota; kingdom Metazoa; phylum Mollusca; class Cephalopoda; order Sepiida; family Sepiidae; genus Ascarosepion; species Ascarosepion bandense. The sequence goes on from JBBBDQ010000152.1 coordinate 2,246,117, forward strand.
ACATAAGCAAATCAACCCTTCGCCGGTGCATTGAATACTGTTGTCGTATCCTTTCGGGCGCCCCTGCTATTCATCTCAGGGTTCTCGACAGGCTTCAAAGGAAAATTTGCAATGTGATCAGTCCCGACCTGGCAGCTCAACTACAGCTACTTTCTCACTGACGGGACGGGGCTTCCCTCTGTCTCTTCTACAAATATTTTCATGGCTTCTGCTCACTGGCACCCTCGCCTCCTCCACAAGAACTTATAACCAGACTGGCAACAAGGTCCCATCTTTTTACAGTTGTCAACCAAATGCAGCCGCCACTACTACTCCATCAGTTTCTTTTCTCGCACTTCCCGCTTGTGGAACTCTCTTCTGTATACTTTCTTCCCTGATGGCTACAATCTCCAAGAATTTAAATGCAATATCAATTCCTATCTCTTATCCACTTGACTCCGGTCCTTCTCCTTGTCTATTCTCTATCATGCCGTCCATTTTGATGCTTTCTCACTCTACCTTCGCATCTGTCTTTACATCGGTATTCCTATCCTTCTTTTGTTTTTTCTCTGACACCCCCTGTAACCAGTTCGTCATTCTCTTCGGTCTCCTCCTGCTTAAACATTCAGTTAGTCAGTTAAGTGCCATACGTGATACACGCATGGGCGATCATGTCTCGAAAAAGACATGACTGACTGGGCAGAAGATTATCCCGCAGTAGGTTGCCATTGCTTTCTGTGGTAGACTGTTTGCCAACCAAGGCTATAGAACCCAATCTGTTCTGTTATTTAACCCATAACTGGAGGAAAGATACGGGTTAATACCTTTCTCAAGGGTATTTGCGCGTACGTGAATGCAAGAAATTCAGCTGGAATTCGAACTCGGCTCCCCGATTTCTCGTTCCGAGCCGATATCCAATGCACCACAACGCTTAAAGCATTAACTCTTCTCTTATGTATCCCTCTGCGCACCAGTGGCGGTAGAGCGTTGCTTGGGGTGAAACGATTGAAAAATTATTTGATGAGCTGATAAGCAACTGCCACCGCTGTGTCCAAATTGTCCGCCAAGAAAAATCATTAAATCGTATAAATATACTTAGGAGGTTAGTGTTTGTCTTTTTCTTTGAAGTGATAAAGGAAACGGCATCACTATAAAGAATTAATATTCTAAAAATTACGTATTCGGAAAACTTCTTTTGCAACAGCAAAAATTCTCGTCCTTTGTGTGATTTAGCGTGACAAGCCGACAAGTGATTCATCAATTTTACCACGGCTTGTCACTCACCGTGATAACTTTTGAAACAATGTCACAGACGAATAAGAAATATTATTTTTCATTACAACGTTGTCGTATTGTGTGCTTCCATAGTTCGGATTTGTATCAACGGAAGCCGAAAGGATAGCAGAATCAACATTGGCATGAATTCACATCTGTTGACGATGACGAATTCAAGCCCGAACAATGCTTCAAAACGGAAATTCATTTTGATTTAACCAACATGATCGACTACTGTTCACAGCTTCCTTGTATTTTTACGAGCATTATCCCGTGTGACGAAAAAAGTGTTCAGCATGTAAATTACAAATTAGAGATGCCATGATAAAAGAGAAACAAAACTGTAACTACTAGGAATTATTTTATCAGAGGACAGAAAAAGTGACACTGAAATGCGCAATGGAATTGCAAATGGCGCCTAAAAACTTAACGAACATATGAAACAGGAAAACTTCGTTAGGAACAAAGAAAAATGTACAGACAACTTATGTAATATCAGCCCTCCTATATGACAGTGAATGATGGACAATCTCCTCACAGATAAAGAAGAGACTTGAAGCAATAGAAATGTGCTTCTACAAAGAAAAGAATCCTGAAATGGTATGTAATATCAGTCCTCTTATATGGCAGTGAATGCTGGACAATCTCCTCACAGATGAAGAAGAGACTTGAAGCAACAGAAATGTGCTTCCACAAAGAAAAGACTTCTGAACTATTATGTAAAATTAGTCCTCCTATATGGAAGTGAATGATGGGCAATCTCCTCACAGATGAAGAGAGTTAAAGCAATAGAAATGTTCTTCTACAAAGAAAAGAAACCTGAAATGTTATGTAATATCAGTCCTCCAATATGGGAGTGAATGACGAACAATCTCCTCACAGATGAGGAAGAGACTTGAAGCAATAGAAATGTGCTTCTACAAAGAAAGGAATCACGAACTGTTATGTAATATCAGTCCTCCAATATGGAAGTTAATGAAGGACAATCTCTTCTCAGATGAAGAAGAGAATTGAAGCAAGAGAAATGTTCTTCGACAAAGAAAAGAATCCTGAACTGTTATGTAATATCAAATCTCCTATATGGCAGCGAATGATGGATAATCTCTTTACAAATGAAAAAGAGACTTGAAAAAGCTGAAATGTGCTTCTATAAAACAAGGAGTCTTGTCTTGAACTGTTATGTAATATTAGTCCCCCTAAATGACAATAAATAATAGACAATCTTCCCATTAATGAAGAAAAGAATTGAAGCAATAGAAACATGCTTCTACAAAGAAAAGAGTCCTGTACTGTTATATAATATCAGTTCTCCTATATGTCAGTAAATGCTGGACAATATCCTCACAGATGAAGAAAAGACTTGAAGCAATAGAAATGTGCTTCTACAAAGAATAGAGTCCTGTACTGTTATGTAATATCAGTTCTCCTATATGGCAGTGAATGATGGACAATCTCCTTACAGATGAAGAGGACATTTGAATCAACAGAAATGTGCTTCTAGAAAGAAATTCCTTAAAGAATGTGGAAGACGAAAAAGAAAGAAGAAAAAGAAAGAATACAAAGAAAATGAATGAAGAAGATGAAAAAAAAAAGAACGAAGAAAAAAAGAAGTACAGGAAAAAAGAACAAAAAAGAATGAAAAAGAAAGTAAGAATGAAGAAAATGAAGCAAAAAATGAAGAATAAGAAAGAATACAAAGGTGATGAAAATGACGATGAAAAAAGAACGAAGAAAAAACAAAGAAGAAAAAGAAAAAACGAAGAACAAGAAAAAATAACAAAGAAAAAGAAGAAGAAACAGAAAAAGAACGAATACAAAAATGATGAAAGATGAAAACGAAAAGAGAAAAAAGAGCAAAAAAAGACGAAGAGAAAAAAGAACGGAGAAGAGAGAAGAGTAGAAAGAAGAAAGAATGAAAGAAAGAAAGAAAGAAAGAAAGAAAGAAAGAAGAAGAAGAAGAAGAAGAAGAATATAGTGTCCGTATAATCCTTTCCACCGCATCCCATAAATACTCGATTGAGTTCTTGTCAGGCGAACGTGGTGCTCTTACCATTCCTCTTAAATCACATGCACCTCAAACCAATTCTGTGTGTATCAACTTTTCCAAGTCAACTTTCCTCATTAAGTGCTAGATGAAAAGGTTCATCATCCTGCTGGAATAGCTCGACATTTTAGGCGTACATGAAATTGATGAATGCTTACGTATGTCTAAGTAGCAGCCGTTACCGCTCAATGACGCGCTGACGCGAACTAGCGGACCTAACACATGTAAGTGAACAGGCAACATGCCAATATTGGATCACTGATAACCTGCACAGTACATTGTTAACAACTGATGTGTATGGTTTCATGAGGTGTTCGCCAAACCAGAAATCTAACATTAACCCGAAATTACTCATCAAACCACTGCCAGTCATCTAGTGTCTAATTAGCAACACAACGAATCTAGATGAAGCTGTGCCTGGTGTCATGGTGTTAACAGGAGCATCCTGGTGGATCTTCAACTCTCATATCCCATGAAAGCTATACAACGCTGAAATAATCTACTGCATACGCGTATCGTAACTTGTCCTGTATTGAATGTAAATATGATTGTCTATTACCACCAACAGTTATCGCCATAGACGGTCACAATAATTAAAGATCCCTACATGATCTACATGATTATGTATTAGAATGACCAAGAATATATTTTATCTTAAAATCATTAAGATTAGATTTTATAGTAAAATGAACAACAATACAACAATACATTATAAAAATGTATTGTTGGTTGTTTTATTATAATTAAATTTTTATATAAAAAAATATTCTTAGTAAAATTACAAATAATATGTTTTTACAATAAAATGACCAAATATGGCATCATATAGTAAAGTAACAGTCAATAGGTTTTTTTAATAAATAATTAAAGATCCCTACATGATCTACGTGCGTTGTAGTACAGTGGATATCGGCTCGGAACGAGAAACTGGGGAGCCGAGTTCGAATTCCAGTTGAATCCATTGTATTCACTTACGCGCAAATACCCTTGGGAAAGGTATTAATCCGTCTCTTCCTTCCAGTTATGGGTTAAATAGCAGGACAGATTGTGTTCTATAGCTTTGGTCGGCAAAGTCTACCGCAGAAAGCAATGGCAACCTATTGCGGGATAATCTCCTGCCCAGTCAGTCATGTCTCTTTCGAGACATGATCGCCCAAGCGTGTATCACGTATGACACTTTAACTGACTGACATGATTATGTATTAGAATGACCAAGAATATATTTTATCTTAAAATCATTAAGATTAGATTTTATAGTAAAATGAACAACAATACAACAATACATTATAAAAATGTATTGTTGGTTGTTTTATTATAGTAAAATTTTTATATAAAAAAATATTCTTAGTAAAATTACAAATAATATGTTTTTACAACAAAATGACCAAATATGGCATCATATAGTAAAGTAACAGTCAATAGGTGTTTTTAATAAATAGTAAAATGACCAAGAATATATTTTATAGTAAATTAAGTAAGAATACGTTTTATAATAAAATGACCAAGAATATATTTTATATTTTATAATTTATAATTTTATATTTTATAATAAAATGACCAACAGTACATATTTGTAGTAAAATTATTAAAAAATACATTTTTATAGTAAAATGACCTACATATATTTTAGTAAAATTACTAAAAATATTTTCTGGAAAAACATGACGAAATATTACTTGCTATTACTTAAGTAACGGTGAATACATTTTTTAATAAAATGACCAACAATACACTTTCATAGCAAAAAGACCAACAATATATATATATATATATATATATATATATATATATATATATATATACACTAGAACGACTAAGAATATATTTTATAATAAATTGACCAAGAATACAGTTTATAATAAAATGACCAACAATGCATTTTTATAATAAAATGACCAAATATTACATCCTATAGTAAAGTGACAGTGAATATGTTTTTGTAATAAAATGTTCAACAATACATTTTCATAGTAAAATGAACAGAAATATATTTTATAGTAAATTAAGCAAGAATGCATTTTATAATGTAATGACTGAGGATACATTTTTATGGTAAAATGACCAAGGATACATTTTATAATAAAATAATCAAAAATGCATATTTAAAGTAAATTTAACAAAAATATATTTTAAGAGCAAAATGACGAACAATAAATTTCAAAACAAAATTGAAGACATGGCAGACATTGTCAAAAAAAAAAAATTCTCTGGTTGATCTCATTTCTTGTAAGGAGAAAGATCTTTTCACTGCTCGTTTGATTTTGGAAAATTATTTGGTTAGAAATACAATCACCGAAGTTAAGCAACATCGAGCCTGGTCAGTACCTAGATGGGTGGCTGCTTAAGAATACTAGGTATTGTAAGTTTTTGATGTGCAGGTTGTATGGCTTGGAGTCAACACCTCTTCCTCCTATGATCACCGAATTTAAACAACATTGAACCTGGTCAGTACCTAGATGGGTGACCGCTTGTGAATACCAGGTGCTGCATGCGTGTATGTGCTGTAAGCTGGGATGTGCGGGTTATGTATTAGATAAATAAATGGAATTGTTAACCAAAGCGACTAGTTCTAATTTCTGTTGGGTTCATTGTATTCACAGGCGCAAATACAGTTGGGAAAGGTATCAATCCACCTCGTCTCACCCTAGCTATGGGTTAATTAGTAATATTTTATTACTAAAATATTTATATCACCAAATAAAAATTTTAGAGTCGTAAAAATATTTTTTAGCTTTAAATAACCTGAAAAGAGTTGATAAATTGTAAAAAAATCTAACCTTTTTGTGCGTGTGTGTGTGTGTGTGTGTGTGTGTGTGTGTGTGTGTGTGTGTGTGTGTGTGTCCGTTACCTGTAGACTCCGAAACGGCTGGACCGATTTTCTTGAAAATTTACACAGTTGTACTATAAGCGTATAGCTAAGGTATTGTGTCGAGGTACCCCCGATAAATATCAAAAATCGATAATCGAAAAAATCGGGTTATAGAAGGAGTGGTCCGATTTTAATCAAATTTGATACACTCATAGACAAAGACACAAGAAACGATATTCAGCAGTTTCAAGGTTGCAGTTCTTAGAATAGTGCAGAAAATTTGATATCGATACCAGAAAATCAAAATTTGACTTACATCCATTCATTTTTCTTTCAGTCTACGATTTTGCTTTAACTGGAAACAACTATATCTTTTGTGCCAACGTCCAAAGAGTCTGAGCTCCAGAAACATGGATTAGTTTTAAAGCTTTCATTACACCCGAGCAACGCCGGTCTATATTGCTAGTAATCAATAATATTGTCACACGTATTTAAGTAAATGTGTTAAAAAAAGAAAGGATGCGGATTTTTTTTTTCTACAGTCTAAAAAACAGGACTGTCTGCTCAAACACTAAATATCTCGTTTATGAGAAGAATAAAAATTGTCAAGTTAAAAAAACCCACATTACGCGAACAGGATGCACAACATTCATGTTTAAAAAAATCACAAGGATTTTAACGTATTCAAATCTAACACCAAATGTTATCAATTCTACGTATCCCAATAATATACACTATTTATTTACCTCTCTTTTATGTATCGTGTCTCTTCAAAACCTGGGCGAGCATGGCTCTCCACAAATTTCTGTACTTTGTAACACTTAGAAAATTATGTGATTTTCTATATCACATCATCTGCCAACCATTTTAGCAAATTATTAGGTAGGTTATGTGCTGGTTTTGTTTGTCTCTCTTGCCTTCAATAAAAACCCGGTGAGTGTCAAATTCTCTTAGTAAATTTTGTCTTTCCACTATCTCTCCTAATCCCTGTTCTGCCAACCATTTAAACGAAATAATTAGATAGTTTGTATTTATTTCATTTGTTCCTCTTACCTTCAATATGTCCTGTTAATGTCAAATTCTTTAAGTAAATTATGTTTTTCTATAACATATAATCCCTGTTCTGCCAACCATTTAAACGAAATAATTCAATAGGTTATATACTGCTTTTGTCTGTTTCTCTTGCCTTGAACATGTCCCGCGTTTACCAAACCCTTTTTCTTCATTATGTCTTTACGCGTTCATTATGTATTTACACCTTTATAATAATCATATTCAGTAATTCACTACATTGAGTGGCTCTTTAGCCTTGTATTTAGTGAACAATAGTATTAAAAATAAGAAATAATGTCGCATTTAGAAATATATTGTATAAAAGCTATAAAGTACATTTATACGATTTAAACTTAATTGCAAACGTTTCTCCAGTAACGTAATGGTTAATAAGTTTGTTTCGCAGGTCAGTTTGCTTGAATAGTTAATTTGATCTTCATTGGCTACTCCACTATTTATAGTAGACATACGTTTATCTAGATAGTTAATAGTAGCGACTTGTTTGGTCAAAGCAAGCCTTTGGCAGAGTAAACATTCTAGGGTGCTGAGTGATTGCGTAAAGGGGCCATGTGCTGCCTAGACAATATGCACGCTCTATCAGTCGTACTGACAAGATCCAAATAAATACAGTTCATTACAGTTGTGTCCGCCTTGGCTGCAGGAGTTGACAAAAGTTTGTCAGTTAGGACAGCCAACCGCCTTCGGAGCGTCACTCCGGAATTTCTGTCATAGCCTTTTCCGTATTTGGATACGTTCTCAGGGCAGGTGAGCTAGTGTTTTCTTCTAAATAGACTGCTTTTCTGGCCTGACGTGCTCCATCTACCCGAAGTAGCTAGTTATGAGACACCAGTGGTCCACCTTCACCCCTTCTTCGGCTTGAAACTAGTCTTAGTTGTCATAAACTGTTCAAGATGCACGTCCTATGAGTATTTTATATACAATGGGATCCATTGACAATCTATCCTAGCCATATGCTAAATTAAGTTAAGATTCATAAATTATTGCAGCTTTCTTGAAAAAACTATGCTAAGTTTGATTTTCACAAAATATTAAACATCAGTAGTCATAAATCACACTAATGCAATATCATCAAATATTAGAGTATTCATCTTTTATTAAAAAGAAAAAAAAATTCTCTGTAAATACCGCCATTTTTTCTCATTTCAAATTGGTCGTCTGCAAGAATCGATAACCAAAGCAAAATAATACGAATAAAATTACGAATCAAAATCGAGCTTTCTAAATTTATTAACAAACTTCATTTTGTTCGATCAGTGAATGGATTAAAACTATAGCAATAATCATAAATATATGATTCAATCGATATTTCTCCTACCAAATCAAATTTTGTTCAATCCGGAAGACAGAAAATATAAATAAATGTAATTAAAAAAAGGCAAAAAGCGTAGAAAGCAAGCGTCATATCGTTAATAATCTGGGTTGAAAAGTCGGATGTAGTAAATGAAAGAGGAACGGTGTATGCTAACCACTTAGTGACTTCTAAGAGCAATCGTTTCGCCTAAGTGCAGTCAGTGAAATCGATGTTCGCAATTTGTTGGGAACATGCATCCTTTCTTGAATTCGGCAAAGAGAATGAGAAATAAGGAAGCGGGGGTTTAATAGAAATGGCCCTTATGATTGGAAGTCATCAAATGCGGGGAAACAAAAGATTAGCCTGTGAGACTAGCCGAGTAAAATAGCAAAGAAAGAAAGGGAAAAAAAGCGTTCCAGCTCACTGCTCTCAATTTATTAATGTGTTAAGATGGCGGCGGCTAACAGTGTTCCGATCTTAATTGACCAATGAAAGGTCTGTAGCTACGGAAGAAAGGAAAAGATAACCAGGGAAAAACAAAGTTTCATTTCGATCATCAAGCAATGTTTCTTCCTTTTATTTCTTTTATTTTTTTTCTTTTTTTTTTTGCTCGCCCGCTTTTTCTTTTCTGCCTTCTCCACGAAACCATTACGATGTCGGCGAGTGAGTTACATCAAAGTGAATCTCTTTTAAGGTCGCACCATTTCACTCTTTTTGCGCAAACATGAACTTCCTGTGTGGCGTAGAGTTTTTTTTTTTATTTTTCGTTTTATTTTGTTTCTGTTCTTTTTTTTTTTTTTGGCAGTGCAGTTCTTAATATTATTTTTCTTTTTCTTTTTTTATACGCAATGGCTTTAGTTAATCATTTTTATCGACAAAAAACTTTTTCGACATGAAGAGAATATCTTCTTCTTCTTCTTCTTTTTCTTTTCTTCTTCTTCTTCTTCTCCTCTTCTTCTTCTTCTTCTTCTTCTTCCTCTTTCTTCTTCTTCCTTCTACCTTTTTTCTTACTTCTTATTCTTACTACTTCTCTTCTTCTTTTTTCTTCTTCTTTTTTCTTCTTCTTCTTCTTCTTCTTCTCTTCTTCTTCTTCTTCTTCTTCTTCTTCTTCTTCTTCTTCTCCTTCTACTTCTTTCTTATTCTTCTACTTCTACTACTTCTTCTTCCTTCTTCTTTTTCTTCTTTTCCTTCTTCTTCTTCTTCTCATCCTTCTTCTTCTTTTTCTTCTTTTCCTTCTACTTCTTCTTTCTTATTATTCTACTTCTACTACTTCTCTTCCTTCTTCTTCTTATTCTTCTTTCTTCTTTTTCAACTTCCTATTTTCTTCTTATTCTTTTACTACTACTTCTTTTTCTTCTCTTTTTCTTCTTCTCTTTTTCTTCTTCTTCTACTTTTCATTCTTATTCTTCTAATTCTTTTTCTTTTTCTACCACTTCTTCTTTTACTCCTTCTTCTCCCCTCCTCCTTTTTATTCTTCTCTACCTTCTTCATCTTTCTTATTCTTCTACTTCTACTTATCTCTTCTTCTTCATCATCATCATCATCATCATCTTATATTTTCTTTTGTTCATTTTTATTCTTCTAATTCTATTTGCTCTTGTTCTTCTCGTTCTTCTTCTTCTTCTGTTTCTTCTCCACATACTTCTCCTTCTTATTCTTATTCTCCTCCTCCTCCTCCTCCTCCTCACCCCCGTCTTCTTTTTCTTTTTCTTGTTTTTCTTCTACTTTTTAGGCCATTCATATCTGCGAAATGCAAACAGTTAAAATCAACTAATGAAAAGCTTTGAACCGATTGCGTTGAAAAGGAAATCAGAAATTGATCCCTAGATCCTTAATAAAGTAAATTGAAGTTTTTAGACGAACTGAAACAAGACAAATTAGCAGTTATTTTTCTCTTTCTTTCCTTTATGGTAAAAATATTTTTTTAGTCGGGTTGGGTGGAGATATTTTTTTTTAAAAACAAACAACTATTTTATAAAATTCATGAAAATAAGACAATCACTGACGAGAGTCCACACGGTGATTTTCTAAGCGTTGCATAGATGCGGTATGAGGTCGAATAGCATGGGGTACCCAGTTGGGATTGAACTCAATACTCAGTTGTAATGGTTCTAGTGAAACAAGTTCGCTAAACAATACACTACATCGAGGTGCCCACAAATGATTTTCTAAGCATCACTTAGATGTGACAGGAGGCAGAAACTATGGGGTACCCGGTGAGGATCAAATTTACTTGTAATGGCTATAGTGAGACAAGTTTACTAATATTACTAATATTATACCACGTCAGAATTTCTCAAATGACAAGAGTTTATATGGTGATTTTCTATGGTGTAGCTAGATGTGGCACAAGGCCAAATGTATGAGGCATTAATGAGGATCGAACTCACTAATCAATTGTAATGGGTCTAGCGAGAGGAAACTGTAGAGAGCTTTGACCGCCTGCATTCTAACTTATAATGACACTTAAAAAGAGACTTATTTTGAAAAAATGGACGGAGCACCAGGGAAAAAGGCTTATACAAATTAAAAATTGAACTGATGCCAAAATGAAGCACGTACAACAATTTAAATAACTGGGAAGTGGTTAATCAGAGGATGGAAAGTGTGACACTGAAATCCCAAAACGCATTGGGATAGTGGAAGATGCCTTCCAAAAACAAAGCAAAATATTAAGAGACAGGGAAATCTCGTTAGAAACAACGAAAGAAATACTGAATTACTACGTGATACTTCTCCTATGTGGCAATAAATGGTGGACAATCACCTCAAAGATTAAGAAGTAACTTGAAGCAACATAAATGTTCTTCTACAGAAGGATAATGACAAAACCAACGATCGAATATGGGGGCAACGACGAAGTTTTAAGAAAAATAGAAACGAAAAGGAAACTTATACTTAACATCGAATGTGCTTTGTGGTGCAGTGGATATCGACTCGGAACGACAAATCGGGGAGCCGAGTTCAAATTCCAGTTGAATTCATCGCACTCACTTACGCACAAATACCCTTGGGAAAGGCATTAATCCGTCTCTTCCCTCCAGTTATGGGTTAAATAATAGGACAGACTGAGTTCTATAGCCTTGGCTGACAACCAGTCTACCACAGAAAGCAATGGCAACCTACTGTGGGATAATCTTCTGCCCAGAGACATGATCGCCCAAGCGTGTATCACGTATGGAACTTAACTGACTGACTGGTACTTATAATTAAGAAACAGTTAAAATTTTTGAACACTTAATGAAGAAAGAGAGCTTGGAAAATATGATACTTACAAGGCGGATTGAAGGCAAGAAAGACAGAGGAAAACAACACTTAACCTACTTAATGAGCTGGAATAAATGAAAGGCGTCACAGCGTTTAGGAGACATAACAAAAAGACAAAATTTATCAAGAGCTAGAAAGGACAGGAAATTGTGGAGAGCCATGATCGCCCACGTCCTAAGGATACACGAGACATAAAGAAGAAGAAGATTGATTACGTTTGTTTGCGCTTAAATTGTCCAAGTATTCGACAACAATGAAACAAGATTATTTATTGATTAACGGAAGACAACGTTACAAATGACTAACATGGGAAAATCCTATGAAAATCTTTATTGTCCGACAAGGAGCGGATCGATTTATTTCGGCATTTATCGGTAGTCATTTTATGCATTTTGCGGTTCGATTTTCCCGTTGCACGACTATAAACCGCGGTTTGTGTTAGGTACTGGCACTAGGAGAAGGAAAGACCATCGATGTGGCATGAGCGTTAGTTCACCTACCGCGCTGTCAAGGGACATGACGAACCGACTTTTACGTCCTGGAAAATGTAGGCCATCCACAGGCATTACTACCTGAGACAAAAAAATATGAGGAAAATATCCTCATAAACTCCTAATCTTTTGCTGAGACTCCTTATTTAAAAAAAAAATTGCATTCTGGTTCCTTCAGAGATTTTTTCAAATTGTCACTTTTTTCAGGTAGTCATTCGAACCATGATTTTCACGGCAAGCACAAGTTTACAATGGAATATATATATATATATATATATATATATATATATAGAGAGAGAGAGAGAGAGAGAGAGATAGAGATAGACAGAGAGAGAGAGATAGAGATAGACAGAGAGAGAGAGAGATAGACAGAGAAAGAAAGAAAGAAAGAAAGAAAGAAAGAAAGAATTAATGAGGAGGAGTTTGTCACTTAACTGAGCAAAGTTATACAGTCTTCAAAGTTTCGTAAAGGCAATCCCTTCAGGGCTTTTGTAACAAACTCTTCCATATTGATTCTGTTAAAGCTCTAACTCGATATCGAGAAATTTATGACGAAAAACAGTAAACCACTTAAAAAGCACCAATATTAGCACTAAGCATCATCACAACTTAACACTATATATATATGTATTTAGTGTATCGAGGCTGCAGATAATTTTCTAAACATATACTGTTAAACATATGAGACAATGAATGTCTATTATGTTTAATCAAGAGCCGTTATAAACATCGTATTTTGCCTTTAATTTCAGTTGAAAATAAAGACAAAAATTCTCCAACATTTGGATAATTATTTATTAAGTTGGTTCTAAGCATTCGGCTCACATGAGCCAGCTTCAGAGAGGTTACAAGGACGTTAACACAAAAACATCCACCATCAGCGACGATTTTATCTTGCGTTGGCATAAAACTCCGCTAAGCAACATCAACAGTCACCAAAAATAGCAAACGCAACCCGCAAACCTGCAATGCGGCTCCATGAAGTCACACCGCGTGAAAGCTCGAAATGATAACAGAACCATATATTTAAATGCAATGTAACGTGTGATGGCCGGATTTAAACGTGATTTTATTAAGTGTGAGTAGTTTGGATTTAATGTAGATGGCCTCCAATATATGAAGGTTCTTTTTACTGTGTGTATGAGTGAGGATTATTGTATTGTTGACTAAAATCTGTCTGATATTACCTACATGGATATGTTTTGTTTTTCTGAGAAATGTTGTTTATATTTAACAGTATATGTTTAGAATATATATATATATATATATATATATATATATATATATATATATATATATATATTGTGTGTCTATTTTGGCAGCATTTTTTCATTAATACAGGTTTCGTTGAATAATATAGACTAGTTTTGTCTATTTTGTGTAGGATCCATTCGTATCGTCTGATAAGCTTGATGGTGCTATCATTGAAAGACAACAAGAAATCACAGTAATTGTTGATTTTTTTTATCAGGTCTAAGCTTTCGGCTTACATAGGCCATTATCAAAGAATAAACATTAACATATATTGAACATAACCAATTAGCTGTTCTTTTTGCTGTTTCGGTTATGAACATGAGTGCTTTTCTTTTTTTTTACTCCCACTATCCCAATATCTGTTAAGGCTTTGCATAAGGACCTTGCTGCAAATCCTCTACTCCCCACTTCTATAGGAGTGCAGCTAGCCCTCCAGCCTTTAACCCTGCAACTCTCCAGCAGTCCGTCATATTTTAACTTCTTCCTTTCATGAGCTTCTTCTGCGTTTTCCTCCCAGGGGACCGTCAGTTCCCACAAGATTATCTTCTTCAATTTAGGTGAGAAGAAAACTATATCTGGGCGAAGTTTTGTGATGGCAGTTTGCTCTGGGAATTTCAATCGGCTCTTAGTTCCCAGTCTGTTGCAGGAGATAGCAGGTTTGGATTTACCTTTCTATTTCATGGGATTTTCGCGCCTGCTTTAATAAATTTTATCTGCCTTGTGTCTGGGTTGTAAACATTCTCTTTGATCGCATTTTGAACTATTTTCACGATCTCTTTTAGAATTTCATCATGGCGCCACCTGTAACGCCCATCAGCTAGTGCAGATTTACAGCTACTCAGGATATGTTTTAAGGTACCTCTGCGCCCACAAAGATGACAATTTGGCGACTGGGTTTTATACCATAATTGTAAGTTTGTGGGGCTTGGCAGGGTGTCGTATACTGCCCGAATCAGAAAATATATATATAATTGTTATATATATATATATATATATATATATATATATATATATATGATTGTTATGTATATATATATATATACAGGTTTCGTTGAATAATATAGACAAGTCTTGTCTATTTTGTGTAGGATCCGTTCGTATCGTCTGATAAGCTTGATGGTGCTATCGTTATGGATCAAAAGATAGAGTGGCTGGATTCAAAATTGTTAGCTAAAATTCTCCGAAATTCTGAGTCTAAATTAATGTTTCGGACGAGCTCATGTGCGGTTCGTCTCTAAATGGAAAGTGGCTCTGACTGTCGACAATCGGAAGCATTTGCAGGGTTTCGTACCGGGCCTAAACGTAATTTTCCAGTGTCTGAAAGCGCTTATCGAGGGTGGGCCGGAGTCTGACCATCTCTGGTCGGGTCGGGTCGGCGCGGTGAGTGGGGTATGATGTTGAAAGACCCGAAACCCCCTAGTGATTCTCGCGATGACATCACTGACGACGCCCTCTAGCGCCCCCATTACGGTGCGTATGTTTGAATATAACAATCATATATATATATAACAATTATATATATATAACAATTATATATATATATATATATATATATATATATATATATATAACAATTATTACTAACCACAATATTTTGTTTTCTTTAGTGCTCATTCAGAATTATCGCTTATCATCGCAAAGTTTTTCAGCCCCTGCCTGAATGAAAAATGCGTCCCAGGTGTTCTGCGTTCTTAATTTTTGTTGTTTTATTTGTCTTCTCTCCTTAATAATATACTTTGACATATTCTCTAACTCTCAACAACTCCTTGCTTTTTAGTGGATTTAGAGTGTGTCAGCTGCATGCGATGTTTTTTTAAAAAATAGGGCTGGGCAATCATATCCCGTGGCAATATTACTCTATCGGCCTCCTTATTGTCACCAGCAAACCCTTGAAGTCTATCACAAGATGGTTATTGATTACCTCAACATTAACAGCCTCTTCAGCGACTTACAGTATTGATTTCGCTCCTCTAGCTCCACTGCTGATGATCTGTCGTTACACACAGAATCAGCGAAGTACACGAAAATATATTTATATATTCTTTTGTTTTATTTTGTTGGTGATTTAAATTTTAGATAACCATTAGTTTGTTGGACCTATAGATATATACCGTCTCATATATAGCAACATACGGAACCGATTGAGCACTTAATGGGGAACCAGTCTCGGAGAATGACAACTCATAATTCAATACAGGTTGATTATGGGACAAGTAAAAACATACCGTAAAGTAATAACTTGCTACGGAATGGGGTACGTAGTAGGTTGTCTCTTTGTTAACAATCCCCATGATGAAGCTATTCCCATATTCTTCACAAATCAGTCTACCACGTTAAAGTACACACACACGCACACACACACACACACACACACACACACACACACACACACACATATATATATATATATATATATATATATATATATATATATATATATTAGGGTAGGTCGATTTCACTCTTTTTCCCAAATCGACTTTGGAAAAGTCTAGATTGTTCAGACTTAATGAAATAAAATCTCGATTTAAACCTATTTTGAGGAAATTCAATCAAAAATCGGTATTAAAAATGTGTTTTAAAAGCCATTCATTTTGACTATATTCTACTGCGAGATGTTATTATTTCCATAGTAAATAAAAGAGTACTATTTTAATAAATATTTTTTATTACACGCAAACTAATTCAATCAAAATATTTATATAATCAGATCATCGAAATTTTCCGAGTAAAACAATTTTGAGACAAACGAAGCTCTTAGTTGTCGACATAACTTTTTTACAAGAATGTGTCTATGTTTTTCTTTAAATCCATAAATAACATGAGAAGCTTCAGATGTTAATTTCACTGCTTTTTCAACACTGTTAAAAATCAGACAACACTAATTTCGGGTAATTTTGTAAGAGGCCCTTGAATTTCATATTCTGAAAATTTTCCACTCGTTGCAATTACACAAATTCCATTTTGAAAGTGATTAATTCTGACCAATATTTTCAATAGGCTAACTGATTTTCATAAATTCTTCTTCTTCTTTGTGCCCTGTCCTTTCAAGACGTAGGCGATCATGACCTTCCTTGTCTCCCTATCCCTGGTGGCTATTAGCACGCTTTTTCCTGTTACTCCACCTAACTCTCGCTCTGCTATCCCTCTGCCCAGGCCCGTCAAGTATGTTACACACTGCTTTTCCTTGTCTCTCTATCTGGCCTGTGAGTATTAGATTCTCCAAACCCTCCTTCCTCATTACATGCCTCAGGAACTTTAGCTGTCTTTTCTTGATGCTCAGAATTAGTTCTCTTTACGTTTCTACCCTTTCCAAAACCCCAGCAATGCTCAGGTGTTCGATCCATGTTATCCGCAGCATCCTTCTGTAGAACCACATTTCAGTTGCTTCAAGTTTTTCCTTCATCTTTGATGACATTGTCCAGCCTTTACTAACATATTGAAAAACTGACACACTTGTCGCAAATCATAATAGTCCTTTTCGCATAATTTACCTAGTGGGCCTGAAAAAGCAGTTAAAATTCTTGTACTATCTGAATGGTAAATCATTCTAATATAATAAACAACCAATTTTATGTAATTTTCAATGGAGCTTTCTCTCCATAGGGTTTACAATGCCTGCCTTACCACCAGTATTTTTATTTGTATTGTCCAGAAGAACAACCTTAAGGCTGTCTATACTACCGAATTCTTCCAAAACACTAAAAGATTTTTTCTTTTAGAACTGCACCCGTGGCACCTGTGGTAGGAACTAGTCTATGAATCAGGTGTTTTACAGTTTCAGTTCCTGTCTCTTGAGTAAATGCTAAATGGTGTTTTGAGCCACTTACTGCTTTTTAATTTAATGTAGGTAACTCTACGCAGTTGCCGAAAAACAATGTGGCATGATGTTAAAAGGCTCAAACTTTAAAAAGAAATCTTATCATCAAAATGTTTATGTTATTATTAAGAGGAAAGATCAAATCCGTCAGCGATTCACGCCATGTTTAATTAATGTTACTACTAAGGAAAACGTAATATTCTGCAACTCGTTTTTTTTTTTTTTTTGGCGTTGAAAAACACATTAATTCAAAAATTCTTGCAAAAATTTACTAATTGCCTAATTTTCATGAAACTTACAGGACTTATTCACAAATGAATGAAATTATTTATGCAATTATTGTAAACCTATTTTCAGATGGCTGGTATTAATTTTAAGTGATTTTCAAAATGAAAGAGATTTCTCTAAAATTGGAAAATACAATTATTTTTGTCGGGTAAAGTAACCGAAATGTTAACAAGTGGAAAATACAGATACAGGATTCAATGAGTGCAAAATTCTTTTGTTGAGAGAAGTAAGCGAATTTAGTTCCCTAATTCTAGTCAAAATATTTGTCAATGGGTTTTGACGATATGTGACCCTAGGTGAAAATACGGCCTTGAGAATTTCCTGTGTACTGATTATCAGGACAGTTGATAAAAGCAGGCAGAAAAGAACAGTGAGCGGATTTTCTCCTCTTCCGTTGGAAGTTGAAATGTTAAATAATATTACTTACATGTCAAGATAGTAAGTCATATATATAGGGAGGGGAAAATAGAAATTTCATACCTTACATTACCACTCCGGTCTGGTTGCTTGTTTAATAAAACCAGAATGCAAGACGAAATTATTTAGTTCGGGCCCCGTGTTTGAAATGAGAAGCTAGAAAGAAATTTGGTTGGGGCCTGAGAGATATTGTAAGAGACGATCAGTTTAAATTCAACCAGCTAGAAGTTGAATAACACATCATCCCGTGGAGATATAGAACACTAATATTATCGTGATACTGAAATACCAGCCAACTCATATTTCTTTTTCGTCACTTGATTCTGATTTGCTTGTAATCTTGTATTTATTCAACTTATATAAATATATATAAATATACACCGTGTCGTTGCGGTCTTAAATCTGGTTTTCATTGTATACCAATCTTTCGAGTGTCTGGGCCAACCTTGTTAAATGACAACAAGCAATCCTGTTTGGATAACCCGAGATCAACCACACAATGTGGGTGGAATCGAATAAAGGTCAGGAAGGTTGGCTGGGCTCAGTCAGAGGTCGTGTTATATTATTATTTTTAGAAAATCTTGGTAAAAATATATTTTTTACATATGTTACCTACCCTCCAATTACTTACAGGAAACTTCTTGAAATACATTATCTATACCAATTGTTTTATTAGTTACATGCAGTACTCATAGGGTAATGTTAATCATGTGATTTTTTTTATTTACGAGACCATTTTCCCGAAAATCTGCTCCAAATAGTAAAATAAAAAATTCATTAAAACTACGCCATTTTTAATTTAGAGAAACTTTTAATTGGTTTTATAAATAATATAATTTAAGGACATCATATTCTGAAGAAAAAAATCGATGAACAATGAATTTTTATAAGAATAGTTTTCATTTTTGTCTTTGTTAATTAGTATGATATATAAAGTTTTAAACATATTTTTAATTTTTTTCAGTTACTCAGCGCCTTCGGTTATTAATTTATTCAATAAAGACTTTATTTA
This sequence comes from Ascarosepion bandense, assembly GCA_037127315.1. Lineage (NCBI taxonomy): Eukaryota > Metazoa > Mollusca > Cephalopoda > Sepiida > Sepiidae > Ascarosepion > Ascarosepion bandense. Next base: position 2,265,135 of record JBBBDQ010000152.1, read on the forward strand.
CAAATCAAAAATTGAAAAGCTTAATGCAGATCATTTAGAATTAAGATTTTTTAAATAATTTTTAATTTTTTATTTATGTTAAAATGCACATTTTCTTTTACTGTGGAAACTTATAAAAGACTTATTATTAAAAGGTCACATGTTTCAAGGGTTGTTTCCCTTATGAAATGTTGAATTAGGTTATGTCAATTTTGGGTCACCATACTTCCGGGGTTATCATTGCCTACTTGAAAGATCGACTAGTCAGACCGTCCCGATTAAGAGGTACTTATATTCTAAATTTCATGCCATAAACACGTAATATTTGTTTCAGATCAGATTAATTTAACTTTAAATTTGCTAATTTTCCAAAAATAATTTGTGAGAGATGTATATTTTGTTTTGGCAAGATTTTTAAAACTGAGAATTAACAAATGTTTACAGATCGCTAAAAAAAATGGCGGAAAAATTGAAAAATAAAAAAACAATCTCAAAGTTTTAAATTGCAATGAATATAATTTCTGTTTGAAATACAACCGAATATTTTGCTTACTGGAAATAGTAAATTTAATTATTTAGCTTTCAATTAAGCTAAAATAAATGTTTCAAGAAAACGTTTTTTTTTTAATTTTAAAAATTCAATTTAAAACTTACGTTACGAAAATGAGTGGCAGTACCTAATCTGCAGACATCACCACCGTTGCAAGGTGTGGCTTTTTTTTTTTTTTTTTTTTTTATTATACTCCATGTTATAGCTGGGTGTTTTTCATGTTTTGTTTATTTCTACACGTGGTTAGCCAGCTTGGTATATTTTTTAAGATTTTACAACTTGATTGCCAGTAGCCGAGAATATTCAAATTCACTACTGAATGTTTTCTAGCTTGAATGTAGATTTGTGATTATTCCATCTGTTTTTAAAAAATCCCTTTTATGGATCCTAAATATGTTTTTCTTTGTCAATCTGTATTATGTACTCCTGCTAAGTATCTTCTTCTGTTTTACAAAGTCCGTCAAGTTACAATCTTTGTTAGCGATATTATGTTACACGTTATTTCCTGGTGTTTGATATGTAATTTTCTAAATTACTAATACAACTATAACTTAATTTAACTGTATTTCTATTGATGTAATTCAGAATTTTTAGGGAAGTGTTTACAAATTAATTTAAAAAAGAGTTACCCTATTTTGTATTTTATTTCTAAATTAAATGGTGGATTGAACTAAATAATATTTCGATTTCTAGCATTCATTTTTTATTTGTTTAACTGGAGTTTGTATTCTAATTTGCTTTTATGGCCAATTTCATTTAAGGCCCTTTCATAATATTTTTTCCTTTCATCGAAGACTGATTTATGAGAGGAATATTTTGCTAATCTGTGTTCTTTTCCTTTAGGGATGTGTTTGATTATGCTAGTAGAATAGTTAGATCTAGTGTTTACGTACTTTAAAGTTGTATTTGTTTTCATATATGGGGAGACATTGCCCTCTTGTAGATTAAATTTTACATCAAAATATTGGACGACATTTTTTTCATTTCGACTTTTATTTCAAAATTGATGTTTTTGAAAAGTTTGAAAAGCATTTTTCTTATTTTTTTTTCATTTTCTCTTCTGTTGTCCGGCACTATCATTAATCCGTTATTGCTGTATAATCCGTGGTTTCCTAATCGAACTGTACATTCTCAATAAAATTAATAAAATAATCCATACAGACTTTGATTATGTTGACTGCACAGTAAAGTACGATCAGTTGGGCATCGTCTGTGAGAAGAAGCCAACATGACGTAATTTCTATAAATACTTTCACGGCTTCTGCTCCGATGAACTTAGATCACTGATGCCTCATAAATACGAATTTGCACGAGATATTAGATTAGCAACTAGATCCCACCCTTTTACAGTGAAACCGATAAAATGCAACCGCAACTTCTACTCCAACAGTTTCTTTCCTCGCACTTCCCGACTGTGGAATTCCCTTCCACATGATTGCTTCCCCGACGGATACAATCTCCAGGAGTTTAAATGTAAGGTCAATAGACACCTCCTAACACACTAACCTGCTCCCATTCCTCCTGACATTCCCTATGTCTAACATTCACTCCTCCTGACATTCCCTATGTCTAACCACTCCTTCTCTTTACCTTCCCCTATGTAGCCCCATGCGCAATAGTGGCAGTGGAATGCCTTGCTTGGGATGAGATGATTAAAAAAAAAATCACTCCTCCAGAAATTTGGAAATGACATGCTGTATTGATTAGAATTTGCACCAGAAGCATAGATACAAACATTTCAGAATGTTTAAGTGTCAATCTGGGGACAGTGCAGAGAGGATTCGGAAAGAGTCGGACGAGTCTAATCGTGATTACGAAGGTACAGCAGCTCATGAAACTCACTCTGATCATTCTGATAAGAACTCCCGAATTTGTTGGTGGTGGCATCTGACTCAACACGGAGGGTTATTTGTGTGAAAGTGAAAGCAACTGCCTTGAACAGAATTTGAACTCGACAAGTCAATCCCACTGTCCAAGTCGATAACCGGTATCCCACATGCACACACGCATTTTATATACATTTCGAGCTAATCGTTTGCAAGTAACGAATGCCGTATATTTCATCATATTTAGAGCCACTTCTTTTATTAAAGATAACAGATCGTTCATATCAATGTTTTGAAATATAGACTGACTTCTTTTATTAAGGATAACAGGTCATTCATATATTTTTTTAATCGTTTCACCCCAAGCAAGGCGGATCCGCCACTGATGCGCAGGGGGCTACATAAGAGTAAAAGTTTAGACAAGAGGGGAGTGAAAAGAAAGACGGACCAGTTACAGGGGGGTGTCAGAGAAAGGGCCAGAGAAGGATGGGAACACTGGTGTGAAGACAGTTGCGAAGGTAAAGAAAAAGGAGAACAAGATATACGGGGTGATGTAAAAAGGACTGAAGTCAAGTGGATAAGAGATGGGAATTGACATTGCATTTAAATTCCTGAAGGTTGTAACCGTCAGGAAAGCAAGTATACAGAAGGGAGTTCCACAGGCGGAAAGTGCGAGAAAAGAAGCTGATGGACTAGAATTGTCAGCTGCATTTGGTTGATCTAACTGTAAATGGGTGGGACCTTGTTGCCAGTCTAGTTGCACAAGTAAATTCTTGTGGTGGGAATACCAGTGACCCAAGTTCATCGAAGCAGGAGCCATGAAAATATTTGTAGAAAAGACAGAAGGAAGTCACATCTCGCTGGTGAGAAAATGGCTGGAGTCGAGCTGCCAAGTCCAGACCTATCAAATTACAGATTCTTCTTTGGAGCCTGTCGAGAACACTGAGATGAACAGCAGGGGCGCCTGACCCGAGATAAAACAACAGTATTCTATGCACGGTCGGATGGTTGATTTGTATATGTGCAAGATGGATTCAGGCGGAAAAAAACTTCCTAACCCGACACAGTGACCCAACCTTCCTAGCAGTGCATTTAGCTATTGACTCAATGTAATGATTCCACTTGAGGTCGGAAGATAGGGCAATGCCGCGGAGGCGCAGTATATTGCTTTCAGGGAGACTTGCTTGGTCCATTCTTATGGGGGGCAGGAGAGATTGCCTGTGATGGTTGAGAGATAGTAGTTTCGTTTTAGAAGCATTGAAATTTACAAGCTACTTCTTACCCCAATCCACCACTGAGTGAAGTTTCTTCTCAAGATCAGCATCGAGGTTATGTTTATCCGCCTCGCCAGATTTCTTACTGACGCGGGAGTAAATGGTGGTGTCATCTGCGTAGATGCCTACTTGGGATTTGATCACGTCTGGAAGATCAGTTATGAAGATCAGAAAGAGCGTCGAGCCTAGGATAGAGCTCTGGGGACACCAGCGGTAGAGTGTGGAGGCATTCCCATTCAAGACGACCTTCATTATGTTATGTTTCCTTAGATTGAAGCAAGCGTCCAGTGATACCCTAACTCCGTAGCTTGCGTTGAAGATCAGCGTGCCAAACCCTATCAAAAACCTTGGAGATATCCAATGCAACAGCACCAGTCTTGCCGGGTTTACCAAGGCCCTGGTATATGTACTCCGTGATGGTCGTTAGCATATTGGCTGTGGACATGGCAAAGCGGAAGCCGTACTGCCTGTCTGAGAATAGTTTATGGGCAGTAAGATGTTGAACCATTTCCGCAGAAAGCAGGAAGCAGAAAGGCAGTAATTATAGAGTTTATAGAGGACAGAGGAGAGTTCACGGGCACATATTTTCAGAACAATGACCGGGATGATATCACATCCGCTCGCCTTATGGGAGTCAAGTTTTGATATTATCTTAGATACCAGAAACATAGTTATGTAAACACCTTTCAGCTGAGCCTCAGTTCTAAGAGGGATGTCAGGTGTAGGTACTCCAGACGAGTCAAATGTGGAGTTTGATATATCGACGTTTTGAAGTATAAACCCACTTCTTTTATTAAGGATAGCGGGTCATTCACATCGATGTTTTGAATAAGTTCCACATGCTGTTCATGGTATATAATTGCTGCCTAGTGACAGCGAAATGGCCACACTCGATAAGGAAAATGGGTCCCGGCTGAAACGGGCTAAAAACAACAATGATCAAGATATTAAATCTGAAATTTGTGAACTAAGTTTCTCTTCAAATCCCTAATTCGTTTCTGTCCTTTTTTTTTTGTCTCTTTCAAAGCCATCAAGTCTCCGATTTACATGAATAGATTTTTTTTTTGTTAGCCGAAATCAATTTTTCCGATTACGCACACCTTTTTTTGGTTCTCCTCTCCTTTTATTGATTTGCTCGTTTTCTTACCAACTACATTAGTGTCGTGCTGTAATGAAAAAAAAATTAAAAAAACTTAAGCTTCGTCCTCGTCATTTACTCAACGACTCCCAGTCACACCCTGAGAAAGTCACTTACAATCAAGTGACGTCCGTTGACTCCCTTTCTTACCGATTTTGATTCGCTTCCTTTCTGTTGCCTTCTTTTTCGCCCATCTCTTTCGTTCGTATGCTTTCATCATTGGCGCTATATATATATATATTGCCTTTATACGTCTCTTTTTTCTTTCTTACCGTCTCGTACAACCTATGCGTTTCAACTCCGAATTGACATTTATATATAAACCACTCAGTCACCCACTTTCTGTTTCATTGTCATATTCACTATTTTCTGTTAATGTTATCTAACATCAAAACTGCTACTGCGTATTAAGCATTACCGCGTTGCTATCGATTGCCTGAACGGTCTATTTACCTGCAATGTAGTTTGTTGAATATATGTACCATCCCCATTACGACGGCTTTATCCATTTAGATATCTCGCCACTAATGGCGTTTAATGACCCCACGGTTTTCCGTCAAGTCGAGAATAGAGCAGGCGTACACATGTATTGTTTATCACCTTGTTCTGCCGGAGATAATTGAACTGATACGCCGAGTTAGGCTCTTAGTGAATTTGATACTAAAGTAAAGACAAAAGAGACTACATATGATTCTGACTCGGAAGCGTTCCCACGTTGTCCAAGATAGGCTACATTAACTTGACCTGGTCATTAAAGCCTTGCTTTATGCAAAGTCAATATTTCTTCTGCTTGAAAATGCTAGTAATTAAGAGCCATAAAAAAATAACAAAAAGCTTTTATTAATTAATGAATTAATTCAATGAAGCATTTCATCTTCATTTTATTTATATATATTTGGGGTATTGTTCTACTTTCTTTTACTTTTTGTTTTGTCTTTTTCCTTTGTTTTGGAGGGATTTTTCCTTTCATCTTTTTCTTTTCTTTTTGTAATTTTTTAAGTATTTTTCGTTTGTTATGTTTTTGTTTTAGGTATTTTTTTTTGTTTTGCTTTTCTTTTTGTTTTCTTTCAGAGGATTTTTCTTTTCTTTTCATGTTTTTCATCTTTGTTTCGTTTTTGTCTTTTTTTTTTGTTTTTTATCGTTTGTTATCTTTTGTTTTGTTTATTGTTTTTTTTTCCTATTTTTTGTTTTTATTTCTTTTTCTAGTTTTTATTTTTATTTCTTTTTCTATTTTTCTATTTTTTTTATTTTAGTTAAAAAGTTTGTTTTATTGTCTTTATTTCTCCAAATGCTTTTACCTTTTGTTTTTTCTTTTCTTTTGATTTTTTCGTTTTTTTTTTCCTTTTTCCTTTTTTTTTTTTTTTTTTTTTGTTTCTTGGAAGAATTTTCTTTTCTTTTTTTTCGTTTGCCTTTTTTTGTTTCACGCTTTTTTTCTTTTTGTTTTCCTTTTTACTTCGTTTTTGGGGGGATTTTTCTTTTCATTTCATCTTTTTCTTTTTGTTTCATCTTTTTATTTTTTATTTTGTATCGTTTGTTATTTTTGTTTTACTTTTTTTATTTTATTTTCGTTTTGCTTTTGCGTTTTTCACACTTCTTTTTCTATTTTTTTTCTTATAGAGTTTTTTATTGTCTTTAATTCTCGAAACGCTTTTACCTTTTATTCATCTGAAAAAAATTGTGAAATTCTACGTCATTTAAATTTGTTGTCAGACTTTAACAAAAAAAGAAAAGAAAAAATAGCAAGAAAAAATTGTTTTGTTCAATTCGGGCAAATAATAGACTCGGAGGTACGTGTGAAGAAATTCAATGTTCAAGGGACATGTGTTTCTCTGCAAGGAAAAGAAAAGGTTACGATCGTCAGGTTGGTCAGACGCGCGGAATATCGTGCAAGATCACGCTGACACTTTTGTCTAGATGTCATATGTGAACATCTTGCTTCGTTTCTTTACAATCAAAACTAACAAAAGCTAATCTAGATCACGACTAGATTTTATGGCCGTTAAATAAATGCAAATGATCGCCATTGAAAAATATAAGCAAGAATGACAAAAGCAAATACCGTTCTTTTATATATATATATATATATATATATATATATATATATATATATATATATGTGTGTATTCTAAATGCGTTTAAAAGAAAAATTTTGAAGATAAAAAAAAAAGCATATATTTTATAGCTTGGTACCAGGCCCGAAATACAAAGCCTTCAATAAGAATCGAACTCGTTTACTCTATAGTGGGAAACAACAAAATAATTATGGGAGGCCAACAAGTCTTAGCTAAGCTACAAAGTCCTGTCAATCAGTGAAGATAAAGTTCACTGCAAATATGCTCGTTAACCATAGCATTTCTTGCATATTCCTGTCCTCTTTTAATGGATTTTGTTTACATCCCGACTAATACTATGACAATGTTTTGACTGTTGTGCAATCCGACCTTTTTCAGAAAAAATCTCATCTCGTCTTGTTCTCATTTTGTATAGTCAGTTATTACCCACCTCCCTCTTTCTACTCAGTCTGTATTACCAGGCCCAGGGATTGAACTTACAATTACTGAGATATCAGATGAGTATTAGCCTTAGTTTAACTTAGTGGTTCCCAGACGGTGTCCCAACATTATATGGCGTAGCGGAAGAGGATAGCCGATGAAATTGAATGATTGAAAAAAAAAATCAAAGATTTAGAAACAGAGTCAAAAAATTAATATGCTAAAAATGAATATGATTCCCAAATTGAAAATATTATTATAGATTACTTGTAATTGCATTCATGAGTTCCAGTATAAATAGTTATGAATAATTACTGACCGATTTTATCATTGTGATATTTTTGCATCATATAATGTAACTAGGGTCTGCAAATTGGGGGAGAAAGTTATCAATGATAATGTTCTGGCTTCCAATCCCCGGTTATATTCCTTTAACCTTCCCTTTGTACTTTTTTTAATGTTTTTTATGTGTTTTTTATCACATAAAATTTGGTGAGTCGCGTGCAAATTTTAATTTAAAAATGCAGTCCAAAGGACAAAAGTTTAAGAACCGCTGGAATTGTTAGGATAAAATTCACTATTAATAGGCAAACAAATAAGCAAGCCAGCCATAGCTTCAAGTGAAGATGGCCACTCGCTTTTAACAGATTTTATTTATTGTTATTCTCACAAGGTTTCGACTGTTGTGTAATCTATCATTAGCGTAACCTTCTCGAAATTTCGAACTTCGTCTCATCTGTGGGAGTAAAGATATTTCGTCTTGTGTATTTTTTTAGTACTACTCAGTTATTAGTCTCCCTCTTTCTACTATGTCTAAAGCTGAACTACCTGAGCAAGGAATTGAACTCACAATTGTTATTTCATCATTCACGAAACTATGTTTTACATCACTAGGCAATTGACTCTTTGAACAGCAAGAAAATGGTGCTTTAAACATACGATGCTCTTTCCTGACTGCCTGCTGCTGCTGCTGCTGCTGCCACGCTTGACTACATTCATCACCGCTTCTTATTGCCGATGAAGACTTGTTGTCATTTATCTTTATTTATTAACGGCCCACACATGGTGTTTATTTCTACATTAGGCCTTCTGAGGAGCATAGGTGAAACTACGAGGGTCTTATCAGTAGTCAGTCAGTTATGTGCCATAAGTGATACAAGCTTGGGTGATCATTTCTCGAAAGAGACATGGCTTACTGGGCAGAAGATTATCCCGCAGTACGTTGCTATTGCTTTCTGTGGTAGACTGGTTGCCAGAAAAGGTTATATAACCCAATCTGTCCTATTATATAACCCGTAACTGGAGGAAAGAGACAGATTAATAACTTTCCCAAGGGTATTTGTGTGTAAGGGAATGCAAGGCATTCAACCGGAATTCGATCTTGGCTTCCTGATTTGTTATTTCGAGTCGATATCCACTGCACCACAACGCAAATCCCTTATCAATTACATCCTTATAAATGAGCCTAATACCTTGGGAGATCGTTAATAAATAAATAAAAATGACAACAAGGCTTTAGCAGCAGCAGTAAGCAAAGTGATTCTGGATTGTCTAATATATATATTTAATTTATTTGTTTGAACATTACCTTTAATCGATATTCGCATTGGAGTAGATATTCTGTTTTCCTCAAACAGTATATTTATATATTTATTTCTACCGACCTGATTATTGAAAATAAATTTTGTTATGAAAATATGTGTCAATCGACAGGATTGGAACCTGCACCTCCTACCCACATAGGGGAAGCCACCAATTGACCTGGTGCGTTTTAGACCACTCGACCACGAATAATTTCACAGTCTAATCGAAGTCATCTATTTATGTATTTATTTGTTTAGCAGCATATCAATATATATGGGTCAGAGTGAACGTGCAAACAACAGCAATTAAGAGGTGGTTCTACGGTCCTCAAAACCCCCGATCAAAGGCCGTGCTGCTGGATGTAATTTATCGTCATACCAAGGACGAATTACAATTTAAAAGTATATTTCTGGTTTAAATACATGGTCAAAGACTTATAAACCGTAAAGCGAAAAAAAAAATCAATCACTGAATATACAAACAGCATTTGTCAGAAGCCGAAATTTATTTCTTCACTTTAGAATGAGTATATATATATATATATATATATATATATATATATATATATATATATAATAACAAGACCGACTCTGTAAGTATCTAAATCCTAAAATTATACGAAAATAAACTTTGAGGACAACAAATAACAGACAGAATCTAACTCCGTTACTGTCCGTCGCTATAAGGCGTTGGACAAGAGGGGGAAAAAAAAGAAAACTGCGGAATACAGACAATACATACAATACCCCGCAGTAAAGAAAACAACGAGCCGTTGTGTGAAACCGCGGTAGGTTTTGGCGATCTTGCGATTTTTTTACGTATATATATATATATATATATATATATATATATATAAGGACCTTGAATATGTTATCGTTGATTTTGCATGTAAAATAATGTTTCATTTACAAAAATTAATGCGAAACATGTCACTGAAGCTAATGTCCATCGCTAGGCTTTACCTTTTCCCATTATTCTGGCAGCATTTGAATTAAATGTTGGAAAAACGACACATTTTTTAGGCTAACCACGAGTCGACCCATTTTAAGCATCTTCATAAGAATTAAAGTACTACTCAGCCAGGCCATGTACCAGCGATCGGAACAAGTTATAATCGGACGTGGCAATATCTGTAGAATACGGCGGGTGGGTTAGGACCTCCCATTTAAGCGTTTCCAAGTAGGTTTTCACTCTTTTTGCTGCATGTGGCCTAGCGTTGTCATGTTGCAAAACACTTTGTCGTGTCTCTGCTCATATAGCGGTCGTTTCAATTGTAATCGATAGCGATCTCCCGTGATAGTCATTTTGAGCAGCTCAAAATAAACTACATCCAGCTGATCCCATCAAATACAGAGCAGAGGCTTCAAACCATGGATATTCGACTTTGCTGCAGATTTTGAAGCATGGCCGGGCTTACCCAACGACCTTCTACGCTTAGTGTACCCACTTTTCATCGCCGGTCACAGTACGATGCAAAAAAAAACTTTCTTTATACCCTCGAAGCAGCTGTTCACACGTGACAAGACGCCGTTCGACGTCTCTCGGTTTCAGCTCGTACGGCACACAATGTCATTGTTTTCGAATCATTCCTAATGCTTTCAAAAGTTTCGAAACTGTTATGCGATCAACTGCTAATGATTCTGCAAGTTCTGCTCGCGTTTGACATGACTCTTCATGAAGTAACGCCTTCATTTCTTTATATTCAAACTTTTCTGCGCTCCGGAACATTCTTATCGTCAACATCAAAATCCTTATTTTTTAAGCATCCAAACTAATATGTGTATGTTGTTTCTGAGAGGGCATGGTCACTGTAAGTCTCAACAAAAATTCTGTGTTCTTTAGTTGCAGATTTCCTTCGAATAAATTAGTGCGGTAAAATTCCCCGCAAATACACTTTCTTTGGCACGAAATCCAACATGTTTAACCATATAAAAAACAAAGTTGTTTACACTTCGGCGAAATGACATACACTGGATTTGAAGCTTGCTTATAGTACTTTCCTATAGATGCGTTATCTTCTGAAACTACACGCATGCAGTTTTGTAAGTTCCATCTGTTAAAAAACCGCGGGAACTTATTTAATATCTTAATATTGACGATAAGAATGTTCTGGAGCGCAGAAAAGTTTGAATATGAAGAAATGAAGGCGTTACTTCATGAAGACTTCAACTCGTACGGCACCCAATATCCTTGTTTTCAAATCATTCCTAATGCTTATATATATATATATATATATATATATATATATATATATATATATATATATATAATTTGGAAATGAGTTATTTCCGCAATCTAGGTTTCTACTTTTCGGTATCTTCAGGCAATTTACAATAGCTGATTTGTAAAACGCTCGAACAGGGATTTTCTTTTACGAACGCGCGAATGGAATTTTCAAAGATAAAAAAAAATATGTCCAAATGTAACCATACCCATAAATACTTATTAGGATCATACAAACAGGGATGAAAGTGTCCTTATATAACTCCTCCCTAATTTTGAAAATTATTCGGTTGCTTGAAAATTCCAGTCACGCGTTCGTAAAAATCCCTATTCGAACGTTTTAAAAGCGTTAAAATCAGTTATTGTAAATCTCCTGAAGATACCGAACGGTTGAAAAGAAAAAACAGCGCTTCCGATACGCGGTCTTGATACTCGCTTACTAGTCCCGCTCATAAGCAAGCAGGCATAGCACACCATAGCCCTAAGGGATAAGCGCAACTGATAACTGACAAGCAATAAGTTAGAAAATTGACACGCAATTCCGTGAAACTGAACGGGTTATTTTTTGTACTCCATTTTTATTGACCAAGACAAAATATGTATACAAGTTGTCCCTAAAGTCTGGACGGATAAGCAAAAATGCATATTTTCAAGAAATGAAATTTTCAACAACATTTTATTAAATTGGAATATTAACAAATAACATTTTCAATACGATTTTCATCATTTGTTGATGCGCTTTGCAAGACTTTCACGAACTCGATGCAGTAACTCCGCAGTGACGTCGATTTCAGCCCATTAACACTTTATGTGTTCAATCAAATGTTTTACATCTGTGATTACACATTCTCCTGGCTTACGGCCTATCCCGTTGAATACACCGGTTTTCGCTCGATCACCGAAGTTAAGCAACGTTGAGCCTGCTAAGTACTTAGATGGGAGACCGCTTGGGAATACCAGGCGCTGTAAGCGTTTAGTGACGGATGTGCTTTGTGGTGCAGTGGATATCGGCTCGGAAAGAGAAATCAGTGAGCCGAGTTCAAATTCCAGTTGAATACCCTGCATTCACTTAAGCACTGGTACCCTTGGGAAAGGTATTAATCCGTCCCTTCCCTCCAGTTATGGGTTAAATAGCAAGGGTAGGACTTAGGAACCCTGCCCTTAAAAAACAAATCCCAATGAATCTTGATACTCGAAAAGAAAAAAGTATTACTAGACACAAAACTTATATGAAAACAACAATAAATTGTTGAAAGAAAAAGGTATTACCAGTAATAAATAAATAAAAAATTTAGTTGGCAATAAATGACCCGCCGAGGTGTTGATATGCCATAAAAACAAACCAAACAACACCTTCTCCTTTAGCACGCCCCAGAAAAAGAAGGCAGTTATTTCTTCTTTCGACAACAGCATGTTTAACCCTCTAGGGCCATTCGTATCATATTTGATACAGTATTTCCCTATGAGGAAACATTTGGTATTTCCCTATAAGGAAACATTTGGTATTCATTGACTGAGCAGTCAGTACTGCTCTCATTTGAAATTTATAAAATATTTCTCTTAAAAAATTTTTCAGGAAAATATTTCTTTCAAGGCTTGTTTTCATACTGTATCAAATATGATACGAATGGCCCTAGAGGGTTAATCTGTGTAGGTTAAAAAATATAATTAATGAGGTCTCCTATGTTTTCATACTTTAGGGATACCCTGTTAACACTGACTGATTAAGATCAAAAGCCATGAGTTGAGTTGCATTAGGATATTAATATTGTAATATTACGTTTGTGTCGCTCACTGACGTAGTCAGTGAAAATTCTGTTATAGGGGCATAGTGTCAACAACACCAAAGACTTTTCGAAGAATCTTCGCATAGCAAATAATCTCAAATACCAATTTTCCCAAAGCGTTCTCTCTATCTTCTAGATAATGTTCCGCGGGCACCCATTATTACAGGAATTACTGGGTATGACGATAAACTACATCCGGCAGCAAGGCTTGAAATTATAGGTTTTGAGAAGTGTGGAAGCACCTTTAATTGATGTTATCTTGGTTGTATTTACTACTTCTCAATTATTACTCACCTGTTTCCTCAGTGTTTAAATCTTCATTGTTGCAGGATACGCAGTAATCTGAGCAGTGTTAAATAAGAACAAGATGAGAAATCCCTAGATATGGACAGCTGAACAAGAGCCATCAGCCATTATAGATTAAATGAGGGGTTGAGTTTAAAATACTTGAAAGTTATCTGGATTGAGAAATGTAATATATTGCCAAGATACATCCAGCCGTAGATAATGTCAACAAAATGACAACTTGAAAAGGCAAAAATGAGTGTGTGAAGAGGCGTGGCCATCTGGGTCTCGTGGGAGTTTTAAGACGAAACATAAGTTCTAGAATTTGGGCCGAAGAAGAAAGATTCCCGATGGCTGCCGACTCCCGACAGCCGCTTCATGAAGGTGAATTCTCTCCGGCTGCACTTCTGCTTCACACAAGCGTCACCGACGAAGAATAAAAATATGGTCTGTCAGTCACACCTGGCCGGATTATTGACTTTCAGTCGGGTTGTGACTTTTGTTGACCTTATCGACAGTCCGACGTATCTGTCAATTACATCGGCTGTTCAAGGTCATGTATTACACAAACACTTGATAGTCCTGAGTATGACGATAAATTACATCCGGCAGCAACGCTTCTGATCAGGAGATTGGTGGCTTTGAGAAGCGTGGAATCATCTTGTAATTGCTTTTGTTCCGAGGTTTATCCTGCTCTTTATCTGTATCATATGGATTGCTACAGTGAAATGGAAACCTTATTAATCTTTCCATTTGTACCCTCTTACTTCTTTTACTATTGTTTAATGTCTGCTTCACTGGAATGGAAAACCTTGTCAATTTTTAATCTTTTCATTTGTACCCTTTTATTTCATAAGATAACGACATGCATTCATATTTATTTTCTTGTAATAATTTGTTAAATTTGCTAATCTTGATGAGTTACCAAGGTAACAGGCGATAACACTCTCGTGTATTTAATGTCTGATTCAGTGAAAGGGAAAACCTTGTCAATTTTTAATTTTATCATTTGTACCTGAATTCATATTTATTATTATTGCAACGTTTTGATAAAGTCGTTAAGCTCAAATATTTAACAAGGCAACAGTGGAATTTTCGTTGGTTTTAGTAGACACTGAACTGGCAAGCAGTTTATTCAATCATTATACGCAAGAATTAAGATTCATCAGAAAATTTACATAGTAAAACGGTGAAATTTTCAATTTCAACTTTCTTCTTCTTCTTCTTCTTCTTCTTCTTCTTCTTATTATTATTATTATTATTATTATTATTATTATTATTATGTCATTTTTCATCATATTTCGATTTCTGCTTTGGTCTCACTACCAACCAAGTCTGCGGGGAGACCTAAGGCAGGTAGTGGCGTGTTGTTATGGCTCCATTTCATGTTTTTCTATCTTCCTTATCATACCCAGCATTACATAGATAAAGTTTTCCTTAGTGTGTGGGCTGTACTTAATAAGACAATTTTTTGTATATCTCTTAAGCTGGGGTTTCCAGGGATTCTTTCAATGTGTTGTTTTGTTCCATTTTTTATCATTCCAACTGCACCTACTATCACTGGCACAACTCATGTTTTCAATTTCCACATTTTTTCTATTTCAATTTCCAGGTCGTTATATTTTGACAGTTTTTCAAATTCCTTGATTGCTATGATACAATCCGCTGGACAAGCCATATCAATTAATAGACAAGTTTTCTCCTTCTGGTTTTTAACAATAATGTCTGGCCTGTTTGCTTCAATTTTTCTGTCTGTGTAGATAGTGTAATCCCATAGAATGGTTGCATCTTCTATTTCTGTAACCGGTGCCGGGTGATGTTCATACCAGTGTTTGTTTACAGCTTTTCCATAATGTTTGCACATTGCCCAATGTAAATATTGCCCAACTCTATCGTGGCGATTTTTATATTCATTTGGAGCAAGCACAGAACAGCCTGAGATTAGGTGGTCTATTGTTTCTTGGTGTTTATCACAAAACCTGCATTTTGGATCCATATTATTATGCATAATATTTGCCTGAAAATTTCTAGTGAAAAGACTTTGGTCTTGTGCTGCAAGAATAAAGCCTTATTATTATTATTATTATTATTGTTGTTGTTGTTGTTGTTGATGTTGTTGTTGATGATGTTGTTGTTGGTGTTTTTGTTAGGTCGTCCAGTTTCATAAGTCATGCCTCTTCCAGATATCATTATTTCTCCCTTTGACTGATCTCCTTTTATAGATTCGAAATGCGCAAGATTATTCAATAATTAAATTAAGAATTATTCAATGGAACATTCAAATAGGAAAACTGTAGAATTTATGATTTACTTATGCGAGAATATATATTTTTTAATGTACAGGGTGCGATGGATGAATTATCGTCTAAATGAAACCAAAATGAAAATAACATTGACATCTTATTTTAACAGCTATACAGGGTGCGATAGATGAATTGTCGTCTAAATGGGACCAAAATGAAAATAACACTGATATCTCGTTTTAACAAATATACAGGGTGCACTGGATGAATTGTCGTCTAAATGAGACCAAAATGAAAATAACACTGACACCTCATTTTAAACAGCTATACAGGGTGCGATGGATGAATTGTCGTCTAAGTGAGACCAAAATGAAAATAACATTGACATCTCATTTTAACAGCTATACAGGGCGCGATAGATGAATTATCTTCTAAATGAGACCAAAATGAAAATAACACTGACACTTCATTTTAAACAGCTATACAGGCTGCGATGGATGAATTGTCGTCTAAATGAAACCAAAATGAAAATAACATTGACATCTCATTCTAACAGCTATACAGGGTTCGATGGATGAATTGTCGTCTAAATGAGACCAAAATGAAAACAATGTGAAATGAAATGTGTTAGAGGTTATGGTGCGAATGCCCAACAGTACAGCATGTTGTTTCTAAGTTTCTGGAGTAGTGAATTGCGTCATGGTGTCCTTTTTTTCACAAACGGTGCTCAACTATACTGTGCAACCGGCGAAATTAAAAGCAAACAATGTGCATGCGTGCAATTAAAAACATGAAATAGCGATAATTTTCCCATCGCATCCTGTATATGTAATACTGAAAATTGTCCGTTTAAATACAATTTGATTGAGTCATAAATAATTTCCGTTTTGAGCAACTAATTGTAATGACGACTGCATTATAATGTATACTGTACTTGGCATTTTGGGCCACCTCTTTTTACTGATGACCATACACTCAGTCTTCTTGTAGTTTATGTTTAGTCATTTCTTCTCTCGTTCTTTTGTTAACCTTCTCTAGAAAGCCTTGTAGTTTCCTTTCTGTGTCTGTTATGAGCATTATTTCTGAAACTGATTACTGAGACTTTGCAAACTCGTTTGTGTCACTTAAGACCTTCCATATTTTCGGAAAATAGGAAAATATTAACTATAGCGTAAGCCATGTTAAGTTCTATTCTTTTTCCTCCCCTTCCTATGATGAGTTATAAAAAGTTCTTGACCTTCTTGAAAAACGAGTACAATTTAATTATTCTCTAAAGTCATGTCAGCATTTGTTTAAATACCTGCAACTAAAATTTGGTCAAATTCATGAAATAGAAAAAAACCTCTCCTGAATTATGCAAACTTGTATTCTTCTTCATGTGCCGAATCCTTCCAGGGCGTGGGCGATCATGGACGTCCACTTTCCCCACTATCCCTTGTCGCTCTTAACACTTTTCCTCTTGCTATCTCTTCCAAACCCCGCTCCGCCATCCACTTGCTGAAGCCCATCAGACATGTCTCATAGTACTTTCCCCTATGTCTCTTTCTCTCTATCCCTATTGTGAGTATCAGATTTTCCAAACACTCCTTTCTCATAACGTGTCACAGATATCTCGGCTGTATCTTCCTGATGCCAAGTACAAATTTCCTTTTTGTTTGCAACCTCTCCAAAAGCTCGTCGTTAATCACATGTTCAGTCCATGGTATCCGCAGCATCCTTCTATAGAACCACATTTATTTTGCTTTGAGTCACTCCTTCATCTCTAGCTGTCATATAAGAGGACAGATGTCACATGTATTAGGTTGTCTGAAAAATAAAAGACGACGTTAGTATCAACTGAATTAATCTATTTAAATAGTGTTTAAATCAGACAAAATATACAAACCTTGAGCATTTATACACTTCTGCTATAAATTCTTTAAACTTGGAGTAGATTGATTCATAGGTAATTTCCCTTGTGAAAGAACTAATTATATTGACTAATAACAGGTGATGAAAAGTGGGTTGCATACGACATTGTTCAACGGAAAAGGCAGCTGGTATGAATAAATCTCTTGAACTGACCCCAAAAGCTGAGCTCCATAGAAGAAAGGTAATACAGCATGTACATTATTCGGACGATTGTCCTAATCTTTGTTGCCATTTGTACGACGTTTCGGCCGTTGTACGCTCCGGCCTTCTTCAGTTGCTAGGAATTTCGAACCGAACTCTTTATTACAATCAGTGGGGTATATCCTCCTCATTCTTTGCGTAAAGTCCCGATTGGAAGTCATGAGTTATCTCCCTCTAACCCTGCAAGTTACTTGTTCACCACTGCTGTAACCTGGTATTGAACTCACAAATCTTTGGGTTAAGTCACAGGAAAAAACCAACGTCTATATCCACTGGGCCATGTGTCCTTAAGGACAGAGGGAAATACTTCATGACTTCCAATCGGGGCTTTACGCAAAGAATGAGGATGATATTACCCTACTGATTGTAATAAAGGGCTCGGTTCGAAATTCCTAGCGCCTGAAGAAGGCTGGAGCGTACAACGGCTGAAACGTTGTACAAATGGCAATAAGGATTAGGACGATAGTCCGAATAATGTAAATACAGTAAATACTATCTCATCTCAGAAATATAAACAAATAAAAAAGGTAATGTTGCGCGTATCGACAAATCGGATTTTTTTTTTTTGTCAATGAATATTTCTCAAAAAAAAACACCACCGTTATTTTAACTACCTTCACTCCCTTGGCAATGATTATGCTTTTAAAATCTCCCAAAATAACCCTACGATCTCAAACATTTTGCATAGATAAAGCTCTTTGGAATGTGTTAGATGTACTCGCTAAAACAGTTATTTTAGCATTTATTTAAGGTATGGACGTCCAGGAATCTCTTCAATGAGTCTAACGGAACCTTTTCCAATCAATTCAGTCATATGCCACATTTTTTTAGATTTACTACTTCAAGATCCTTGTATTTTGTCCTATTATTATTATTATTATTATTATTATTATTATTATTATTATTTCCTTTGATTTCTATTCTATACTCATCCCCTTCTGGGTCCTAACCAGAGACCTAAGTTCAGAAATGACATCATAACATTATTATTATTATGTCATTTGTCATCATATTTCGATTTCTGCTTTGGTCTCACTACCAACCAAGTCTGCGGGGAGACCTAAGGCAGGTAGTGGCGTGTTGTTATGACTCCATTTCATGTTTTTCTATCTTCCCTATCATCCCCAGCATTACATAGATAACGTTTTCCTTAGTGTGTGGGCTGTACTTAATAAGACAATTTTTTGTATATCTCTTAAGCTGGGGTTTCCAGGGATTCTTTCAATGTGTTGTTTTGTTCCATTTTTTATCATTCCAAGTGCACCTACTATCACTGGTACAACTCTTGTTTTCAATTTCCACATTTTTTCTATTTCAATTTCCAGGTCTTTATATTGTGACAGTTTTTCAAATTCCTTGGTTGCTATGTTACAATCCGCTGGACAAGCCATATCAATTAATAGACAAGTTTTCTCTTTCTGGTTTTTTAACAATAATGTCTGGCCTGTTTGCTTCAATTTTTCTGTCTGTGTAGATGGTGTAATCCCATAGAATGGTTACATCTTCTATTTCTGTAACCGGTGCTGGATGATGTTCATACCAGTGTTTGTTTACAGCTTTTCCATAATGTTTGCACATTGCCCAATGTAAATATTGCCCAACTCTATCGTGGCGATTTTTATATTCGTTTGGGGCAAACACAGAACAGCCTGAGATTAGGTGGTCTATTGTTTCTTGGTGTTTATCACAAAACCTGCATTTTGGATCCATATTATTATGCATAATATTTGCCTGAAAGTTTCTCGTGAAAAGACTTTGGTCTTGTGCTGCAAGTATAAATCCTTCAGTTTCAGACTTTAATCCAGATGCACGTAACCATCGATGAGTATTAACTTTGTCAACATTGGATTTATTGGCACGTACTGGATATTGGCCATGCAGAGGTTTGTCTTGCCAGCGCTGTTTCATCTTTTCAAGAGCTTTATCTTTGGCTTTCATTTTCATATTTTTTGCCGCAATAGTTGGTTCTTGGCTACTGTTTTGCTTTTCTAAGGAATCTACTAACTGTAAATCTTGTTTGTATTTACTGCCTTCTTTTATTATTGAATATTTTTTCTTTCTTTCTTCATGTTGCCTTACTAATTGTATCATCCAATCCTTTGTTGTTTCTATGTATGTTAGTAACCCAATAGTTGTTGTCTTGTATGACAATTCCAGCTGAATAAGACCCCTTCCACCTTCTTTACGGGGTATGTATAGACGGTCTACATCAGCCTTTGGATGATACATCTTATGCTTAGAAAGAAGCTTTCTTGTTTTAGCATCCATTCGCCTGATGTCGTTTAGAGTCCAGTTTAAGATGTTGAAGCTATATTGGACAACTGGGATTGCAAGGCTATTAATGGCCATAACTCTATTCTGTGAATTTAATTCAGTTTTTAATATCATTCGTAGCCTTCTATAGTACTCTTTATTATTATTATTATTATTATTATTATTATTATTATTATTATTATTTCCTTTGATTTATTTTGTATATTAATTTCATCCCGGCTACTAACCAGAAACCTAAGGTGAGAAGTAGGTCCATGACATTTTCCCACTGAAAAGTTTTGTAAAAATATTAAAAATAATAAACCCTAAGATCACACACATTTTACAGAGATAAAGATCTTCATAAGGTGTGAGCTGCACTTGTGAGAATATCTTTTTGTATTTCTTTAAGTCAAGGGTAACCAAGGTTCCCTTAAATAAGTCTTTTCCTAATCAAGCCGAGGGCTCCGAAGGCAGATGGATTTATTTAGCCACATTTTGGAGATTTCCACTTCAGGATCCTTTAATTTTGATAGTTTTTTTTAAGATATTATTGTGATTAATATTTCCTTTCATACACATTTTCTTCCGTGTCCCAACCAGAGATCTAAGGACAGATATGGTTTCATGGCATTTTCCACCTATCATTTGTGTAAAAGTTATGATCATACACATTTTACATATATAACACTCTTCGTAATTTGTGAGCCGTACTTGTAAAAATAATTATTTATATTACTTTAAGGGACGAGCGGCCAGGGATCCCTTTAATGGGTCTATCGGAAATTATTGGTGTTCTCATGAATTGAACTGTTGGTGTCCTCGTATGCCAGATTTTTAGATTTCCACTTCAAGTTCCTTTTATTTTGATAGTTATTTTTTAAGATTTTCAAAAATACGCTACAATCTTCAGGAACTGCCATGTCAATAAGAAAGGACATGTTTGTGGTTTTTGATCACTAAGTCTGGTTATCATTATGTTATTTCTCATCATATTTCGATTTCTGCTATAGTCGCACTACCAACCAAGTCAGCGGTAAAACCTAAGGCAGGTCGTGGCGTGTTGTTATGGCTCCATTTCATGTTTTTTCTATCTCCCCTATCATCCCTAGCGTTACATAGATAAAGTTTTCTTAAGTGTGTCTTAATAAGAGAATTTTTTTGTATATCTCTTAAGCTGGGGTTTCCAGGGATTCTTTCAATGTGCTGTTTTGTTCCATTTTTTATCATTCCAAGTGCACCTACTATCACTGGCACAACTCTTGTTTTCAATTTCCACATTTGTTCTATTTCAATTTCAAGGTCTTTGTATTTTGACAGTTTTTCGAATTCCTTGGTTGCTATGTTACAATCCGCTGGACAAGCCATATCAATTAATAGACAAGTTTTTTCTTTCTGGTTTTTGACAATAATGTCCAGCCTATTTGCTTCAATTTTTCTGTCTGTGTAGATCTTCTTAGAATGGTGAAATCTTCTATTACTGTAACTGGTGCTGGATGATGTTCCTACCAGTGTTTGTTTACAGATTTTATTATTATTATTATTATTATTATTATTATTATTATTATTACTCCATGGCAACCGAGATTTCTCCAGTAACACCCGGTAAACGGTCAGTTAATTAAAACATTTTTTCTATACTCCAGCACTCTCCTCAGTATTCTGAATGTTATTGTTTTCGAAAGGCTTAAGGCTACAGTTTAAAATTTGTTCTGCTCTGGCTATCTTGGCTTTGATCTTTTAGAAGTGCTCTCAGATTTCATTAGTAGAGATTAAGTTTCTCTTTTCAGATGCCTTCATTGAAATCATGTACTTCTCATATTCTTCACAATTCCTTTTGTTTGTCTCATGAAATATTAATGTAACTTTTTTCTTCCCACATTTATCAACCCACGTCATTAGTATTTAATGAAATGCCAGACTGTAATCAAGTAACATCGATTTTGGGCCCCTACTAGAACACGACAACATGCAAACTCGTTTTTCAAAAAAAAATAGGGCAAGGTGATTTTTCACTTTTTTAGAGAATCAACATTGCACTGAATATGTAAGCTGAGTTTTGATCTGGTAACTACTGATACTAAAAAATACATTCATAGCTTTTATCGACTTTTGAGCATTTAGTTTTACATATTATTTGAAAATCTGACAGTCAGTTAAGTGCCATACGTGAAACACGCTTGGGAGATCATGTCTCGAAAGAGACATGACTGACTGAGCAGAAGATTATCCCGCAGTAGGTTGCCATTGCTTTCTGCGGTAGATTGGTTGCTAGCCAAGACAATAGAACCCAATCTGTCCTGCTATTTACCCCATAACTGGAGGGAAGAGACGGATTAATACCTTTCCCAAGGGTATTTGTGCTTAAGTGAATGCAATGGATTCAACAAATTTTGCTTACAAATTGATATTTAAAAATTTTAATTTTTAAAAATTTTAGTATTTCAAGAATAAATCCAAATAGTTTTTGTACTAGATATACCGTATTTTCCGGCTTACAAGACGCTGCCGCTAGATGACGCACCTTAATATTGGAAAGAAATTTCTTAGAAACAAAAAAGTCATTCTCATACAACAACACATACACCATGCGCAGGGTGGGGACCTCAAATCATCACTCAGTTGCGTCTCTGTCCTCGAAGACAGAGTGCGGTTCAGTTGTATCTCTGTCCGAGGACAGGTATGCAATTGAAAAAAATTTACTGCGAGATGCCCGGCCCCGAGGGACAGTTTTCCGAGGCCGCGCTACCCCATTGCCCCAGAGGGTTGACTCTGTACTATCTATTGATATATCGTTCTAATCATCCATTAGACAGGATCCTCCTATTCATAAGATCCCTTTATGAAAGGGAATAAATGGAGCATTAAAATTTACAAGCCATTTCTTGCTCCGGTTAAACTTCGATTGGAGGTTAATTTCAAGAGTAGCAGCTAGGTTTACACCGTAAAACAAAGTCATAATGAGTTACATAACTCACTGATCACATGGACACTTTGATGCGGTGGAACGTATTTTCCGGCTTACAAGACGCTGCCGCTTAGATGACGCACCCTAATATTGGAAAGAAATTTCTTAGAAACAAAAAAGTCGTTCTCATACAACTTGCATCTCTCACATACTGGCAACACTTATTGTTTACATTAATCACTCGTCCGATTTTGTTTGTATACCAATGACATACTAGTTGGTGGTTATTAAATATACTATACATCTTTCAATGTGTAAGGGTGGTTCTATTTCCATTAAAATGAATTCAAAAATTTTAAAGTATGCATGTAAAAAAACAATCAAATAAATTTTCTTCAACCTCAATTCTTAAAAACTCGTCACTTTTAGATTCATGTAAAGGTTCTAAGCTATCATCTGTAAAGTCGTCACTATTGTCAGTCATGAACAATAAATGATCCTCATTGTTATTCGTGTCATGGTGGTAACCATCGAGATTAATGATACATTCGTTTTGGAAGACGCACACGTATTTTTCAGGGTATTTTTTTAGGAGAAAAAGGTGTGTACGGTACTGAAAGGAAAGTATATTCAAACTAGAACTAATTATGAATCAAAAACATGATAAAAGTGTATATAACACCATAATGCTACTGGACACAAATAAGACAAAATGTTTTAAATTTGCATTAAAATTGCACTAAAACTATTGCATTGTATAGCATATTACAACATAATATAGCTAAATTGTTCAATACAATTTTTCTTTAAAGTAAATGAGTCTTATTTAATGGTAAAATGATTCAGTAATGTTTCTTGTGCCATGCATCTTATCCATATACAATTTGTAAACCTACAATAAATTATAAATTTTAGACTATAAGGCTATAAGGCTTTTACTGATCAACAGAATGAAATTCCAACGCTATGATTTTGAAACTAAACTTAATCTTTAAATTCGTTTCCTCAAAAAACTAGAACAATTTTGAAAAACTAAATTCATAGTTTTCAACATTTTTTTAGCATTTAATTTTAAATATCATCTGAAAAATGCACAGACATTTCTGAAGAGTTCTGCTTACAAACTGATTTTAAAATTTTATTATTTCAAGAATAGAATACTTCCAAATAAATTAAATATCTTTTGTATTAAATATATACAATGGAAAATTTATTCTAACCAGAATTTTAATAAGGAAATCGCCCCAAGCAAAATACGCAGATATTTTACTGTATTCAATGAGTAAAACATTACAAAAATGGCTACTAAAATATATCATTTGTTAGATCATAATTAATAAAAGCAAAAAATAGATTAAAAAATTATATAACACCATAATACGGCTGGGCACAAATTATGAGACAAAATGTTTTAAATTCATCGCCACTCGAGAACCCACCGCTCAAGGGTTCCTCGTAATTCTTCAGAAGGAGACCATGTTTCTGTTTCTTCAAAATCAGTTATAGTGTCCTCAGAATAACCCTCGCTTACACTTGTGGGTCCCGATACGTCCCCTGCTGGAGCCAAGTCTCTTAGTCAGACTGTGTCTTCCTGTTCATCATGGTAATAGACACGAGATACTATGGGTTGGCGTCTAGAAGTTCCATTTGATCTATAAGTGGTTTGTTTTCATTCAGTGGTGTGTAACTTTTTAGTAATACCTCTTCCAGTTTTGTGAGTTAAGAAGGTAGAGACGCTCAAGGCGAACTTCTAGGAAACGGGAAGAATTGTTCATGGGGTATTACGTTAGTGGCTGCGCGTTCTAATTGCATGCAATACCTCTGGGAGTAATTGTTCCCAATTCTCTATATCAGCAGCTCTACGTTACAGTTTTTTTTTTATTATTCCAGTATACTTACCGCACTGGCCATTGCCTTAAGGGCAACACAGGATTATTCTACTTACGGTTACTTCTTGCTCTTGTAGGATTTGCCATACGCGTTCGGACATAAATACATCCCCTCTCTCCGAATGTATATACGATGGTAGAGCGATGACGGCAAAAACTGAGCAAAGTGCTTGTATGACTGTTGTAGAGGATGCAATTGTCAATTATTGTCAGCGTGTATTTGTTAGGCGTTTTTGACGGAAGCAAACCTTTAAAGAACAGTGCGATACTTTTACAGGGTTGCGTTACCTTATGAACTTGCTGGTGTTAGGTTTTTATTTTCAAAGCAAGACTTAACCGAGTTAGTAATCTCTTTCTTATCCTCTACTGAGTTAGGAATATTTTTTATTTTCGTCATATGGACCACCCTGGTGGCGCAGCTTTCTATATAGTTTCTTTAATTTTTCTTTCGAAGCAACCGAGCTACGTACACGAGAGAGGGCGCCCACAGTTGTGTTTTCGTTACCGGGGCGTCGAACGAATAACACGAGAGTTCCATCCTGCAGCTGGCTATCTTCTTTTTCTATTTTGCTTGTCGTTTTTGCGTTTAATATGAATGCGACTGATTTTTGATCTGTAATTTGTTTAATGGATGCGCGTTGTAGCGCAGTGGATATCGGCTCGGAACGAGAAATCGGAGAGCAGAGTTCGAATTCCAGTTGAATTCCTTGCATTCACTTACACTCAAATACCCTTGGGAAAGGTATTAATCCATCTCTTCCCTCCAGTTATGGGTTAAATAACAGGACAGATTGGGTTCTATAGCCTTGGTTGGCAACCAGTCTACCGCAGAAAGCAATGGCAACCTACTACGGGATAATCTTCTGCCCAGTCAGTCTATGTCTGTTTCGAGACATGATCGCCCAAGCGTGTATCACGTATGGTACTTAACTGACTGACTGAATTTGTTTAATATAGAATCTCGCTCAATCAAATAATGCCTCCATTTTCTCAGCGGTGTAACAAAAGTATAGACTTTTTTTTCTATTACAAAATACTTATGTTCCTATTTGGACAGGGTTCTGAAGAAAAAGACATTGGGCCTCCCCGACTATCTTAAAGAGACGGCTATAGAGCATCCTAAAATGTCTAGTTCTACGACCAGAGGTAGTGTATGTTTAGGCGTAGTAATGATGAGGTCTTGGAAATGATGGAAACAAAAAGGAAATTAATACTGTGTATCAGGAAGATACAGCTGAAGTTCCTTGGACACGCAATGAGGAAGGAGGGCTTGGAGAATCTGATACTAACAGGCCAGATAGAGGGGAAAAGAGACAGGGGAAAGTAACGGATAACATATTTGAAGGACCTAATCAGGTGGATGACGGAACGAGGATTGCATGGTGTAACAGGAGAAGGCGTGCTCAGAGCCACCAGGGATAGGGAAACGTGGAAGGCCATGATCGCCTACGTCCTGATGGGACAAGGTACATAGAAGAAGAAGAATGACAAGTTTTCGCTATGCTCCTCTTTCTCATTAAACGCTTTCTCTGCTATAGAGAATAACGGGGATTTTGATACTGTTGTTAGAGGGTGGACTTTTTTTTTTGGAAAAAAACCGTGCCTAATGAGCATAGTGTGTGAACATTCTTAATGTACGGCGTAAAACGGGTAAATCTATTGGGACCGCTAGGTTGAGTAATGGATTCAGACATTCCGGATCGAGTTTTATGTTATTTTTTTTACTGATAATGTTCCCAAGTAGTTTCATATTAATACGTCGAAAATAATATTAGTCTTGGTTAAGCATAAGCTTGTAGTCTTTAACAGACGACATAAATAATTTAAGCTTTCTGTCATGTTCCGCTCGATTTTTCCCGCAAATAGTTACATTATCGATGTAAGCAGAAGTGCCTTGCAGGTTATCTTTTGATATTATCTGGTTTATTACTCGTTGAAAGCTAGTTACCCCGTTAGTTCCGCCAAACGGCATTCTGCGAAATTGATAGAGTTTGCTGCTGGCCTCGAAGGCCGTATAGAGTTTATCGATGGTCCTTATAGTTACCTGATGGTAAGCACGCTTGAAGTTCAGAATACAAAATAGGCGGTTTTTGGCTATTTTCTCTATCATCTATTCTTAGAAGAGGATCAGTTAGCCAGTTATGTGCCATACGTGATACACGTTTTGGGCGATCATGTCTCGAAACAGACATGACAGACTGGGCAGAAGATTATCCCACAGTAGGTTGCCATTGCTTTCTGTGGTAGACTGGTTGCCATCCAAGGAAATAAAACCCAATATGTCTTATTATTTAACCCATAACTAGAGGGAAAAGACAAATTAATACCTTTCCTAATGGTATTTGTGCTTAAGTGAATGCAAGGAATTCAACAGGAATTCGGACTCGGCTCTATCGATTTGTCGTTCCGAGTCGATATCCATTGTACCACAATGCACATCCTTAAAAGAGGATAGGCATCCAAAAAAGTAAACCGGTTTATCGTTCGGAAATAATCGGCTATTCGCTTTTTTCTGTTTTCAAAGTATATTACGAAGAATTGGACTCGCAACGGCGAATAGCTTGATTCGATTATACCTTCCTTGAACATACGTGTAACAACGGTTTTTATAAATAATTTATCCTCCTTAGTATTTTTATTTATCAGTTTACAATCCGGTATTTGCTTGTTGAAGAGAGATGGGTACGGCACTCTCATAGATGCTAGGCAACAGACTTTAAAAAGTGGCTTAGAGCTTGCGAAGGGTATTTCTACTAATGAATGTTGACGGAAGAAGTTGTGTTTTAATATTAGGTCGCAGCATAAATCTTTCGTTAGTGGACATCTTACTCCTTGGTATAAAGTACACTTTAGTTGTTGATCAACTAAACAGTGTCCAAGTATTTGTATGAAAACAGGTGAGATAGACATCTCCACATTGTTTAGTTATGGGTAAGTGTTAGGGCGCCGCTCCTATTTGACTACAAATGGACTGTTCCCATTGCTATATATAGCAATGGTGGATTCTCTACAAGAGGGTCGTAGAGTTTCACTAGACTGACGACTCTACGATACTATCAGCACTCTGCCTTCGGGTAGAGGGCGCTCTCTGCTTCCGAGCAGAGAGCAATAACCCAGTCGTGGTTCCGCCGAAGGGTAGAAGCACGACTGGGCAAAAATAGACAGACATTTTTTGGCCGGGCCATATAGCCCGGAAATCCCAGATATAAACTGACCATGTGTCATATCTTGCCCTTACTGGGAGGGACGACTAAATAATGGGTCGTAGAGAGTCACTTGAGAGTCTCTAATGAGTTACTGAAGAGTCAGTGCGAGTCAGTGAAGAGTTAGTCACACTTCCGGTGGCGTACCGGAAGTAATCACGTATACACACGTCTTACGACGGATTGGACTCTTGTATCTTTCTATTGTAAATATTACTAATCACTTCTGTACATACTAACCGTCTTTTCCGCGGAATACAATTTATATTCTGATTCTGTTGTTGAGTTATTCATTTATACTTGGCGACATAACAGTAAGTTCTTCACGAATTTAATTTCGCAGTGCTTGCTCTAAGGAAATTTTCTTTTGCTCCCCGTGTCAATCAGTGCTTTTAGTGACTGTTCGTTGGTTTTGATTCTATCAATGATGCTGAACAAGATACAGTTTTGCTCTCACCGTTTTTTACTTTTACAAACTTCACACAATGACCTTACTTTCCGCATGTATAGCCTTTGTTCCTTACTAAAGGCATAATGTCTTTGCGTGTCTCTTGCCCCTGACAGGTACGCGCAAGACTCATCGACATTTTGACTCTTATGGCTCTTCCAAAACCCTGCTCTGCAATTCATTTCCTCAAGCCAATCAAGTGTGTCATGAGTTGCTTTCCACTTGTCTCTCTTTCCGTTTATCTGTCCTGTAATTATCAATATTTTCCAAGCCTTCCTTCCTTATTACATGTCTCAGAAATGTCAGCTGTTTTTCCTAATGTTAAGTATAAGTTTCCATTTTGTTTCCATCCTATCCAAAACATCGTCGTTGCTAACATGTTCGATCCATGGAATCCTCAGCATGTTTCTGTAGAACTACATTCCGGTTGCTTCAAGTTTTTCCTTCATCTTTGATGAGATTGTCTAGAATTCGGTGCCATATTGAAAGACAGACATCATATGGCTATCTGGTACTCTTTTCGTAGTTTCTAATGAAATTTTCCTGTCTTTCAACATTCTTCTCAGCTTTTGGAATTCATTCTTGGCGATGCCAATACGCCTTCGGATCTCAATGTCGCACTTTCCTTTCTCTATCAGAACGCTTCCCAGAGATTTAAATTTCTGCACCTGGTTGATTTCAGTATCCCCGACTTAAAATATACAACCTCAAAATTATCGCACCATCTCGCTACATTTCCAACGTTTTCATCGGAAACGTCTACAGAACTTTCCTCACACATATACACATATACACGTTTATTAACTAAGCTTTAATAAAAATGGAGCATGTTAGACTGAGATAGGTTTCCTATTTTGTCCTTTTTCTTTATTCTATCCTCTTTTTGGATTCCAAAATAATAATTATCTACTTATATATATATATATATATATATATATATATATATATATATATGTGTGTGTGTGTGTGTGTGTGTGTGTGTGTGTGTGTGTGTGTGTGTGTGTGTGTAGCCCGGCGTTGCTCGGGTGTAATGAAAGCTTTAAAACTAATCCATGGTCCTGGAGCTCAGATTCTTTGGACGTTGACACGAAAGACTAAAAAGCAATAGTCGTTTCCAGTTAAAGCGAAACTGTAAACTGAAAGAAAAATGAATGGATGTACGTCAAATTTTGATTTACTGGTATCGATATCCAATAAGTTGTTTTGGTCGTAAACTGAATTTTGAACCTTGAAACTTCTGAATATTGTTTCTTATGTCTTTGTCTATGAGTGTATCAAATTTGATTAATGTCAGACCATTCCTTCTATAACCTGATTTTTTCGATTATCAATTTTCGATATTTATCGGCGGTACCTCGACACAAAACCTAGCTAAGAACACTCGCAGACGCTTATAGTACAACGGTATAAATTTTCAAGAAAATCGGTTCAGCCGTTTCGGAGTCTATAGGTAACGGACACACACACACACACACACACACACACACACACACACACACACACACACAAGCACACACACACAAGCATTGTTTAGCCCATGGTATGATTTTCAGGTCTTTTCCAAAGGTGCTGCGCATAGGAATCGCCAGTATTAACAAGAGGTTACTTCCTTCACAGAGAGATCATGGCGAGATCGAACCCGGGTCTCAAGCCGCGAAATTAAACGTTCTATGCACTTGGCCAAGCGCTTATCAAGCGTCCAAAGTAATTCGCTGAACCTTTGTCTATCAGGTATCAGATCAGATTTTCAAAGATCTATTGAGCGCTTAACGTAGGTCCAGAGGAAGAAATCAAATTAGAAACAAGTTCACTATTGGGCATTAACTTTCTGCAATGCTTTAAACCTTGACAACAAAACAAAATCACGAATCAATGAACAACTTTTGTGCTTCTTATTAGAAATAACATCTCTTGATTTCCCTTCTTTTCAGCTGAAGTACAAATTCATTATTGAATCAAATTTCCTACAAAGCATCAAACAATGACCGACATCTTTGAGTCTTACATTTTTTTACTCATTATCTTTGCAAAGAAATTAGCCATTCAGTCATTATCTTTGATTTTTGGCTTTGTTTGATTTCGTTGTTTTTTTTTATTCCTTCTTTTAACTGGTACAAAAAAAACGCAGTTTAAAAAGATTCTTAAATGTTATATTTACGACGGTAAGGGAGCCACAAAATCTTCTTTGACGTGCAATCTTAAACAAAAAAATTATGGAGGCGTTTACTACTGTTCAGTTTTGGGGTTATTTTTCTGTGAAGTTTTGAGTGTTAATTTTATTAAATTTTCACATTATTATTTTCTCAATCCGCATGAGGCATTCATATATTTTTCACGTCACCAAAAATCTTTTCTTAGGAGGTAAGTACTTTTAGTGATTAGAAAAATGAAACAATTTGAAAGATAAATAAGTTAAATTTCAGGAAGGAGAATATTTGAGACAAAAATACCTTTATATATATATATGTGTGTGTGTGTGTGTGTGTTTCGTTGAATAATATAGACAAGTTTTGTCTATTTATTTTGTGTAGGATCCTTTTGTATAATCTGATAAGCTTGATAGTGCTATCGTTAAAAGACGACAGGATTCGAAAGATGTTTGAAAGATTTAAAGAAAGGTTGGTGTCCAAGAATATATATATATATATATATATATATATATATATATATATATATATATATATATATCCATATCCAGGTAAATAGATCAACAGTTTTAGAATTCCGAGTTCTCCGGCATTTACTCTTTTTTAAAGTGCTCAATACAACATATATCGTAGAGCAAAATATAATTATAATTAAATTTGTTTTTTGTTTAAAATTAATTTACATTGCGACACGAAAATTTTCATGTTTCAAGATTTTTCCTCGTCATGTTGAACTATTGTTGTGAAAATGATTTACATTTAGCATAAAAATCTATTAAATAAACGTAATGAAATAATTGTTAGATGTAAACATTATAAAATGTTCATCTGAGAATATGGTTAAAAATTCTGATTAAAAAATATCCATTACCATATACATATCCGATAATTTGTTTTGTATTATAATATATTAATTAAATAGAGATTAAAAATTTTTACAAATTGTTTATGAAAAAAATGAAAAATAAATTCACACTGAACCGAAATAACAAGAGTATAATCATATCCAAAGGTCACTTTAATTCAGATCAAAAGAATATTTTTTTTTTATTTCTTACTTTTTTGTTTTTAAAAAGTGCTGGGATACAGAGAAAGCTAAGACAATAATCTTGTCACAAAAATGAAAACTTTGTGACGGGATTAAAGCAGTCTAGACGGTGATTAGATTGACTGATACTTACCTGTTGAGATTGAAAGAAGAAAACCTGTAATTTCCCAAAATATATAACCTATATTTTCAAATTTTAAAGATTGAACTTAATTCTGATTAGTTAAATTCAAAATACACATAATTTTTTCTATCTTCTTCCATCCATATTAACTCTTTAAAAACAAGTGTATTGTTTTATGCATTCAAATGTAAATCATTTCCACAACAATAAATCAATATTGTGTGATAACGAGGTAAAATCTCGAAACATAGAAATTTCCGTGTTGCAATATAAATTAAATTAATTCTAAATAAAAAACAAATTTCGGAGTAAATAAAAGTAAAAACAGAACAAGACATGATTATTACGGAAATTAAAAAACAAGTAAAAGAAAGTAAGAAAGAACGCAATCCAGACTTAAACACTTCCTTTTGTGGTACAGTGGATATCGGCTCGGAACGAGAAACCGGGGAGCCGAGTTCGAATTCCAGTTGAATCCATTGTATTCACTTACGCGCAAATACCCTTGGGAAAGGTATTAATCCGTCTCTTCCTTCCAGTTATGGGTTAAATAGCAGGACAGATTGGGTTCTCTAGCCTTGGTCGGCAACCAGTCTACCGCAGAAAGCAATGGCAACCTACTGTGGGATAATCTTCTGCCCAGTCAGTCATGTCACTTTCGAGACATGATCGCCCAAGCGTGTATCACGTATGGCACTTTAACTGACTGACACTTCCTCACTACGTGACGAAGTACTGATGTTTATACAAAGGGTAGTAATACATTGTAGATTACAAAAGTGAATATGAAATGAAATTTATAGTGGACATCCGGGAATTTCAAGGATGAAATCTCTTAAGAGAAGCTTTGTATACTGGACAGAAATGGATGAAGATATTGAAAAAAAAAAACAGTAAAAGCCTGCAGAGGTTTGTTCTGGCGGAAAAATCACCTACTATGAAATTATAATCTTAGGCAAAGAGAGATACTCCGTGGTCAAGATTGCACGAGGATTTTGCAGGTTCAATAAATAGATCACATTATTTTGTGGTATTGGATAGCTTTATTAAATGGCCTGAAATTTGTAAGTGCAAAAGAAGAAAAAAACTTCTACGGTTACAGTGAGATGTTTATACGAACTGTTTACAAAATATAACATTCCAGATGATATAGTCTTGGATAACGGTAAACAATTAATTACTTACGAATTTTGTACAGTGTTCACGATTGAACATATTACAACCTCCTGTATCACCCAATGTTAAATGAACATCTGTTTACAAAATGCCATAATCTCGGGTAACGATACAGAATGAATTGCTTACGAATTTGAAGATTTTTGTAAAATGTTCTCGACTGAACATCTTACTACTCCGCTGTATCACCCAAGGTCAAATGGACAAGTTAACTGGTTTGTGCATACTTTTAAGACAGCTTTAAGGAAAAAAACATGTAATGAAAATGTGGGCGAAGAAGGACTACAAAATTCTTAAGAGTATACTGGAAAAATTTCTATGCAAAGTCGTGCATGTCGTCGGCAGATTTGATGTTCACAAAAAAAAATAATTAAAGAAATTAATAATTAATTAAGAATAATTATTAATTAATAATATTAATTAATTAATAATAATTAAGAACGAATAACAAAAAGAACACTAAATATTTCAAGCTTAGCGAAAAAGTGTTTTTCGGGATGTATAAGGATGGAAAAGAAATGTGGGAAAACGGCGTAATAATGTCACGAATCAGAAGGATGATATACATGGTAAAAGGAAAAAAATAGGAAGACAAAAGACATTATCAGCTATAGAAAAGGTTTAGAAAAGAAAGGCCCGAAGGAATGGTCACACTTATGAAAGTACTGTATGATATTTTTTATCTGCCTGCACCCCCAAGAATTCGTTGAACGTACAAAGATCAACCAAATGGAAGCGACAATTCTTCTTCAGCCGCTTCTGTGGAATTCCCATCTGTATACTTGCTTTCCTGACGGCTACAACCTCCATGAATTTAAATGCATTGTCAATTCCCATCTCTTATCTACTTGACTCCAGTCCTTTCTACATCACCCCATGTATCTTGTTCTTTTCCTTTCTCTCTAACTTCGCAACTGTCTTCACTCCTGTGTTCACATTCCTCTCTTGCTTTTTTTCTTTCATCCCCTGTCTTTCTCTTCATTCTCCTTCTGCCAAAAACTTTAACTCTTTTATGCAGCCCCCTGCACATCAGTGACGGTACCGCCTTGCTTCGGTGAAATGATTAAAAAAGATATCAGAAAAAGGAAACGTACTCAAAACGTAAAAAAACGTTCACTGCTTTGACGAACACGCCAAAATAGGAGGAGTGAATACTAATAAATAAAATAAGATATTTACTAATAAAAAAAAAGATATCAAAAGAGGGAATGTTGCTGAAGAAATGATACACCCTCGGTAACACGAATGGACTAGTCTAGACGCCTTAAATAAAGAACTCGTAAGTCAAAAAACACTTTTGGAGGTAGTCAAGCCTATTTCTAACAGACGTCACGGCGAGTCGCTTAAGCAAGACTTAACATTATGACTTCTACAAACGAGTTATAACGCTTTCAAAAACTTACAACGATATAATTTACCCATACATACCCGACATTTACAGTTTCCCGCATACAAACGAACTCAGATACTCAATACAGCAATGTCAAAAGATAGGAATTTAGCTTCATTCGATAATAAAAGTATCTTCACCTACGCCCCACTCAAGGCAACAATATAATTTGTGACTGTGCTTTCAAATCACGTGCCAATATCTACTTTCAAAAGAAATTCAAAAATAAAAAAAATATTTCTTTTGCTCTTCAGTTAGGTTCAAGATCTAACAAAATCTTCATTGCTTTCACTATCGCTTGAAAAGGAGTTAGGCATTTCAACAGGGAATCCATTAATGTGATCAAAGAGAATGTCATCTTCATTAATTTCACTTTCACTTGAAAAAGAGTAAAGCTATTTAATCAATGGATCCAATATTATGATTAAAAATGTCATCTTTATTGATTTCACTATCGCTTGAAAAGGAGTCAGGCTTTTAATCATAGTATCCAATATAATTTTCAGAAAATGTTATTTTTATTGATGTCAGTATCGCTTGGAAACAAGTCAGGATTATAATATTGGATCACTGGATCCAATATTATAATCAGAAAATGACATCTTTATTGATTTCAGTATTGCTTGAAAAAGAGTATTGCTTTTCATCACTGGATCCAATATTAAGATTAGACAATGTCATCGTCATTGATTTCATTATACATTGAATCCACTATGATGATCAAAGCGAATGTTATTTCATGAATTTCACTTTTGATTGAAAAATAAGCCTTTTCATTTTTGGACCAAATATTATGATCAAACAATGTCATCTTCATTTATAACTCTATTGCTTGAAAAGTAGTCACGCTTTTCACCATTGGATCCAAAATTCTAATCAAGGCTAATGTCATCTTCATTAATTTCACTATTGCTTGAAAAGGAGACATGCTTTTTCATCATAGGGTCCTATATTGTGATCATACAATCTAATCTTTATTGATTTCTCTATCGCTTGACAAGTAGTCACGCTTTTTATCATTGGGCCCAATATTATGATTAAAGAGAATATCATCTTCATTTCCTTGAAAAATAATCAGGGTGCTCATGATTGGATCCTATATTATAATCAGACAAAGTCATTTATATTCATTTCACTATAGCTTGAAAAGAATCTGGCTTTTAACGACTGGATCATGTATTTTTTTTTTTTTTAATCATTTCACCCTGAGCAAGTCGGAAACGCCACTGATGTGCAGGGGGTTGCATAAATGTAAAAAGATTAATTAGAAAAGAGTGAGGAGTACAAACTAGTTAGAAAGGAACAATAGAAAGCAGGTGCGATGACAGATACATAGGTGGAGAGAAAGGGAAGGTTATACAGGGGTGGGGAGAGAGCTAGAGTCCAGTGGTTAGTAGATGAGTATTGACTTTGCATTTAAATTTCTGGAGGTTGTAGCCGTCAGGAAAGCAAGAATACGGGAGCGAGTTCCACAGGCAGGAAGTGCGAGAGAAGAAGCTGCAGGAGTAGAATTGTCGTCTGCATTTGGCTAACCTGACTGTGAATGGGTGGGACCCAGTTGCCAGTCTGGTTGCACGAGTAAACACCTGTTGAGGAGGCATCAGTGACTTAAGCTCATCCGAGCAGAAGCCATGAAAGTAGTTATAGAACAGACAAAGGGAGGCCACATTTCGACGATGGGGAAGTGGCTGCAGTCGAGCCGCCAGATCAGTACCTATCACATTACAGACTCTCCGTTGGAGCCTGTCAAGAACACTGAGGAGAACGGTAGGGTCACCTGACCATAAATGGCAGCAGTACTCCATGCACGGACGGATGGTTGACTTGTATATATGCAGGATGGATTCAGGTGGAAAAAAAAAACCTGGATCAACATAGTGACCCAAACTTCTTAGCAGTAGATTTTGCTATGGATTCAACATAGTGGTTCCATTTGAGGTCTGAGGACAGGGTAAGTCCGAGGAGGCGTAGTGTATTACTCTCCGGGAGAATCGCTTGGTCCATGCTTATGGGAGGCAGGAGAGGTTGCCTGTAATGGTTGACAGACAACAACTTGGTCTTAGATGAATTGAAGTTGACAAGCCACTTCTTGCCCCAGTTCACCACAGAGTGTAGATCCCGCTCAAGGTCAGCAGCGAGATTATGTCTGTCCGCCACGACAGGTTTCTTACTGGAGCGGGAGTATATTGTAGTGTCATCTGCGTAGATGCCTACTTATGATTAAAGAGAATGCCACTTTCATTAATTTCACTATCGCTTGAAAATAAGCCTGCCTTTCTATTATTAGATCTGGTGTTATGATCAGACAAATCATCTTCATTGATTTCGCTATCGCTTAAAAAGGAGTCGGGCTTTTCATCATTGGAGCCAAGATTATGATAAGAGAGAATGTAATTCCTGGTCCCATTCTTTACGTTACTGATACGGATTTTTTTAAATGGCTAAATCATTATATATTAATTTTTTTTACAGTTTCTCCATAGATTCTCGATTCCCATCTTCTCCCAGGCAACATCAGTATTTTCTTTCGTCTCGTAAGGGGATCAAATCAAAATCTTCCTCTTGAACCTGATCATTCCATTCCTCCATCATTAATACCTTAAATGGATTGTGAATGGATATACATTGTAGTGCTCTGGATATCGGCTCGGAACGAGAAATCGAGGAGCCAAGTTCGAATTACAGTTGAATTTCTTGCAATCACTTTCCGTGCGAATACCCTTGGGAAAGGTATTAATCTGTCTCTTTTCTCCAGTTATGGGTTAAATAATAGGACAGATTGGGTTCTATAGCCTTCGCTGGCAACCAGTCTACCGCAGAAAGTAATGGCAACCTACTGCGGGATAATCTTCTGCTCAGTCAGTCATGCCTCTTTCGAGACATGATCGCCCAAGCGTGTATCATGTATGGCACTTAACTGACTGACTGACTGGATTGTTAGTAAATTGAAGAAATCTATACACATCTATTTACATTTGGATTGTGTATATAATATGTATACTTATATATATTTTCCTACCGTCAGTGTGTAGGAAACAAGCAGATTTTGGGTTAAAACATGTGTCCTTATGGACACATGTCCCAGTGGATATAGACGTTGGTTACTTCCAGTGGCTTGATCTAAAGAGTTGTGAGTTTGATACTAGACTACACCAGGGGTGAATAAGTAACTTAGAGAGTCCAGTTAGAGTCCACCTCTGACTACCAAAAGAGGCTTTGCGCAAGGAATGAGAATGATATACCCAAATGATCGTAATAAAGGTTTCGGTTCGAAATTCTTAGCACCTGAAGAAGTTCGGAGCGTACAACGGCTGAAACGTTATACAAAAGGTAACAAAAATGAGGACAATAGTCCGAATAATGTAAATAGTGCAAATTCTACCTCATCTCAGAAATATAGATAAATATGTGTTTTATTCAACGAAGCATACGATATGTTGATCAGTATGTTTATGCAAATAAAATTCGTAAAACAGATGGTATTTTTGAGAGTAATGAACGACAGAAGGCTGTGGAGAGCCATAAACGTTCACGTTATAAAAGGACATTGTACAAAGAGTGAGAAAGCGAGAAAGAGAGATCGGCGACCAGTTGTCATTTAATCGGGTCAAGAGAAGCAGCAGTAGCTGTTTTCCCTGGCTCTAATAAAAGTCTTGGGTTTCGCGTGATAAATCAAGTTCATCATTGAAAACTGAAAACGACACTCGGTGCGGAAACAGCTGTGGAGATGAGAGTGTGAGGTGACCGTGTAGACAGCATGGGTACGACGACGGACAACAGGTAATGTGGCGGCCAAGTGACAGATAGCCAACCTCAGACCCAGCACGTAATTCGACACGGAAGCCAGCCATTGACAAGGCGAAATATGTTTCCAAAGACATTTAATAAAATGTTAAAGGGTTATGCGAGCAAAACTTCTCTCAGAAGTTCGACTCTTACATCCACTGCTGTTGCTTCGCGTACTGGCCTTCCGACTTCACGTTTTTGACGAGAATTAGTCGAAGAAAAGGCTCAAAGTAGCGCATGCGCACGTACTACTTTCATAGCATAGTCATTAATGGTTCTCCACAATTTCTTAATTTTCGTTACTTTAAATAAATTTATAACATTTACAGTTGTTATTTGCAGGGTCGGATTTACCTGTAGATTTGGCAGACTGAAACCTAGGGGGTCTCCAAAGCGCATATTTTTTACCTCTTTACACATGCTGTCATAATGTATTGTAAACTCTAAATTACTCTTCAGTAATTTTAAACACTCGTTATTATCCTCGGCTTTACTCAAATTGTTTAATGTTAAACTTTTCATTTTCCTACATTTTTGAGAGAATGTGGGATTTAGAGAGGTTTCACAAGTGTAACAGTCTAGGGTCTCACAAGTGAAATAAATAGCCTAGGGCCTCAAAAGTGGAATATCCTAAGACTTCAAAAGTAGAATAGCTTTAGGCCTCTCTTTGTCAAAACCCAACCCTGGCTATTTGTCCCTTCTCATTCATTCATCGAAAACGGGGGCATCATCCCGTCATATCTATTTGAAATACCCCTTCCTCGTATGATCACAATAGCTTAGCAACGTCGAGCCTGGTCAGTACCTAGATGGACGAAGGCTTGGGCATACCAAGAGCTGAAAGTTATATGCGTGTTTTATGGCTTACCTCAGTGATACACCCATTCTTCGTATGATAACCGAATTTCAGCAACGTCCATGCAGGTCTGTCTACCGGGTATATCATTATAAACAACCCCATCATCAAAGAATTAACGAAATTAAGTAACGTCGATCTGGTCAGTAAGTACACTACCGGCCATAATTATTAGGAAACCCCAGTTTTTAAAGTAAATGATGTATTTCATACTATTTTTACTATTTATTGCCAAGTGGATAATTCTAAATGAAAACAGAATGGTTCTTTTGTTATTATTACTTTGCAAAATTTTACAAAGCAAGGAAGCACAGAGGAACTGGTCCGAAATGCCCTAAATTTTTTCATTCTTTTATTGATGAAACTGCAATATTGGTAATTATTAAATATTTATAAATTCATTTGATGCACATTGATGTTATAGTGCAGTATTTGATGTTATAGTGCAGTATTAACAAAAGAACCATTCTATTTTCATTTATAATTATTCACTTAGCAATAAATACTAAAAAATAGTATGAAATACATCATTTTTTTAAACAATGGGGTGGCCTAATAATTATGGCCGGTAGTGTAGATGAATGTCCACTTTGGAATAACAGGTGATGTAATCTTGGACTTGCAAGTTGTATGTTTTAGCAGACAAATCGCTCTGAAAAACCCCTTCGTCTTTCGATCACTGCAGCTAAGCAACTTCTAGAAAGGCCAGTACCAAATTGTTATAACGCTTGTGAATACATTATACAATAAACTTGTATGCGCGTGTTGTATTGCTTACAGTCATATTACGCTGAAATACGATCATCGGAGCTAATCAACCTGTAACCAAATCAATACTAAGATGGGTGACCGCTTGGAAATATCAGGTGCTACAAGCATTGGATACGCCGGTTGTATGGCTTACAGTCATATTACGCTGAAATACGATCATCGGAGCTAATCAACCTGTAACAGAATCAATACTAAAATGGATGACCGCTTGGAAATATCAGGTGCTAAAAGCATTGGATACGCCGGTTGTATGGCTTACAGTCATATTACGCTGAAATACGATCATTGGAGCTAATCGACCTGTAGCCAAATCAATACTAAGATGGGTGACCGCTTGGAAATATCAGGTGCTAAAAGCATTGGATACGCCGGTTGTATGGCTTACAGTCATATTACGCTGAAATACGATCATTGGAGCTAATCGACCTGTAGCCAAATCAATACTAAGATGGGTGACCGCTTGGAAATATCAGGTGCTAAAAGCATTGGATACGCCGGTTGTATGGCTTACAGTGATATTACTCTGAAATACGATCATCGGAGCTAATCGACCTGTAACAGAATCAATACTAAGATGGGTGACCGCTTAGAAATATCAGGTGCTACAAGCATTGGATACGCCGGTTGTATGGCTTACAGTCATATTACGCTGAAATACGATCATCGGAGCTAATCAACCTGTAACAGAATCAATACTAAGATAGGTGACCGCTTGGAAATATCAGGTGCTACAAGCATTGGATACGCCGGTTGTATGGCTTACAGTCATATTACGCTGAAATACGATCATTGGAGCTAATCGACCTGTAGCCAAATCAATACTAAGATAGGTGACCGCTTGGAAATATCAGGTGCTACAAGCATTGGATACGCCGGTTGTATGGCTTACAGTCATATTACTCTGAAATACGATCATCGGAGCTAATCAACCTGTAACAGAATCAATACTAAGATGGGTGACCGCTTGGAAATATCAGGTGCTACAAGCATTGGATACGCCGGTTGTATGGCTTACAGTCATATTACGTTGAAATACGATCATTGGAGCTAATCGACCTGTAGCCAAATCAATACTAAGATAGGTGACCGCTTGGAAATATCAGGTGCTAAAAGCATTGGATACGCCGGTTGTATGGCTTACATATTACGCTGAAATACGATCATTGGAGCTAATCGACCTGTAGCCAAATCAATACTAAGATGGGTGACCGCTTGGAAATATCAGGTGCTAAAAGCATTGGATACGCCGGTTGTATGGCTTACAGTCATATTACGCTGAAATACGATCATCGGAGCTAATCAACCTGTAGCCGAATCAATACTAAGATGGGTTACCGCTTGGAAATATCAGGTGCTACAAGTATTGGATACGCCGGTTGTATGGTTTATGGTCATATCACGTTGAAACACTTCTTTCTCGAATGATAGGCGAAGTTAAGTAACGTCGAGCTGGGTTAATACTTAAATTAGTGATCGCTTTGGAATACCCTGCGCAGTAAGTGTGATTGTGTGGATTGTAATAGCTTACCGTCATATCACAGTATTACTCGTACGACTACCGAAGTTAAGCAACGTCGAGCTTCGTCAGTATCTAGACGAATGACCTCTTGAGAATACCATTTGCTGTAAGCTTGCATGTGAGCGTGGTATGGCTTACGATCATATCACTCGTACGATCACAGTAGTAACTCAATAATGATTGGTACCAAGTTTGGTTTTAGGTTTGAATTTTGTTCAATAGTATATCAGTTTCTGTGGGTTATTTAATACCAAAAAGGTTGAGTTTTAAGGGGTTTTTATTATAATGTTCGGTTATACCGATATGTTTGATTTAGTCAGATTTTAATGATTTTTTTTTTGTTTTTAGTCTTCTTTATTTCAAAAAACTGAAACTGTCTTCTAGTTTTCTATTCAAAAATGTTTTGCTGAGAATAATTTTTTTCCTTCAAAAATTTGTTATGGTAATAATCTTTTCTTCGAAAATGAATTATTGGTAATATTCTTCCTTCAAAAATATATATATTTCTGTAAAAGTCTATTTTTATACTTTCATAGTGTTTTGACTTCACTTTGGGGGTTAACTATTTGCTCATAGCTTGGACCCTAACAGGTGCTACCACTCCTGGTCAGAGTGAACCTGGGAACAACAGCAATTAAGAGGTGGTGCCATGCTCCTCACAACCTCCCAATCAGAGGCCTTGCTGCCAGATGCAGTTTACCGTCATACCTAGAACCATCAAGTTTGGCGAGCGCTTAAGAATAACAAAAGCTGTAAGTTTGGAAGTGTGGATTGTTTGACTTAAGGTTATGTCACGTTGAAACACACCATCTTACGTTCAACAAATTTAAACAACTTCCAGAGTAGTCAGTACATTGATGGATGACAGATTGGGAATACCTGGTACTTTAAGTTTGGATGTGCGGGCTGTATGGCTTAGGGTCAAATATTGTTGAAATACTCCTTCTATCTACGTTCAGCGAAGTTGGTCAGTAACAATATGAATGACTGCTTGGGAATACCAGGTGCTGTAAGCGAGGATATGAGTGATGTATGACATACGGGAATATCACCTTGAAATACCCCTTCCTCGTACGATCCCTTAAGTTGAGCAACGTCGGCCTGGTCAATACCTAGATGAATGTCCGCTTGGAAAGACCATGTACTGTAAGCTTGGATATGCGGGTTTTATGGCTTACAGATATATCTCGTATGATCATTGAACTTAAGCATTGTCGAGACTAGTATCTACCTTGATGGATGAGCGATTGTAAATGCCATGTGCTATGAGCTTTTACGTGTGGGTGGTATTGGTTACGCGCATATATCTTTGAAACAGCTTTTTCTCGTATGATCACTGAAGTTAACCAGCTTCGTGCCTGGTCAGTATCTAGATGGTAATTTTCTAAGCGCAGCTTATATGTGACACAAGGCCGAAAGTATGGGACACCCAGTGAGGATCGAACTCACTTCGCATTCATAATTTTGTTAGACTAACTTGCTAACCATTACACCACCTCGAGGTTCCCTGTCAGTATCTAGATGAATGAACTCTTTGAAATGAAATACCAGTTGTTGCAAGTTTAGATGAGCGGGTACGATGGCTTACGGTCCTATTACGTTAAAAAACCTCTTCTCGTTCAATTACCGGATTTGACCACTGAGGCTAGTTGACCCCCTTAGGTATACTAGGTGCTATATACGGTTAACCTCTTGTATTAATAGATGCTGTAGACTTGCGTATGAGTGTTGTATGACTTGCAGTGATATCACTTTGAAACCCCTTACC
The DNA here is from genome assembly GCA_037127315.1 of Ascarosepion bandense. Classification (NCBI taxonomy): domain Eukaryota; kingdom Metazoa; phylum Mollusca; class Cephalopoda; order Sepiida; family Sepiidae; genus Ascarosepion; species Ascarosepion bandense. The sequence goes on from JBBBDQ010000152.1 coordinate 2,307,914, forward strand.
TTCACATACGACAGCCGAAGTTAAGGTACGTCGCGTCTGGTCAGTACCAATATTGGTAAGGACTTGGGAATACGAGGCGCTGTAAGCTTTGATGTGCGTCTGATATGGCTTGCATTTATATCCCATCGAAAGAACTCTTCTCGTACGATCATCGAAGTAAAGCAACATCGAATCAGGCTTGTACCTAGCTGGATGACCGCTTGGGAATACCAGGTGTTTTATCTTGGGTGTGCTTGTGGCGTAATGGAGAACGGCTCGGAATTGAAGACTAGAGAGTCGTGTTCTAAACGCTATAACGTTTGTTATATTCACTTAGGCGTAAATTCCCTTGGGAAATGTATAAATAAATTGCGTAAATTAGTAGGACTTTTTTATGATCATATCGCCCTAAGCAAGGCTCTTTACTGCCACTGGTGCGCAGGGGGTTATATAGGAGGAAAGAAAGAATAACAGGTTATAGGGGGTGTCAGGAAGTGGGTAAGAGAAGGATGAGAATACTGATGAGAGTGGAGTAGACGGGGAAAGGGGCATGAGAGAGAGGATGCAAGTCAGTGAGATAGGAGATGACTATTGACTTTACATTTAAATTCCTGGAGATTGTAGCTGTCATGGAAGCAAATGAACGGAAGGGAATTCCACAGGTGGAAAGTGCGAGAAAAGAAGCTGATGGATTAGAATTTGCGTTTACATTTTATTCGTTTCACAGTAAAAGGGTGGAACCTAGTTGCTAATCTTGTGGCTCGAGTAAATTCATATATCGTGGACTCCAGGGAGCTAATTTCTTCGGAGCAGAAGCCGTAAAAGTATTTGTAGAAGAGACACAACGAAGCCACGTTGCGCCGGTGAGAAAGTTACTGTATCTGAGCTGCCAAGCCGGAATCGATCACATTACAGATTCTCCGTTGGATTTTCTCAAGGACCTCTAGGTGGATAGCAGGGGCACCCGTCCAGTATTCAGTGCACGGGCGGATGGTAGATTTATATATACGGACGATCGTTCAGACGGGAAAAATTTCCTGGCCCTAGACAGAGAACCGACCTTCTATCAGTAAATCATTATTATCTCAAAAAATTTCTAACAATCTACGAATATTTTCTGGCTTTAAATAACCAGCAAACGCCCTAAAAATGAGATCAATCAAACCTCCTCTTACGATCATATACAGCACATTCATCAACCCGTTTGCTTGAGTAGCTCTTCTACTGAATTATAAAAAAGTTAATTTTAAACAGTCATTTCTTTGTTATATTGATTAAGTGATCTTTACTTTTCCTTTCTTAATCTGCTACCAACTGCGTATATTGGAACAAAAAAATCCGTAACCTGACGCAATTATTAGCTGAATCTGTTTAGCGTTCGGTATATGTGATTAATGGAATAGATTCTGATTAAGTGCATTAACAAGGAAGGAGATTGAAAAATAAACATTTGTTACGTCAAAAAATACTTTCTTTCATCATTAGTGTGTGGGATTTTTTATTTATTAACGATGAATTGTGGTACAGTGGATATCGGCTCGGAACGAGAAACCGGGGAGCAGAGTTCGAATTCCAGTTGAATCCATTGTATTCACTTACGTGCAAATACCCTTGGGAAAGGTAATAATCCGTCTCTTCCTTTCAGTTATGGGTTAAATAGCAGGACAGACTGGGTTCTCTAGCCTTGGTCGGCAACCAGTCTACCGCAGAAAGCAATGGAAACCTATTGTGGGATAATCTTCTGCCCAGTCAGTCATGTCTCTTTCGAGATATGATTGCCCAAGCGTGTATCACGTATGGCACCTATCTGACTGACATACATTCGCGCTGATTTGCTCAAACGCACTCGCCCACACGTATATAAGGACACAATTTAGCCTGTCAATTTGTTGCTGAGAATTTAAAAATTAAAATAAATCCGAAAATAATATTTCTTTTGAGACAACGATTATGTTTGGTGTAGATTTTTATTAAAAAAACAAACTTATTTGAAATAAATCTTTTTTATTATTATTTTTTTTTATCGGATTCATTCATTTTTATAACTGTCATATCCGCTGTAAACTTAACCACGCATCCATCGTTTGGGAAAGCTTTACAACGGTACTAACGCATGAGTTATTATAATAGTATAACAAAAAATAAACCTTTAATATGACTAACACTGAAAGCGGTCAGAACTAACAAAATTTCCTTTTAAAAATTTGACATTCATTAAATCCAAAAGTTAAAAAAGTCTGTTCATATCTATCTGTTCATATCTATCTATCTATCTATCTATCTATCTATCTATCTATCTAATCATTCTCTTCATATCTATCTTATCATTCTCATCATTCAAATCTACCTACCTACCTACTTACCTACCTACCTACCTACCCCCCCCCATATATATATATATATATATATATATATATATATATATATATATGTATAAACATGTTACGGAAATTAACCAATTTTAACGAAACTTGGTTATAAGCAACCGACAATTTGTAATGAATTATTTTGATTATATATATATATATATATATATATATATATATATAGAGAGAGAGAGAGAGAGAGAGAGAGGTATATACGAACAGACTGTGTAAAAATATATGAACAAACTGAATAGACAGATATGAATATGAATACGAACTGATTGACTGGATACGCAGATAATAGATATGATAGATAGAATGAAAGACATGAACATAGATAGATAGATAGATAGATAGATAGATAGATAGATAGATAGATAGATAGATAGATAGATATGATTAGACTGAGATATGAGCAGAATCAGATATATATGAACAAAGAAGATATATAGGTAGACATGAACAGACTTAGTAGATAAACATATTTATACATATGCATATATTTATTATAAATTGTATTTTAGAACATGTACATAATTTTATATATATATATGTCCACTACAAGGGTACATTTGTTTCGACATTGAAACTTCAATGTCTCATGAGGCGGTATGTATAGGAATGGAAAGCCTCTTTTCTTATATTTGGTCAGTTGTGTTTGGGGTGTTGGTGGGGGTTAGTGATAGGGGAACAAGTCAGTTGTGTATTGACCGTTAGAATTTTGAAGAAAGTGGTGTGGGTAGTTAAAATGGTTGATTAATGAGTCTGATTTCTAGGCAGATTTAACATTAGCAGTTAGAATGTAAGTTTTTATTATCTTGTGACTAGACTATATCCTTTGGATTTCTTAGAAGAGCCGGTAAGGGGTGGGATGCTTATTTTGTACAGAATATTTGTGTATTTAAGCAGATTCTATATAATGAATCTAAATTTGTATATTTAATCTTAATTTTGGATTTAGGAAATAGATTTTTCCTATTAAATTTTTAATTTTTAATTAGATCACAGTTTGGAAACCGATTTTTTTCTATTAATTTTTTAATTTTCAATTTCTTTTCTTATACTTGGTCAGTTGTGTATGAGATGTTGGCGGGGGGGTGTTGTGATAAGGGAACAAGTCCTGTGGATTGACCTTTAGAATTTTGAAGAGAGTAGAGTGGGTAGTGAATATGGTTGATTAATGAGTGTCTTTGATTTCTATACAGATTTAACATTAGCAGCTAGAGTGTAAGTTTTTTTCTGGGTTAAGGCTGGCATCGATGCTTTCATCCCTGCCAGGAAATTTCAGCTTAAATCTCATTCGTCTCCATGGTTCTCGCTCGCTTGCTCGGCCACCATTGCCTACGGGAATCATTTCTTCCGACTCTACCGTAGCCACGCGTCGAGCCAAAACAGACGCCTTTTCGCTTCAGCTCGTAATAAGTGTAAAAAGATACTTAACGAAGCTAAGATGTTATTTGCTGCCAGAATGAAGCAGCGCATAGCATCCTCTAAGTTCGGCACCAAAGACTACTGTCGACTCTGTAAAAGAGTACTTAACAAGAGCAAATCCACAATACCCCCACTAATAAACAAATTTGAGGTCCTCACCTCCCCAGCGGACAAGGCTGAATGCTTTGCCGGCAGATTCTCGAACAATTCGAGACTGGACTCGTCTGGAGTTTCTACACCCGACTTCCCACCTAGAATTGATGCTCAACTGAATGACGTCAATTTTACACCCTCGCTTGTCTCTAAGATAATCTCAAAACTTGACCCTCACAAAGCGAGTGGAGGGGACGGAATCCCAATTATAGTCTTAAAGAAATGTGCCCCCGAACTTTCCTCTGTACTTTCTAAGCTCTACAACTTCTGCCTATCTACTTCCTGCTTTCCTGCCTGTTGGAAATCTTCCTCTGTAGTTCCTATATTTAAAAACACTGGAGAACCCTCGGACCCCGCAAATTACCGACCTATCAGCCTTCTCCCGATCTTTGACAAAGTGTTCGAAGCCATTATCAACGCCGAGGTGGTTCAGCATCTCACAGCACACAGGCTCCTCTCGGACAAGCTGTATGGTTTCCGATTCACCAGGTCTACTGCTGATATGCTAACGACCATCACCGAGTACATATATCATGCACTCGACAGGAATGGTGAAGCCTGAATCGTTGCCTTGGATATCTCTAAAGCGTTCGACAGAGTTTGGCATGCTGGCCTTCTATGCAAACTGCAGAGCTATGGTATAGCTGGACAGTTGTTTGAATTAATCCAGTCATTCCTATCTAACCGCACATTGAAAGTGGTATTAAACGGACATGCCTCCCAGAACTACCATACGAACGCGGATGTCCCTCAAGGTTCTATCCTAGGTCCTACGCTCTTTCTGATCTACATTAATGATCTCCCTGATACCATAAGATCCCAAGTAGGTATGTACGCCGATGACACCACAGTTTATTCTCGCCTCGAACAAAAATCTGGTGTGGGCGACAAAGCTAACCTTGCAGCCGAGCTTGGAAAGGACCTCCAATCTGTAGTGGACTGGGGTAAGAAATGGCTCGTAAATTTTAATGCTTCTAAAACGAAGCTACTATCAATTAATCATCATAGACAATCGCACCTACCTCCTATTAGCATGGACCAGGCTTGCCTCCCAGAGAGTAAATCACTACGCCTCCTTGGTCTCACACTTTCAGCGGACCTCAAGTGGAATGACTATATCGAATCCATTGCTAAATCCGCTGCTATGAAAGTCGGTTCTCTGTGTAGTGAGTTTTTTCCGTCTGAATCTATCCTGCACATTTAGAAATCTACCATCCGCCCGTGCATTGAATACTGTTGCCATATCTGGCCGGGTGCTCCTGCTATTCTCCTTGAGCTTCTCGACAAGGTACAGCGGAGGGTCTGTAATGTGATCGATACCGACTTAGCAGACCGCCTGCAGTCTCTCTCTCTCACCGGCGCGACGTGGCTTCCCTGTGTCTCTTCTATAAATACTTTCACGGCTTCTGCTCCGATTAACTTAGATCACTGGTGCCGCCTAGGTTCGAATTTGCACGAGATATTAGATTAGCAACTAGATCCCACCCTTTTACAGTGAAACCGATAAAATGCAATCGCAACTTCTACTCCAACAGTTTCTTTTCTCGCACTTCCCGACTGTGGAATTCTCTTCCACATGACTGCTTCCCCGATGGCTACAATCTCCAGGAGTTTAAATGTAAGGTCAATAGACATCTCCTAACAAACTAACTTGCTTCCATTCTTTCAAACACTCTTCCCACCCACCTATCTATCACCCCCTTCTGACATTTCCTATATCTAACCACTCTTTCTATTTACCTTCCCCTATGTAGCCCCAAGCGCAATAGTGGCAGTGAAATGCCTTGCTTGGGGTGAAATGATTGAAAAAAAAAGCTTGTGACTAGACTATATCCTTTAGGATTTCTTAGAGGAACAGGTTAGGGGTGGGATGCTTATTTTGTACAGAATATTTTTGTATTTAAGCAGAGTTTTTATAAATAATCTAAATTTGTATATTTAATCTTGATTTTGGATTTAGGAAATCGATTTTTTCAATTAAATTTTAAATTTTAATTAGATCACAGTTTGGAAACCGATTTTTTCTATTAAATTTCAAATTTTAATTAGTCGGGGCCACTAACCCCTAAGCGTATGGAATCAGAGAAAGGAAATTTTAGCGTATTGTAAATAAGCGATGCTATTGCTGAAGATAGATAGATAGATAGATAGATAGATAGATAGATAGATAGATAGATAGATATGAACAGGCTGACATAGATAGATAGATAGATAGATAGATAGATAGATAGATAGATAGAACAGGCTGACTGAATAGATAGATAGATAGATAGATAGATAGATAGATAGATAGATAGATAGATAGATAGATAGATATGAACAGGCTGACATAGATAGATAGATAGATAGATAGATAGATAGATAGATAGATAGATAGATATGAACAGGCTGACAGGATAGATAGATAGATAGATAGATAGATAGATAGATAGATAGATAGATATGAACAGGCTGACATAGATAGATAGATAGATAGATAGATAGATAGATAGATATCAATCCCGCCATCACTCTGTATATCTCTATTCATTACTTTTTTTCTCGATGTTCAGTCAGTTATCTAGCTATGTGAATAAACAAGGCACGAAAGAACTTCGAGATTTTATCTCTGAATTTAGGATTTTATTGAAGATAAATTTGCTGTTCTTTGTCCTTCATGTTGCATGAAAATGTCACCAAGATATTGAAAATGGTGACAGGGCGTATGATCACAGCTGTTTACCCAGCGCAGGACCTCTCCTGTGAGGGTGGAATTTTATCATTATTTTTTCCCTTTTTCTTTGGATTTTTCTGCCAATTTTCTGTCAATTTTATGTTACTATTTTTACAAAATATTTTCGATTTTTCGAGGTTTTGTCACCGAGATTTTGATGTTTAATCAGAAGAATGAAGTGCGCGACTGTGACTCTCAACAACTGCCTATTATTTGCAACTCGTAGCGAGAATATTTTGAGGACCCTAGATGACACACCAGGATTTGTTATTGGAGGCCACAACCTGAACAACATAAGATACGCGGATGATACAGTACTGATTGCGGACACGGAAAGGAAACTGCAAGATCTCATACAGAAAGTAGCAGTGGAGAGTGACAAGAAGGGACTACAAATAAACTTTAAGAAAACTGAATGCATGATCATCAGCAAAAGATACAACCCAAAATGCCAAATACAGGTGGGGGATAACAGAATCAAACAAGTACAAGAATTTAAGTACCTAGGAAGTGTTCTAACAGGAGATGGAAAGTGCGACACGGAGATCCGAAGGCGAATTAGCATGGCAAAGGACGCGTTCCAGAAGATGAGCAAAATACTAACACACAGGAAAATCTCAATAGAAACGAAGAAAAGAGTTCTAGACTGCTACGTGATGTCAGTTCTTCAATACGGCTGTGAATGCTGGACAATATCATCGAAAATGAGGACAAAACTGGAAGCGGCCGAAATGTGGTTCTACAGAAGGATGCTACGCATATCGTGGACTGAGCATACAAGCAACGACGAAGTGTTAGAAAGAATGGCAACAAAAAGGAAATTGATGCTGAGCATCAGGAAGAGACAACTGAAGTTCCTGGGACATGCAATGAGGAAGGAGAGCCTGGAGAACCTGATACTGACTGGACAGATAGAAGGAAGGAGAGACAGAGGAAGGCAGCGGATAACATATTTGCAGGGTCTGATCAGGTGGATGACGGAACGGGGGTTGCCAGGAGCAACAGGAGCAAACATACTAAGAGCCACAAGGGATAGGGAGACGTGGAGATCCATGATCGCCTACGTCCTGAAGGGACAGGGCACATAGAAGAAGAAGAAGAAGTAACGTCTCTCGTTTTACCGTCACTTACATCCATATAGTTGGTCCGCTACCCCTCCCTTGTCTATTTTGCTTTCGATATACCCTGTGTGTGCTAAATTCTCCAAGCCCTCCTGTCTCATTATGTGTTCAAGAAATGTCAGCTGCCTATTTCTGATTGTATGTGTCTTTGCATATTATTCGCAACATTCTTCTCTCAAAGTTCAACACTCTTTTCTTTGTTTCTAACGAAATTTTTTTGTTTCTTAATACTTTGCTTAGCTTTTGAGCTGATATCACCTAATATTTCATCACCCTTTTCTTTGTTCTTAACGAAATTTTCATGTTTCTTAATACTTTGCTTAGATTTAGACTAATATTGCCTAATAGTTCAACACTTTTCTTTGTTTCTAACAAAATTTTCATGTTTCTTAATACTTTGCTTAGTTTTTAGACTAATATTACCTAAGAGTTCATCACTCTTTCTCTTTGTTTCTAACGAAAAATTTCCGTTTTTTCTATTTTGCTTAGTTTTTGAAATACATTTCCTTTTGCTATTCCAAATCACATTAGATTTTTGTGTCACACTTGTCATCCACGATTAAAATTTCCCAGATATTTAGAGTTTTGTACTTGTTGTGGTGCAGTATACATCGTCTCGGAACGAGAAATCAGAGAGCAGAGTTCGAATTCCAGATGATTTCGTTACATTCACGTACGCAGAAATACTCTTGGGAAATGTACAACTCCGTCTCTTCTCCCTCGATCTATTAGTTAAATAGCAGGACAGATTGGGGTTTTAGCCTTGGTTGGCAACCAGTCTACTGCAGAAATTAATGGCAACCGATTGCGGGAAAATGTTTTGCTCAGTCAATCATGATCGCCCAAAGTGTGTATACCGTATGGCATTTAACTGCCTGATTTGTTTGATGCTGATATCTACAATTCGTAATTCGCATCGTTGGTTTTGTTTGTTTTTTTTTTTGTTCGTTTTTTTGTTTTTTTGTTTTTTTTTACCAGCAACCTTTCATCCTGTTTTCTTACCGTTTATGGTTAGTCCTTTCTTTTCGCTTTACTTTATTACTTAGTCTAGAAGTTCCTGTGTCTGATATCAACAGTGCCATCTGCATATCTTGTGTTGGCAAGATTTTGTCCACTGATAATAAATCTCGGTGGTGTATCCAGTTCCCTTGGGATAGTGTATCGCTGTCAGTTAAGTCCATCGCTTGGCGATCATGTCTCGAAAGAGACACGACTGACTGGGCAGGAGATTATCCCGCAGTAGGTTGCCATTGCTTTCTGCGGTAGACTGGTAAAGAACCCAATCTGTCCTATTATTTAACCCATAACTGGAGGGAAGAGACGGAATAATACCTTTCCCAAGGGTATTTGCGCGTAAGTGAATGCAAGGAATTCAACTGGAATTCGAACTCGGCTCTCTGATTTTTCGTTCCAAGGCGATATCCACTGCACCACAACGCACATCCTGTATCGCTGTAGAGTTTAAATACATCTGTCGAGAAGACACATCCGTTTCTTACGCCCTTTTCTATTTTTGTGTTGTTACTCAATGCATTTTTCCATCTATATGCAGACGTTTCTTGTTTTCTATCAGAATTTAAGTCTTGGGTTATTTTCACAACCTCACCAAGTAGATCAACTTTTCCTAGCAGTCCAAACATATTTGTACCGTACCAATATTCTTTCTCTTTGTTAATCGTATCTCTTCGGGTGGTAGGCTATCATCGACTTCCCCTAACCCTTGTTGTTCTTAACACTAAATGTCAACGAAAAAAAAACGTACTTTAAAAAAAAAATTGTTCATCAAATAAAAGAAACCAAGAACCACACAAGTGGTTAACTTTAGGAATATAGTTAGAATATATATCTGCTTGGACTTTCCGCCTTTGGATTTCCCTTCTGTATACTTGCATGGAGGATGTGCATCGTGGTGCAGTGGATATCAGCTCGGAACGAGAAATCGGGAAGCCGAGTTCTAATTCCAGTCGTATTCCTTACATTCACTTACGCGCAAATTGGTAAAGGTATTAATCCGTCTCTTCCCTTCAGTGATGGGTTAAATAACAGGACAGATTGGGTTCTGTAGCCTTGGTCGGCAACCAGTCTACCGCAGAAAGCAATAGCAACCTACTGCGGGATAATCTTCTGCCCAATCAGTCATGTCTCTTTCGAGACATGATCGCCCAAGCGTGTATCACGTATGGCACTTAACTATTTGAATATTTAAATTTTTAAGACTCATGATTTACGCCCCTTTGATTTCGGCTCCCTGTATTTTGTTATTTTTTATTTTTATTTTTATTTTAATTTTCAAATGAAATTTTACATTTTTATCTCCATGTAACTTTAGAATATTTAAAATTTTAATCTTGTTATTGAAAAGGCGGCAACTGAAATTTATGATTTAATTTGCGAGAACAGCGACTGAACTTAAATTCGAATCTGTTAAACTGTCAGTTTGAAATATGCACCTGATGATTGTATAACGCATGAAACTCCGTGTCGTGCCATAGACGTACGAAAATATGTATATCTATTAATATATATATATATATATATATATATATATATATATATTAATATTTATGACTATTTACGCTCTCTATATATATATATATATATATATATATATATATATATATATATGAAAAACTACTAAACAGTTGTAAGTTTAAAAATGTATTTTTGACAGTATTTGTTTATTTCTATTATAAATATAATAATAGAAATAAACAAATACTGTCAAAAAATACATTTTTAAACTTACAACTTTTTAGTAGTTTTTCCTATACATATTAAGACAGTATACGTGGATCATCACTATATATATATATATGACTATTTACGCTCTCTCATATATATATATATGTGACTACTTACGCTCTTACACCCTGATTGAGCACTCTGGAAGAATGGTAGATTTTGAAAAACAGTAGCTACTCTAGCATCTATGCATCGCTCATTCAGTAATGAATTAGAGTACTATGGTTACTGGCCTATGATACATCATATGCTAAACGTTTGCCCCCTTCTACCGAGTGCCCATAGCTCAGAGGTAGACTCGCCTACTGACGCTAATTCGGTCGGGTTTCAATCCTGGGTTAAAAGCAATCGGATGTCTAACCGTACTGATGAGCTGTGATACAGCGAAACAGATCTGTCTGTGGATGATTATATATATATATAGTGACGTAAATTAATAAATATACACATGAGGAAGGTGTACATATGTATAGTATTATTATTCAGGTGTTAATAAAACAGTGCTCAGTATATGAACAGAGCAGTATTATATGTATATAAATAAATATACATATTATCCTACGTCTGTGGCACTACTCGGAGTTATGCACTCATCAGGTGCATATTTCAAACTGAGAATTTAATAGATTTGAATTTATGTTCACTTCATGTTCATGGGAATTAAATCTTATAATGCTTTTTTTAATAACAAGATAAAAAATTTAAATATTCTACGGTTACATGTGGATTAAAATTTTTAATTTAAATATATAATTTAAAATTATACAGTGAGAATAAACAAACGGGTCTTAAAAATTTAAATATTCAAATATTACATGTACATAAAATGTAGGGAAAATTAAAATTTTAAAATTTTGAATAAAATTAAAACTAAGGTAAAAAAGAAAAGAAAAATTAAAAGAAAAATTAAAAGATAAAATTTAGAATAAAGAATTAAAAATGTTAGTAGCAAAAATAAAAGGGGGTTTAATTCATAATTGTTAAAAGTATATGGCGGGGGAAAAGAAAGAAAGAAAGAAAGAAAGGAAGAAATGAAGAAAGAAAGAAAGATAAAATTTAGAATAAAGAATTAAAAATGTTAGGAGCAAAAATAAAAGGGGGTTTAATTCATAATTGTTAAAAGTAATATGGCGGGGGAAAAGAAAGAAAGAAAGAAAGAAAGAAAGGAAGAAAGAAAGAAAGAAAGGAAGAAATGAAGAAAGAAAGAAAGAAAGATAAAATTTAGAATAAAGAATTAAAAATGTTAGGAGCAAAAATAAAAGGGGTTTAATTCATAATTGTTAAAAGTAATATGGCGGGGGAAAAGAAAGAAAGAAAGAAAGAAAGAAAGAAAGAAAGAAAGAAAGGAAGAAAGAAAGAAAGGAAGAAATGAAGAAAGAAAGAAAGAAAGAAAGAAAGATAAAATTTAGAATAAAGAATTAAAAATGTTAGGAGCAAAAATAAAAGGGGGTTTAATTCATAATTGTTAAAAGTAATATGGCGGGGGAAAAGAAAGAAAGAAAAAAAGAAAAAAGAAAGAAAGAAAGAAAGAATCAATCTGGGTCTGAGAATTTACGTATTTTTTCTGTGACAGCATGTGGTCATTAAATCACTTTTTTTATTAAGCAAATATGCAGTTTGAAATATGCACCTGATGATTGCATTACGCATGAAACTCCGAGTCGTGCCATAGACGTAAGATAATAAGTATATTTATTAATATATATATTCCTATGGTTAACCACATTTGTGATTCTTGGGTTTTTTTATTTGAGGTATAAGAATTTTTAAAAGTAAGTTTTTTTTTCTTTTTACTGACATTTATTAATAATAATATTAGTATTGTGAAAGAGTACAATACGAAACCCAATTCGCTCATCATGCAAACGTTCTGACAAGGGTATACAAAGCAATGCATCACAGCCAAATGTGCACAATATGTGACAGGCGTTGATAAACGCTGTGCATAAACTTGCAGGTGGGGCATAGTTAAAAATTCCTGAAGGTCAGGTAACTCAGTTCGCTCGGATGGCTTCCGATTGAGGGTGTTCCTTAATTTCTAAATATGGCCCACAAGTGGCCCTGGCTGCCTCATCGCCCAAGTTTACTAAAGAATGCACGTTACCTGTCCATCTAGTTATGACCAGGAAAGTGACATTCAAATCTGCGGTAGTGAATGGGATATTTACTGTCGACCATCTTGTTAGCATATGCAATCAATTAACAAGGGAAGCCATGAGAACCATATCTGCTTTATTATTAGACTATTAATATTATTATTGTTGTTGCTGTTGTTGTTGAGTGAGAGAACAGGACGCCAATGAAGTGACGTTGTCTTACAAATGGATTACTCCCAATATGATCATCATGAAAACTAGTTTCATTAGGGTATACAATATACATGTATAGGATATGGGCGGTACACTGGAGAATTTTCATAAAAATGGCGTGAAAACTTACGGGACATTTATTATCATTATTATGATGTCATTTTTCATGATATTTTGATTTCTGCTATGGTTGCACTACCTACCAAGTCTGCGGGAAGACCTAAGACAGGTCGTGGCGTGTTGTTATGGCTCCATTTCATGTTTTTTCTATCTCCCCTATCAACCCTAGAGTTACATAGACAAAGTTCTCCTTAATGTGTGGCCTATACTTAATAAGACATTTTTTGAATATCTCTTAAGCTTGGGTTTCCAAAGATTCTTTCAATGTGCTGTTTTGTTTCTTTTTGTATCATTCCAAGTGCACCTACTATCACTGACACGATTCTTGTTTTTAATTTCCACATTTTTTTCTATTTCAATTTCCATTTTGACAGTTTTTCGAATTCCTTGGTTACTATGTTACAATCCGCGAGACAAGCCATATCAATTAATAGACAAGTTTTTTCTTTCAGGTTTTAACAATAATGTCCGGCCTATTTGCTTCAATTTTTCTGTCTGTGTAGATGGTGCAATCCCATAGAATCGTGACATCCTCTATTTCTGTAACCGGTGCTGGGTGATGTTCATACCAGTGTTTGTTTACAGATTTTCTATAGTGTTTGCACATTGTCCAATGTAAATATTGACCCACACTATCGTGGCGATTTTTTTTATTCATTTGGGGCAAGTACAGAACAGCCTGAGATTAGATGGTCCGTTGTTTCTCAGTGTTTATCATAGAACCTGCATTTTGGATCCACATTATTATGTATAATATTTGCCTGAAAGTTCCAGTGAACAGACTTTGGTCTTGCGCCGCAAGAATAAAGCCTTCAGTCTCAGACTTTAATCCAGATGCACGTAACCATCGATGAGTATTAACTTTATCAACATTGCATTTATTGGCACGTTCTGGATATTGGCCATGCAGAGGTTTGTCTTGCCAGCGGTGTTTCATCTGTTCAAGAGCTTTATCATTGGCAGTCATTTTCATATTTTTGCCGCAATAGTTGGTTCTTGGCTTCTGTTTGGCTTTTTTACAGAATCTACTAAATGTAAATCTTGTTTGTATTTGCTGCCTTCTTTTATTATTGAATATTTTTACTTTTTGTTTTCATGTTGTTTGACTAATTGTATCATCCAGTCCTTTGTTGTTTCTATGTATGTTAGTAAGCCAATAGTTGTTGTCTTGTATGACAATTCTAGCTGAATAAGACCTCTTCCACCTTCTTTTCAGGGTATGTATAGACGGTATACATCAGCCTTTGGATGATGCATCTTATGCTTAGAAAGAAGCTTCCTTGTTTTAGAATCCAGTCGCCTAATGTTGTTTAGAGTCCAGTTTAAGATGTTGAAACTATATTGAACAACTGGGATTGCAAGTTTATTAATTGCCATAATTCTGTTCTGAGAATTCAATTCAGTTTTTAATATCAGTTGTAGCCTTCTATAGTACCCTTTACGCACTATTTCTTTCATTTTTTTATGGTGAATTTTTTCACTCTGATTTACATAAGTATTTATAAGCTTCATCTGGCTTTAATTCTTTTATTGTTACAGCAGGGTCTAAGATAATTGAGGATGTTTCTTGTATTGATCCATGTAAAACTGTAGCTTTAGCACATTTATTCAAATTGAATTTCATTCCAATATCTTCGCTGAAGTATTTTACAGTTTGCAGAAGACCTTCCAGCTCATTATCATTCTTAGCATATAACTTTATGTCATCCATGTAAAATAGATGGGTTATTTTCTTTTGGCCTATTTTATAACCACATTCTGTCTCATTAAGTTGACTGGTTAGTGCTATTAATGATATGCAGAATAATAAGGGAGACAAAGAATCACCTTGAAATATACCTCTTTTGATGTTTATTTCATCAGACTTATAGGTTTCATTTATATGATTGAGGTAAAGGGTTGTTTTCCATATAGACATGCACTGTTTGATGAAATTGATGATGACGGGTGATATCTTGTATATATTTAAAGTCTTTAAAATCCAGGAATGTGGCACACTATCGAATACCTTACGATAATCTATCCAGGCAGTACTAAGATTTTTCTTTGTACTGTAGCAGTTTTCCAGGATCATTTTGTTAATAAGCAATTGGTCTTTACATCCATAACAGCCACGTTTGCACCCTTTTTGTTCAAGCGGTAACATGTCATTTCTTTCTAAGAATAAATATGTCTGTTTTGTTAAAATAGATGTTAATAGTTTATATGTTGCCGGAAGGCATGTAATTGGTCTGTAGTTTTTCGGGTTGTTTGTATCACCATTCTTGGGTAGAAGAAATGTAATTCCTTTGGTCATCCATGCAGGAATTTTAGTGGGATCGTCAACCATTTCATGAAGTTCTTTGGCTAGTTTTTTTATGTGCTGTATTTAAGTAATATAGCCAAAAGTTAGGAATTTTATCTATACCTGGGAATTTCCAATTGTGTGCTTTTTTAGTGCAAATTTAACATCATCTTCTGTAATTCCAGCCCATGTCTGTTCTGGTTTATTTTTTATTCGTTCCATCTCTTGTGCAATCCAATCTACTTCTTTGTTATGTTCTTTAGGGCAAGCCCATATCTTTTCCCAGAACTGTGTAACTTCTTCCATTCTGGGAGGGGGGGGGTCACTTCAATTCTTTTTTTACCTATTTCCCTGTAAAATTTCTTTGCATCAGTTTGAAAAATCTTGTTTTGTCTGTAGAATCTTGATGTTTTCTCATAGCGTCTTATTCTTTGAGCCTTCAGTTGTATTGTTTGCTTTATTTTTTCCTTAGTTGATAGGACTTCATTTTCATTTCTAATGTTGTATTTTCTTTCGACTCTTCTGCTTTTCCTAGTTCTTACATTTATTCCTCTACTCAGTTCATCCAGTACTGATAGTTCACTTCTAAGCTGTTCGATTTCTTTTCTATTTTTCTTTTCCAAGGTGGATCTTCATGTCTGCGAGACTTCCTTTTTTGTAATTTGATGTTCAGTTTTTTTGTTGCTGCTATTACTGATGCATATATTGCTTCATTGAGATTTGTATGAGTGTCTTCTTCATCCAAAATTAGTTTGAGTGCTGCATTGTAGAGCTTAATAGTTCGGAGGTTATGCTTTGTTGGTTGTAATTTTGGGAGTTGTTCTCGTTCCTCCATTGCAATATTTTTTATTTGACTTATATGGTTCTTGATTCCTTCCTTGGGTTCTTGTATACTGTTCTTATTTTCCGTAAAATAATTCTGTTCAACGTGTTCTGAACTCGTTTTATTTTCGTCTTGTAACTGACTCAGATCACACCTTTCCAGCACTTTTAAACTTACAGCATTATCTTCACAGTTATTATTATTATTATTATTATTATTATTATTATTATTATTATTATTATTATTTCCTTGGATTTCTGCTGTATACTCATTTCCTCCCGCGTCCTAACCAGAAACTTAAGGTCAAAAATGGCTTCATGACATTTTCACTAAATTTTCATGAACTTCAGATCGCACACATTTTACACTGATAAGTCTTTTCGTCAGTTGTGAGCTGTATTTGCGAGGACAATCTTATGTGTTTTTTTTTCATCATTTTGTTCTTGCTCCTGTTTTTCTTCTTCTTCTTCTTCTTCTTCTTCTTCTTCTTCTTATTATTATTATTATTATTATTATTATTATTATTATTATTTCCTTTGATTTCTATTTCATGCACATTTCCTTCTGGGTCCCAACCAAAGACCAAAGGTCAGAAATGGCATCATGACATTTTCGCTGAACATTCTTTAACCCAAGAGCACTCCCATTTTACATTGATAAAACCGTTCGTCAGATGTGAGTTGTACTTGCGAGAGTATTTATTTTATTTTATTTTATTTCATTTTATTTTATTTTATTTTATTTTATTTTTTTTTTTTGTATTTCTTTAAGGCAAGGGCAGTCAGAAGTCAGGAGTCTATCGGAAATGTTCCAATCAGTTCGAGGGTTCCAACGACAATTGGAAGTATTACCTTTTTGTGCCACATTTTTAGATTTCCACTTCAAGAACCGTGTTTTGATAGTTTTTAGAGATACATTCTTATTGTTGTTATTTCAATCTTTGTTACTTTTTACTATTATTATGTCATTTTTCATCATATTTCGATTTCTGCTATGGTCGCACTACCAACCAATTCTGCGGGAAGACCTAAGGCAGGTCGTGGCGTGTTGTTATGGCTCCATTTCATGTTTTTTCTATCTCCCCTATGATCCTTAGCGTCACATAGACAAAGTTTTCCTTAGTGTGTGGGCTGTACTTAATAAGACATTGTTTTTGTATATCTCTTAAGCTGGGGTTTCCAGGGATTTTTCAATGTGTTGTTTTGTTCCATTTTCTTATCATTCCAAGTGCACCTACTATCACTGGCACGACTCGTGATTTATTTTCCACATTTTTTTCTATTTCAATTCCCAGGTCTTTATATTTTGACAGTTTTTCGAATTCCTTGGTTGCTATGTTACAATCCGCTGGACAAGCCATATCAATTAATAGACAAGTTTTTCTTTCTAGATTTTAACAACAATGTCCAGCCTATTTGCTTCAATTTTTCCGTCTGTGTAGATGGTGTAATCCCATAGAATGGTGACATCTTCTATTACTGTAACCGGTGCTAGGTGATGTTCATACCAGTGTTTGTTTACAGATTTTCCCTAGTGTTTGCACATTGTCCAATGTAAATATTACTCCACTCTATCGTGACGTTTTTTTTATTCATTTGGGGCAAGTACAGAACAACCTGAGATTAGATGGTCTATTGTTTCTTGGTGTTTATCACAGAACCTGCATTTTGGGTCCATATTATTCTGTATAATATTTGCCTGAAAGTTTCCAGTGAAAAGACTTTGGTCTTGCGCTGCAAGAATAAAGCTTTCAGTCTCAGACTTTAATCCAGATGCACGTAACCATCGATGAGTATTAACCTTATCAACATTGGAGTTGCTATTGTTAATAATAATAATAATAATAATAATAATAATAATAATAATAATAATAATAATAATAATAATGTTGCTGTGCTGCTATTATCATCATTTTTGTTGATGTTGCTGCTGCTGTTTTTATAATTATTGTTGTTATTGCTGCTGCTTCTACTGCTATTATGATTATCATGGTTGTTATTGCTGCTAGTATTATTATTATCATTATGTCAAGATATTAAACGGAGTAAAAGAAACTACACAAGGAAACGAGGGCCAAGTGAAGACCGGCTAACGAGGAATGGTTCAACAGCAAATGTGTAGAAGTAGAGAGATTAAACAAGATTAATAAATAAGATATGCATGAAGAAATAAGGCAAGTGACAGACGAAAAAGCATGCTCCTCAACAGGATGTATAAAAACTAAGGATAGAATGATCATATTAGAGAAAAAAAACTCCATTGATAGGAAGAATATATAAAAGCTATTTTCCACAATACGATAGAGCAACAGGCAATAAACAAAGATGCTGACGGACCGAAAACATTCAAAATCCTCAGTGGAAGCTGCAATGGTCCAACTGAATAGAAACAATGCAGCTGGACCAGACGGCATTGTAATAGAGATGCTGACTGTTTCAGACAATTTCGGCATAGAGAAAATTATAGAAATAATAAATTAAATCTAAAACAGTGGTGTAACACCAGAAAACCTAAGCATATGAATTTTCATAGCTCTGCCTAAGAAGCCAGGTGCAAACGAATGCGAACTCCAGAGAACCATCCGTTTAATGAGCCATATAACAAAACTGATCGTCCGAATCCTGATGAATAGAGCGTGATCGGCAGCCACAATCTGAACAACATAAGATATGCAGATGATATAGTGCTGATAGCATATATGGAAAGGAAATTCCTAAAGAAGGTACCTGAAGAAATTCGAAAGAAAAGACGACAAATAAACTGCAAGAAAACCGAATGTATGGTCATCAGCAAACAGAGGAGTCCAAAATACCAATTACAGATGGGGGATACTAAAATCAAGGAGGTACAAACATTTAAATAGCTGGGAAGTGTTCTAACAGAAGATGGAAAATGCGACACTGAGATCCAAAGGCGAATTGGCATGGTGAAGGACCCATTCCAGAAGCTGAGTAGAGTATTGAGAGACAGACAAATTTCGCTAGAAATAAAAAGAGTGTATTGGATTGCTATGAGATGTCAGTTCTTCAATATGGCAGTGAATGCTGGACAATCTCATCGAAGATGAAGGAAAAACTTGAAGCAACTGAAATGTAGTTCTAGAGAAGGATGCTACGGATATCATGGACCGAACATGTGAGACATGGTGAGGCTTTAGAAAGGATGGAAACGAAAAGGAAATTAATACTAAGCATCAGGAAAATACAGTTAAAGTTCCTGAGACATATAATGAAGGAAGAGGGCTTGGGGGATCTGGTACTCACGTGTCAGATAGAGGGAAAGAGAGACAGGGGAAATCAGCGGATAACATATTTGAAGATTATGGGCAGGTGTATGGCAGAGCGGGATTTGGGTAGGGCAACAGAAGAAAGAGTGCTAAGAGCCACCAGGGATAGGGAGACGTGGAGGGTCATGAACGCCTATGTCCTGAAAAAATATGGCATATAGAAGAAAATGTTGTTGTTGCTATTGCTGCTATTATCATTATTACTGTTGTTTTTTGCTGCTATTATTATTATTATTGCTGCTACTACTACTTTTATTATTATTATTATTTTTTTTTTTTCACTTTGCTTCTCTTGTCATTTATCAAAGTAAAATCCCCGATATGACAAATATTCTTTATACCCAACGAATACACAACGAACTTGTTTCTTGGTCAATAAATAATTTTATAATTTTGTGTTTTAATGTTGGAGACATGAATGAAGATTTAGTATCATTGTCATCTCCTGTCAATTCTGACAGTCTATGTATATAAATGGTCGGGAGTTGAGTACCACCACTATGGCACGATTTGACGAGTCAAATCGAAGTCATGCTGGGTTACATATAGTGGAAAACAGGTAAACATTTGGTTTAAGCTGGTATTGCCAAATTAGCCAGTGATGCTCCCTTAGCGCAGATGTAAAGACAGAAGTGGGTGATGACGAAAAAGAAAGGAGATGAAAAAAACGATTAGAAAAAAGATACTAACAAAGGACAGCAATTAGCCATTATAATCAAGTAATATTTTTCTTTTTTTATTTTATAAAATCTATATGATAAAGTATAAGCCAGTTGCACGTAAGGAACACGCCTACTTTGTAAAAAGTAGAATTAACATAAAAGTTATATATGAACACCTGATTTCGAAGAGTTGTTCAGTTTATTATGGAGCGTCCTGCGTATGACGATAAACTACATCCGGCAGCAAGGCCTCTGATCGTGAGTTTTGAGGAGCGTGGAACCACCGCCTAATTGCTGTTTTTACCAGGTTCACCCTGACCCGGGTGGTAGCAACTGTTAGGGCCTCAACTATGGGAAGACACTATGAAAATGTAAAAAATACATTTTTATAGTAAAAATATTGGCAATACATTTTCAGAATTAAAAAAATACCAGCATTTTTTAAAATAATATTACTAGTAATACGTCTTTGTAAAAAAAAAATTGATTTGTTTGTTTCACTACATATCAACTCCTTATGGATCATTTAATGCCTAATTTTTTTGTGGGGGACTTTAAAGTCATAAAAAATATATGTTATTCTGAATTCACAATTTAATACATGATAGATGACGCTCAGATCTTGTGCATATAGTTGTTTGTGGGAACATAATTACTAGAGGCGCTGATATGCGTGTTTCATGTTGTCGTTTTGTTGAAGTTAAGTTTAGAATATCTGGTGGACTAAATAATACATCCCCGGTGACACAAATGGACTAAACTGGAAACTGAAATAAAGAACGGCAAGTCATCTTTAAAACCGTTGAAGTCAGTCTTCAGAAGCGCTACTGCAGAAAACAAAGAGGCCAGGAAAAAACCTGTAAAATTGCCTTATAGGCAAGGGGAGGACATCTGCCGCATTTCCCAGGCTCAGGCCGAGCGTGCCAAAAATTTTGGCAATAGGATAAAAGAACTGAAATCGCTCCTAGCAATGAAGAAGTGCAATGACAAGGATGTGGAAGTCCCATTCAATTTTCCTACCGCCCAAAGGCTTCTAACTGTCATTCGCACTGGGCCGGGGGCGTGGCAGACTTGGGGCATGGTCGAGGACGCCTCTAAAACAACCCATATGACCCCTCCCATACTAATTACCAAGTCAGAAAGACTTTCAAATTTAGAAAAATTTTGTTTGGAAGGGTCCCGGTTTTTAGTTCATCCCTCCCTCTATAGGGCTCTAAAGGTAACCTTTCCCTGGGATGTTGGCCTTCTCTCCTCTGACGGCATTATTAAGAATGAAATGGGCCATGGGTTAATGGGAGAGGCTGTCGGCATCCTTTCCCCGTCCATGTTCCGTCCAGGACCCCAACCCTAATCACGTATCACAATGGCTCTCTGGTTAGCAAGCGTGAATGCCCGGGGGCTGAGGTCAGAGTCTCGGAGGGTGAGACTCACTCATGATCACCAGCGCCCTGGTGTGGATGTTTGTTGTTTGCAGGAGACCCGGTTTTTAGCTGGCGACTATGAGAGCATTCTGTCTAGGGATTACGATCTCTATTCAGCATGTTTTGATGGTCGTTCTAGAGGTGTTTCCTGGCTAGTGAGCAAGTCTTTGGGTGCGGTGTGTGCTCTTGTCTTCGCAGATCCAGCGGGCAGGATTTGTGTGCTGAATATTACCATAAAGGAGAAGTCTTTTCGGTTCATTGGGGTTTATGCACCCAATGACTATGTGGAGCGTCCTGCTTTGTTTCGGCGGCTCGAGTCGTTCCTTGGAACTTCGAGGCGGGTAATTTTAGCGGGGTATTGGAATGCCGTCCTTGACCCTAAGAAGGATCGTATAGGAGAAAGATCGGGTACTAACAACCCGGATGTGAAACCATTTCGGGAATTTATCGATAGAAAAGATCTTGTCGATAAATACCGAAATGAACACCCCCGGGAGGTAGTGTGGACTTGGACTAATAGGAGCAGCTAGGATTCGAAGGTACACGCTAGCTACCTCGACCGAGTCCTAGTTAGGAGAGTCGACGTAGGGCTCTTAAGTTGTCCAAGTTTCCATTCGATAGTTTACACGGATCATAGGCTCGTCCGGGTTCGTGTAAACTTAGATAAGCCTAAGTTTAAGTTGGCTGGGTACTGGAAATTGAACGCGTCATTATTTGATAGCCAAGATTTCCAGGAACAGTTATTACTAACACTAAAGCGGGAAATGACGGGAGCTGTGGTTGGGAATAAGTGGTGGGATTCACTTAAATCCAAACTATAGCCGTCGGCTCAACTTAGCTAATTTAGCGGCACAAACGGCAGTAGAGAAAAAAGTTGATCGGGCTGTGAAATCCCGTAATAGTGGGGACGTAGCCTTAGCTAGAGCCGAGTTGGCCTCTTTGCTTATCAAGAAGGATCAAGCTCTGGTAGTTAGAGTTAGGTTAAAAAGAATGTCTTCTGAGGCAACGAATATGGCTGCAGAATTGCGTGCAGAGGAAGCTAGGCAAGCAGTCAATCGGCATATCAAGGACATCACATTGCCGGATGGACGTACCGTGACGACAGACGTGGGTATATGTGGGGCTTTTCGGGATTACTTCCAGGATCTTTTCACCAGGGAGCTCGGTCTGAGCACAGCTCAGTTCGACGCCTATTTGGGTGACTTTCCCCGCCTCGAGGCGGCTGTAGCAGCTGCGTGCGAGGGGCCCATAACAGAGTCGGAAATCTGGGATGCGCTGAAACTGGTTGGCCGGGACAAAACTCCATGTTTGGATGGTCTTCCCTACGAAATGTACTTGAGGCTGTCGTCCGTTTTTGTTCCTCTGCTGGCGCTTGTTTATAACCACTGGATGGAGCAGGGGTCTACACCTCGACGCTTCACCAGGGGTGTAATCAAGTTGCTTTGCAAGAGCAAGGGCGGTGGGGGTGGCATAGATAATTATCGGCCTTTAACGATGTTAAATACTGACTTAAAGATTTTTGCCAAGGTCTTGGCCCGCCGTTTGCAGGCTGTCCTCCCTAGTCTGATTGGCCCCGAGCAGACTTCTGCTGTGAAGGACAGGACTATTCAGGACAACCTCCATTTGGTACGCCTGATCATCGAGAAAATCGACAGTGAAGCAGCGCTAATCAATTTGGATCAGTCCAAGGCATTCGATAGGGTTGACCATCGTTTTTTGGAGTCTGTCCTTTCCGTCGCCGGTTTCGGGCCGTACTTTTGCTCACGGATCCGACTGCTGTATGAGTCCCCCGGTGCGCTGGTGGAAGTGAATGGGGTAAGATCGAAGCCCTTCACATTATCTCGCTCCATTCGTCAAGGTTGTCCACTTTCGCCTTTGCTTTACGTTCTTGCGTTGGAGTCTTTCCTTCGCAAGTTAAAGGCGAATCCGGTCCTTCGCGGAATTTCCGTACTTGGTGCTACCACCTCGGCCAGGTACTCCGCCTATGCTGACGACGTTTCTGTTTTTGTGTCGAGCAAAGCCGAGATTGACAAAGTTAGCAAAGAAATCAGATGTTATGAGACGGTGACAGGGGCCAATATCAATTGCAATAAGTCTGTCGGCTTGCGATTGGGTGCGTGGAAGGGAGTTTCTCTTCCTGGACCTTTCCTCTGGACGGACGGGCCGATCAAGATTCTCGGCGTCTTCTTCGATCCTACTCTCCAGTTGGAAATGAATTGGTCGGAGGTTCGAGAGAAGGCCGAGTGCGCAGTTCGTCTGTGGACTCGGAGGAAGCTTTTCTTAAAGGGGAGGGCGGAAGTATGTGCCTCGCACATCAACCCGATTCTCCTTTACCGACTCTCGGTACTTCCTCTCCCGTGTGTCATTCGTTTGGGACTAATACAGCTCTTGTTCTTCCTTTGGAGAGGAGGCAAGGCTCCCAAGGTGCGTCGCGAGATATGTTGCCTTCATCCTTCTGAGGGCAGTCTGGGCATTCCTAGCGTTGAGATTCGTCGACATACGCTTCGCATTAGATTCCTGGATCGAATGCTAGCGGATGAGAACGGCGCCCTTGTCAAAAACACTTTCCATCCTGGAGAAGTGTGCACTTGTCGGAGGAGGAGGCCGGCCGTACTACTCGTGGCGAGTGCTCCTTCTATAAAGAATGTCGTTTGGCTCTCCAGTTTCTCTTGCGGGCTACGGATGGCCTCTCTAACGCCCAAGCGTTGTCTCTTAGGGCATTGTATCGGGTGTTAGTTAGGGGGGCCGTTAAGGATGAACTAATAGGCGAGCTCGGGCTTACGAAGCAGGAGGCTCGCTCCATATGGCCTTGGGCGCCCGGTTTGAAATGTCTCACTAACGATGAGGCATCACTCACCTGGCTGATGATTCGAAAGGCTCTCTGGGTAGGCAAGAAGCTTCATGCAACGGGCCTAACACCGAAATCAACCTGCGTGCGTTATGGGCTGTCGGCGGAAACCATGGATCATGCCTTCTTCCACTGCAGTGTTGTTGCTCCGTTGTGTAAGTTTCTTGAAGATTTCATGGTTTGTATGCTGCGTGGAAAGTTCTTTGTCCTTGAGGCTAGTTCTGTTTGTAGCAATGCCGTACCTCCGTTATCGAGGGCTGAGCACTATGTGCTCTTTCGCTTACTAGGTGTTATGCGAGTCGTGATTTGGACGACGCGACAGAAGGAATTCTATGGTGATGAGAAGTTAACCTCTTTCCAACGGATCTTGTTTTTTAAGCATCAGCTAAAAGTCAAGATCAGGATGGAAAGGAAACTGAATTTGGCAAAAGGTGGGTGAGTCTTGCGCGTTTCTGTCGAGTGAAAGGTGCTGACCTGGAGTGGTTGTTTGATGCTGGTTAGGCATCAGGATTTTGGATGTGCTGCACCCCTTCCCTGTTAGGTTAGAATAGGGATCGTTTGATTTTTCTATTTTTGCTTCAATGTTAACTTAGCTAGATCATGATTGCTCATTGGCCCCCTTTTCTTTTTGTCCCCATTTTTCTTTTAGTTTAATCCTCCACCCTTCCCACTTTAGGTGTTCAGCAATGTTAGTTCTCCGGTGGATGCGTGGCGTCTTTCGTTAGTTTTCAAGTGTGCTTTTCGTTTTTGTTAATGTGTTTAAATGTGTGAGTGATTGTGTGAGTGATTGTTGATCGGAAAAGTGGTATTTATTATATTCCTAAAGCCGCGCATTATATTTCGTCCAGGGAACTGACTTTGCTGTCACAATATTAGAATAGTGGGGGGCTTTTATTACTAATACGATTTTAATTAGTTTCTGTAAATATTGTATTCATTGTATAAAATCATTGGGGATTTTAAATGTTGTTATTTTCTGCCCATACCCTCCACTGAAAATTGTACATATGGGAGTTAAGTAGGACTACATAGAGCACCTGAGGTATTATGGTGTACGTGGTAAGAATGGTAAGTAAAAATGTGGTAAAATTTATTGTAAGTATGTCAGGGTCAACGAAAGTGAATAGCTAAGTTAAATTAGGACAGATGAAGACCAGCCTTCCCCATCTCCAATTTCGGCCTTGTGCCACATTTTTTGTATATTTTATACAAAAATAAATAATGAAGTCAGTCTTCAGAGTATTTCTTACAGGAGTCACGGCGAGTGCCTAAGTAAGACTTTACATTATAACCGACAGAAACCGAGAGTAACAGTGGTGACGAGGATCGAAACTCGTACGAGTTTTAACAGGATTTACGAGAATGTAGAAACTAATGCAGTGTGATAATAAGTGGTAAAAAATACTTGTTGCTTTGGAGCACAGGATAACAATGACGACGAGAATATGAACCACGTTGGTTTAAATATTTTCTCTTTGTGTTTTACGAAAAAAAAAAGGGAAAAGAAAAACAGATATTTCTCAAAGATGGAGGAAATATTGGATTCCGTGTTAAAAGAACAAAAACCACAAGAGAAACTGCAAGAACAACATAAGAAATTGTTGGATCGATGGAAACAACAACAAAAGTTGATTCAAATAATACGGAGAAAAACAGAAAAATTTTCCAATACACTCGCAAATACCTTTTCTGGATTTACATACACTACCGGCCATAATTATTAGGCCACCACAGATTTAAAAAAATGATAGATTTCATACTATTTTTACTATTTATTGCCAAGTAGATGATTCGAAATAAAAATAGAATGGTTCTTTTGTTAATACTGCACAATAACATGTGCATCAAATGAACTGTTCTGGTGTCCAGTTTTTGTGCTCTCTTCCCCATGCTAGTCTCTTCTTTTTGGCTGACCGAAACAAAAGCTTCTTGGCTGCCTTGTAAAAATTTACAACAAAGCAACAAAAGAACCATTCGATTTTCATTTAAAATTATCCACTTGGCAATAAATACTAAAAATAGTATGAAATACATCATTTCTTTTAAAAAAAAACTAGGGTGGCCTAATAATTATGGTCGGTAGTGTAAAATCCAAATGACGGAATCACCTTTTCTGCTTATTTTAGAAGATACGAACAAATTTCCAGAGAAGAATGCAGCGACTGAGACAGGTAAAGAAAGATTTTTCATTGGCGAAATGACTTGCATTGTCTCATTCAGTAACAAGTGTATAAAAGCTAAATTTATGTGTTAAAAATACTACGAACTTAATTTAGTACTGCCTGGATGGAATTATTTGAGCTTTGGCATTTGTCTTTAAATGCTTATTGCAAAATCGTAAGTTGACAAGCAGCTAATTTTTAAAAAAATAAGTAAACGGAAAATCTAAAGGAAGAACTTAAAGAATGATTTCTGGATGTTCTGTTGAATGACTTTGGTCGGTGTTCCAAATTCAAAGCGAAATTTCAAATTAAAAAGGGTTGACGCCAGTATTTCAATCAGTCTCCACTCACATCAGTGCACCGTCACAATCTCCATAAAAACAAAACTCATCTGAAAGGCAAAGAATGCCAGAAAACTCTGACAAAACAGATAAAAGAAAAAAATCAATCACCTCATGACCGCGAGGAAGAATGTCTACCGCGTATCCGAGAAAGAGGATGAAAAGTTTTTTGAGCCAATGCAGAAAATTACAATGACAATAAATAGGAAAACTGTAAATGGAAGAAAAAATGAAAAATCCACGAAATTTTCCAAAAGCTAAGAAAATATTGACAGTCGTTCCAACAGGCTCGAGTGCATGGTAGATATGAGCATGAGGACGCCGGCGAAGATAACTGAAGACTTCTCCACTAACGTATTTCGGCGGAGAACACGTTAATAAATTACAACAGCATTGTGCGAGAAAGCTCCTACTTTTTGTTTACCCCTCCTTATAAAGAGCACCAAAATTGACGGCACTTGGACATTGGTGGCTTGTCTCATTATAAAAAGTGAAATGGGTACAGGCTCAATGGGACAGGCAGTCGGTGTCCTCTACCCGGCCATGATCAATGCAGAAGAGCAACCCTAATCGCTCTGAATAATGGCTCTCTGGTTGACTGGCCTGAATGTCCGAGGCCCCAATTCAGTCTTGCAAGGCGAGGCTCACCCGCGATCTTCAGCGTCTCGGGGTGAATGAATGTTGTGTACAACAGACGCGGTTTTCAACTAGTGATTACGAAGGCAGCAGATTTTGCACCCTATTCAACATGTTTTGATGGATGTTCGAGAGAAGATTTTTAGTGAGCAAGTCTAAGGATGAGAAGTGTGGTCTGTAAAGGATACGGTTATTCGTCTCATTGTGGTTTATGCGTCCAGTAACTATGCTGAGCGCGGATCGAACTGTTTTGACGAAATTTCGTCGGGTACTTTTAACGGGCCATTGGAATGCCGTCCCTGACACTGACATGGGTCGTATACGGGAAAATCTGGTTACTAACAACCGGTATCTGAAAATATTTCGGGAATTTATCGACAAGATCTAATTTGTCAATAAGTATCATAATGAGCCTCCTCGGGAGGTAGTGTGGACTTAGATGAATAGTTACGGTTCGCCTACAACGGTGTGTTCTAGCTACTTAGACTGAATCTTAGTTGAGAGTTTCGATGTAGGCCTCTTAGGTTTTGCACCTTTTCATTCGTTAGTTTACTCGAATTGTCCGAGTGTTGGTAAACTTAGATAAGCCTAAGTTTTTGGGTAGCGAGATATCCAGGACCAGCTGGTATTAATGCTACTGCGAGAAATGACGGTCAGTGGTTAGGAATATGTAGTGGGATAAAATTAAAATCTAAAATTCGGTCGTTTGCTGCTGATTATAGTCGTTGATTTAATATAGTTAGATGAGCAGCGCAAACGGTATGAGAAAAAATGATTAAATCCCGTGATAGTGAGGACGTAGCCTTAGCTAGGACAGAGTTGGCCTCCTTGCTTATCAAGAAGAATCAAGCTCTAATAATTTGGGCTAGGTTAAAGTTCTGTCCGTAGCAATGTGGCACAGCTGTTGACAAAGGCAGAACGCTATATGTTCTTT
Source organism: Ascarosepion bandense (assembly GCA_037127315.1). Taxonomy (NCBI): domain Eukaryota; kingdom Metazoa; phylum Mollusca; class Cephalopoda; order Sepiida; family Sepiidae; genus Ascarosepion; species Ascarosepion bandense. The sequence goes on from JBBBDQ010000152.1 coordinate 2,336,245, forward strand.
TGTTTGCAGGTGAAGAGGCTCATCCCTTGTTTCCTGTTTAGGATGCGGTTTCCGGTTTTCTCTTTTCCAGTTTTTTCACTCTTTTCTTTATTTTTTTCCAATTGGAGTAGATAGACTAAACTATCGCCCGGTTCACACTCCACCCACGTCTATTGAACAGGTGAAGAGGCTCATCCCTTGTTCCCTGTTTAGGATGTGGTTTCCGGTTTTCTCTTTTCCAATCTTTTTACTCTTACGTAGCCCCCTGCTCATCAGTGGTGTTATCGCCTTGCTCGGGGTGATATGATTAAAAAAAAAAAGCATTATGAGAGTCGTGATATGGATGACACGTCAGAAGGAATATTATGGAGGTGAGAAGTTCACCACTGATCTTGTTCTTTAAGCATCAGTCAAAATTAGGATTGAAAGGTGACTGTTCCATCCATCAGTATTTGGCAAACGGTGGTTGGGTCTAGCATTTTTTTAATCGTTTCACCCCAAGCAAGGCAGTACCGCCACTGATGCAGAGGGGTCTACATAAGAGTAAAAGTTTAGATAGAAGGAGAGTAAAGAGAAATATGAACCAGTTTCGGAGAGTGTCAGAGAAAGGGCAAGAGAAGGATGGGAACACAGGTGTGAAGACAACTGCAAAGGTAGAGAAAAAGGAAAAGAACAAGAGATACGGGGTGATATAGAAAGAACTGGAGTGAAGTGGATAAGAGATGGGTATTGACATTGCAATTAAATTCCTGGAGGTTGTAGCTGTCAGAAAAGCAAGTATACGGAAGGAAGTCCCACAGGCGGGAAGTGCGAGAAAAGAAGCTGATGGAGTAGTATTGTCGACTGCATTTGGTAGATCTAACTGTGGCCAGTCTGGTTGCACGAGTAAATTCTCGTGGCGGGGGCACCAGTGACATAAGTTCTTAGGAGCATAAGCCATGAAAATATTTGTGGAAGAGACAGAGGGAAGCCACATTCCGCCAGTGAGAAAGTGGCTGGAGTCGAGCCGCCAAGTCCGGACCTATCTATCATGTCTGTGTTGTGTAAAAGGGGTCAATTTAAGTAGAATTTCGATACCGGTTATATATTAGGATATTACTCTAACTGGTTTGAACTCTGCCAACCCAGTTGAAAATTAGTTTAGTTTAGGTTTGTTTACGTAGCTAGGGGTTGTATTGTTCTATTTTATTTTATTGCTGTCCCAACTTTCTTTAGCTTTATTCCCTCTGCCATTAGGTGTCCAGTTATCGGTTCTCTGGTGGATGCGCTACGCCTTTTGTATTTCGGGTGAGTCTGTTTCGTATTTTCGTATTTTAACGTATTTGGATGCGTGTGTGTCTAAGTTAGTGGTTGGAGGAATGAATATTACTGAAGTCCCGAATTGATTTCGCCCGATTAACTGGTGTTTCTGTCACAATTAAGGATTGGGGCTGGTATTACAAACACTACTTTATTTAATTTCTTGTAAATAGAATATCATACACAATGGGATTTAGATTTTTAAATGATTGTTTTATTCATCTCCCCACCCCCACACACAAGAATTGTAAATATTGGGACTATTTAGGACTTCATGGAGATTCTGAGGTTTTATGATGGATGTTATAAAAATGATAAGTAATAATGTTTTGTTTTTTTTTGGTGTAAGGAATAATGTGGTATGTTTGGGTCAGTGATTGTCGCTAGCTAAGTTTAATTATAAGACAGAAGAATACCATCTTTTCCCACATCCCTCCTTTTAGCCTTGCGCCACAATTTTGTAATTTTACCTAATAAATATAAGGCCGTTAGAGTCAGTCTTCAGAGTATTTCTAACAGATGTCCCGGTGAGTGCCTAAGCAAGACTTTATATTATAACCGATAGAAACAGAGATATAATAAAATACAGTTTGATTTCGTGAAAAAAAAATGTAAGATTAATGTCATGAAAGTTTTATTTCATGTTGTTAGGTTGATTTTGTTTAGCGGCATATCAATACTTGTAAAGGTTATTTAATGCCGAAATGTAAATAATTTGAACACGATTTTATGGCTTCAACTAAATATATTTTTTAAGTAATTGTATGCTTTTAACTACAGATACAATGTTTTGATGGTCATTTTGCTATATATATTGTTGGTCTTTTTTCTATAAAAATGTATTGCTGGTATTTTCAATAATGAAATGTATTTCTATACTTTCATAGGACTTTTGTTCAGGGGTAGTGCTACAAACAGGTGCTAGCACTCTATGTCAAAATGAACCAGGAACAACAGTAATTAAGGGGTGGTTCCAAACTCCTCAAAACTTCTAATCTCCCGATCAAACGCCTTGATGTCGGATGCACTTTATCGTCATACCCAGGACTTCAAAAAGTGACTTTTGCAGAGGTTAGATCTCAAGGTTTGTAGTTATAGCGATATAGCCACAGATGTTCATCTGGCGACATCTTTTCTAATTTCATAAAAAAGTCAAATTCAGTTTCGATATCATTGACTTCGTAAGTAAAAAAAAAAAAAATTACCTAACCTACATCACAACCTTTAAACTTTCTCTTCCATATCATTTATTTAGTTAATGCATTTTGCAATACTGTGGCTACCACTTTCTTCCATCACTCAGATGCTGCCCTTACAGCCTCAGCCACCATCATCCCAGTCCACCTCTTATCCTCATCAACATGGGTGGTTGTCTCTGCTGCTTATTCTCTGAGCCCAGTAGAATGTCCTTATTGAAGCCGCGTCATATTTTGATAAACTGCATCCGGCAGCAGGACCTCCATCTGGGAGGTTGTGAGGAACATGGTGTTATATATCGCCGTACGACGACAAAACAACAAACACGCATATATAAAAATATAAGGTTATATTTTTATTAATGACGACGAACTGTGTGGAATAGAGAACGGAAGGGTGAGGGCGCATATAGAATGGGTTGACGGGAGTGTAGTCTTGCCTGTGGTGTTTCTCTGCTTCCACTGGCCGTTCTCTGCTACTGGCGAATCCGTGTGTCGAGGTCTTTATATAGTCCTCTAGAACCGGGACTTTCCTTCCGGTTTTTGCCTCGCCCACGCAACGCCCACGTAATTCTAAGAGGCACCTGATCTGTTTGCCTCTGTAGCCATTTCCGCCGCTGTCGGAAATAAGGTCAAAACGACATCCGCTCCGGCTTCGACAGGATGTATTTCACAAACACCTGTCTTGTCGCTTCGCCGCCCCCTTCACGGATGGAAAACACCATCGCTTGCATCACTTCCTCGGGTGGGGCCAGATTGTTATATTACACTGGAACCACCTCTTAATTGCTGTTGTTCTCCAGGTCCACTCTGACCCGGAGTGGTAGCAACTGTTAGTCCTAGCTATGGGCACATAGTTATCCCTTAAAGTGTGGTTAAAACACTATGAAAGTATTAAAATAAACTTTTATAGAAATGTATACATTTTTGAAAGAAAAATATAACCAAAATACGTTTTTGAAGAAGAAAAAAATGACTATAAAAAATTTTTGAAGGAAAAAAATTCTCAGCAAAACATTTTTGAGTACAAAACTAGACGTTTTCAGTTTTCTACAAGAATAAAAACAAAATATTTTCATTAAAATCTGACTAAATCAACCTTTTCTCTATAACCGAACATTATAAAAAAAAACAAAAAACCTTAAAACTCCACCTTTTTGGCATTAAATTACCCACAGAGGTAGAAATCGAGTTAAACAAAACTCACTGTTACAGAGTGGACGTAATTGGGGATCTGGATGCAGCTATGTGGCTGTTTTATAGCCATTCGAGATAGTTAGACAGTTTGTGCGGATAAGAGAGGAAAATAATGGTTAGCCCTAGACTTGAACATGTTAAGATTGTAATGATCAGGAGTCATCCTCTTGGGAATCAGTTCTACACAGTAGTGGTTAGCAGGGAATAGCAGTTCGAGAGGAACTGACTTCTCATCAAAGTAATGTGCTATCCGTAAAGGTCATGACTGGCCGAACCAAAGAAAACATTTCGTCCGATCACTTTCCATGGAAATAGTAATAAATCAGTGAGAGGCTTATCACATCCCTCCTGTGAGAGAAAGGTTGGAGGCTGGAAAATGTCATCCACAAGGACTCGGAAACACTCTTGGACTTGATCGAAATCAGAACGAGAAGACAGGGCAACTCCTGTCGAAATACAACAACAGTACGTCTATTGAACAGGTGTAGAGGCTCATCCCTTGTTCCCTGTTTAGGATGTGGTTTCCTGCTTTCTCTTTTCCAGTCCTTTCACTTTTCCTTTTTTGCTTATTTTTTTCTTTCAATTGGAGTAGATAGACTAAACTATCGCCCGGTTCACACTCCACCCACGTCTATTGAACAGGTGTAGAGGCTCATCCCTTGTTCCCTGTTTAGGACGTGGTTTCCGGCTTCCAATCTATTCACTCTTACATAGCTCCCTGCACACCAGTGGCCTTACCGCCTTGCTCGGGGTGATATGATTTTTTAAAAAAAGTAATATATATATATATTTACAGTGTTATATCAGATGTGGTTTTGAATTTTCCTAATACCGCGAAATAAGTATCGTCATCTGGGCGCTAGCGTCGCTAAGAGTCTGTTTTGGAGGTAAACGAGGTGAAAGCTTCAAAAAGGCTGAGAACGACTGTGATATAGCATCAGCTAAATATAGATACACTTACGAGAATCAAGTGTCCAATCCACGCTGAGATCAGTTCATTAGACTTTTCTCTCCACCAGGAAAGTATTCTAACAGAAGACGGAAAGTGCGACACTGAGATCCGAAGGCGCATTGGCATTGCCAAGGACACATTCCAAAAGCTAAGCAGAGTATTGAGGGACAAGAATATTTCGTTGGAAACAAAGAAAAGAGTGCTGCGCTGTTACGTGATATCTGCCGTTCTATTTTTTTTTTTTTTTAATCATCTCACCCCAAGCAAGGCATTCCCCTGCCACTATTGCGCATGGGGCTACATAGGGGAAGGTAAAGAGAAGGAGTGGTTAGACATAGGGAATGTCAGGAGGAAGGTGAGGGTTGAGCAGATGGGAAGAGTGTTTGATAGAATGGGAGCAGGTTAGTGTGTTAGGAGGTGTCTATTGACCTTACATTTAAACTCCTGGAGATTGTAGCCGTCGGGGAAGCAATCGTTTGGAAGAGAATTCCACAGTCGGGAAGTGCGAGGAAAGAAACTGTTGGAGTAGAAGTTACGGCTGCATTTTATCGGTTTCTATATGGCAAAGATGAAGGAAAGACTCGAATTAACGGAAATGTGGTTCTACAGAAGGATGCTGAGAATGTCATGGACCGAACATGTGAGCAACGACGAAATTTTGGAGAGAATGAAAACAAAAAAAAAGGATTTATACCTAACACCAGAAGGAGATAAAGCTTCTAGGACACGTCATGGCGCGGATGTGCGTTGTGGTGCAGTGGATATAAGCTCGGAACGAGAAATCGGGGAGCCGAGTTCAAATTCTAGTTGAATTCATTGCATTCACTTAGGCGTAAATACCCTTGAAAAGGGTATTAATCCGTCTCTTTCTTCCAGTTATGGGTTAAATAACTGGACAGATTGGGTTCTATAGCCTTGGCTGGCAACCAATCTACTGCAGAAATCAATGGCAACCTACTGCGAGATAATCTTCTGCCCAGTCAATCATGTCTCTTTAGAGACATGATCGCCCAAGCATGTTTCACGTCTGGCACTTAACTGACTGAACGAGGAAGGAGAGTTTGGAGAATCTGATACTCACACTGCGGATAGAGGAAAAAAGGACCAACGAAAACAGCGCATGACATACTTGACAGACTTAAACAAATGGATGGCAGGGCAGGGTTTTGGAGAAATAACAAGACAAAATATATTAAGAACTACAAAGGATAAGAAGATGTAAAGGGCCATGAGCGTCTATATCCTGAATGGAAATGGCACATAAGAAGAATTATAAGAATCAAAACGCACACATGACAGGTTAATACATTCAAGGGAGTTTCAAATGTTCTCAGTCACACAATATTCTCGATTTTTTTTTTTATTATTGGTTGTCGTAGATTTCACGCCAGTACTCGCTGGGGTCAAGTGAGAGCAATTCTCTTCAAAATTAATTACTCTGATATAAATATCAGTCAGTTAATTGCTTGGGCGATCATGTCTCGAAAGATTTTCCCACAATAGGTTGCCATTACTTTCTGTGGTAGACCGGTTGCTAACCAAGTCTATAGGAACCAATCTGTTCTCCATACCTGGAGGGAGAATGGGCGGACTAATACCTTTCCCAAGGTTATGTGTACTTAAGTGAATGCAACAAATTCAAATGGAATTCGAACTCAGCTCTCCGATTTCTCTTTTTTGAGCCGATATCCACTGCAACACAATACACAAATAGATGATTAAAAAATGTTTGCATGGTTTCGAAATTTCCCCAATTAAGTCGTCCTTCCAACCTTTTTGCAAGTCCCTTTCAGACTGCCTTATGGTCTTCTACTAGCGATATTTGTTTAAAACTGATACATTATCACGTTTTTTTTTGTTTGTTTGTTTGTTTTTTTTTGTTTTTTGTTTTTTTTGTTTTTTTTTTTGTATAATTTTCTCACTTCCCGGAAAAAGTAGTTTATGGGTAGAGCTATGGATGAGAGAAATGGCTAGGGAGATGTGATCAGAAGTGTTTGTACAAAGCGATCAGATAGATACATAGAATCAGAGAGAGATAAATAAAGAAACAGATAGATAGATAGATAGATAGATAGATAGATAGATAGATAGATAGATAGATAGATAGATAGATGCCTGGAAAATAGATAGATAGAAACAGAGAGAGAGAGAGAGAGAGAGAGAAACAGAATAATAGAAAGAGAAGGACAGACATAGATAGATAGATGCCTGGGAAATAGATAGATAGATAGATAGATAGATAGATAGATAGATAGATAGATAGATAGATAGATAGATAGATCTTTCGGTTATGGTTTAACACTGGGCTCTCCGTTGTAAGTCTTAGATAGATAGATAGATAGATAGATAGATAGATAGATAGATAGATAGATGCCTGGAAAATAGATAGATAGAAACAGAGAGAGAGAGAGAGAGAGAGAGAGAGAGAGAGAAACAGAATAATAGAAAGAGAAGGACAGACATAGATAGATAGATGCCTAGATAGGGAAATAGATAGATAGATAGATAGATAGATAGATAGATAGATAGAAACAGAGAGAGAGAGAGAGAAACAGAATAATAGAAAGAGAAGGACAGACATAGATAGATTGATGCCTGAGAAATAGATAGATAGATAGATAGATAGATAGATAGATAGAAACAGAGAGAGCGAGAAACAGAATAATAGAAAGAGAAGGACAGACAAAGACAGACAGATGGATAGAGAGAGAGAAACATAATAGAAAGAGAAGGACAGACAAAGATAGATAGATAGATAGATAGATAGATAGAGAGAGAGAGAGAGAGAGAGAGAGAGAGAAACAGAATAATAGAAAGAAAAGGACAGACATAGATAGATAGATAGATAGATAGAGAGAGAGAGTGAGAGAGAGAGAGAAACAGAATAATAGAAAGAAAAGGACAGACATAGATAGATAGATAGATAGATAGATAGATAGATAGATAGATAGATAGATAATGAACAAACTGAGATAGCTAGACACAGAATGAGATATACAGATAGATATTTACCAGAGTTAGATAAATAGCAAAAACCTTTATAACATCAATCCAAAATACTTTTCAAACTAATTTACATATATCTACAAATAAGAAATTTAAGAAAAAATCCCTACCCTCGTTTATTAGGCATTGAACTGAATCACCTAACGTCCATGAACTTGCCTGACTTTTCCGCTAACCTGATGAATATTCATGAGCACTCGTATGCCAAAAATCATTGAAAAACAAATAACAATTTTGCTCTTGTAAATGGTTACTCGGATATGCGTTGTGGTGCAGTGGTTATCGGCTCGGCATGAGAAATCAGAGGGCTGAGTTCGAATGCCTTTTAAATTCGTTGCATTTACTTATGCCCAAATACATTTAAGAAAGGTATTTATCCCTTTCTAACGAGTTAAATAAGAGGAGATATTGGGTTCTATGTCCTTATTTTCTAACCAGTTTAGCACAGAAAATAGTGACAACCTACTACAGGAAAATTTTCTACCCAGTCAATTATGTCTCTTTCGAGACATGATCGCACAAGCATGTATCACGTATGGCACTTAACTGAACTGATATAATCCCTCAGACGACGGAATTCGTCAGCTATTATAAGTTTTTCTTTTATCTTTATTCATAGTTAGATTGAATTGTCCTCAGTGGTTCAATGATAGTATATATTACCTTAGATTTGCAATCTTGTAACAGCTTCTTTCCGTTTGATATTGTGGTCCAATGGAACAACCCTATTCAGAATAAATCTCCTCTTCCTTACTTTCCCGACTAAAACCAACCCCTTGTCTTCAATAGAATGAACCGTTTGTACATAAGGATTATTTTTCAAACGACTTTAGATTTCTCCTTCGAAAATATCGTTCAGTAGACAAAATCTCAAAGTTTCCTTTCTACATTTTGCTTTACTGGATTAGCAATACTCATTGACAACTTTCTTTTTTTATTCGTGTTTAATATATGTAGATCACAGATATGTTGATTATTTATCTCTCACGCTATCGCATCTCTCCATATCTAACATTGTTCATTATCTATCTCACTTTGTTCATTATCATTACTTTCTTTCTTTCTTTCTTTCTATCTATCTATCTATCTATCTATCTATCTATCTATCTATCTCATTTTATTTCTTAACTATCTGACATTGTTCATTATTTGTCTATTTCACTTTGTTTCATTATTCTATCTATCTATCTATCTATCTATCTATCTATCTATCTATCTATCTATCTATCTATCACAGTATGTTCCCTATCTATCTATCTATCTATCTATCTATCTATCTATCACAGTATGTTCCCTATCTATCTATCTATCTATCTATCTATCTATCTATCTATCTATCTATCTATCTATCTATCTATCTATCACAGTATGTTCCCTATCTATCTATCTATCTATCTATCTATCTATCTATCACAGTATGTTCCCTATCTATCTATCTATCTATCTATCTATCTATCTATCTATCTATCTATCTATCTATCTATCTATCACAGTATGTCTATCTATCTATCTATCTATCTATCTATCTATCTATCTATCTATCTATCACAGTATGTTCCCTTCCCTATCTATCTATCTATCTATCTATCTATCTATCTATCTATCTATCTATCACAGTATGTTCCCTATCTATCTATCTATCTATCTATCTATCTATCTATCTATCTATCTATCTATTTTTGTTTTTTATCAACTGTTCGCACTTTGTTCATTGTCTATTAATTTTCTATTCCTTACTAAAGCTTCCACTTTGTGCATATACTGTTGCTTTGCATGGTTATATTCTAACTTGTACAATAACCAGAAGACGATTTTCGTGCCCAATCATGTCTGCAATGAAGTTTCCACATTGCTAATACAATTGGTAGTTTGAGTACAATCACCTTTGCAGAAAGTTGGATAGAATCGATTTACTTTTTTATATATCCTCTGTGCAACCATCTTTATATATTCTCGTCTGTAATAGATCTTTTCTCCGAGGGTTTGACTTCCCATTTTTGGAGTTTTTGTTTATTCAACATTTGTCTGTTTGTTAATTTTACCGCGACTTTTGTTTTGTGTAATCTTCAAGATTTTTTATTTTACTTTTAATCATTCCACCCCAAACAAGACCATAATGCCACTAAGACGCAAGGGGTTACTGGGGACGAAAGAAAATGAGAAGACCTTATTTAATAGAAACAGCAATAAAAGAACAGGATTCAAGATGATGACGATGAACGTTAAATAATCGGTCAGAGACACCATAGCATGTGAGACTGTGAAGAAGGCCAAACATACCAAACTCTGTCAAATGACTTTCCGGTATCTAAAGCCACAACCGAATCCTTGGCGTTCTCATGTAAAATCATGATAGGAAAATTCAGTAATAAGAAAGCTGTGTGACGTGTGATGTTATAATCACATAATCTGCAATCTTCTACATCTTGCTTTCTATTTCTCAACTTTGTCGTCTTTAGGTTTTATGTACAGACATCAGTTTTGTACGTCTTTGATCCAATGTTCACTGTCATTATCATCGAGGAAATGCTCCAAATATCTTACTATGTGTTGGGGATCACCCCTTTTTGCGTATAAGAATGGACTCGCCTAATGTGTACATATAATCCTGTCTATACAGAGTACGGCAGGGATTAAGTGGTTATCAGAGAGAGTTACTAAGGAGTCAGTTGGTCAGTAAGGATATAGACTCATTACCCGGACATACTTCACTACAAGACTGTATATATTGTTTTTACTAATAGTGTTCCTAATATTCCTGAATTGACTAACCAGTGTTCCAGTTTGTATATTTTTGTTCAATTTGACTTGCATTTTCTATTTCAATATCTGCTTTTGTTATTTATTAATTTGTGTGGTTTTTCAACCAGAATCCACAACACTATGGATACTCTTGTATAATTCTACCTTCACTAAAATAATTGCGACTTAGTTGAAATTCCACGATTTTCTTTTATTTTTATTTTCTTCTATTTGTTTATTTATTTTTATTTATTTATTTATTTTATTTTATTTTATTTTTATTTTTTTTTTGTCTGAGGTATTGGTTTCGGAGTTTTTAGTTTCTTTCTTAACTGCAGTTCTTATTTCCGTTCAGTTATTTCATTCTTCGGTAGTTAAATTAATTTCATTGCTTCCTGTTTTCCTTTGTACATAAACAAAAGTCATTGTTTTGTATTTTTTGTATTCCTTATATTCATTCCTATTTTCTTTTGTACATTATTTCATCATTGCATAGTTAAGTTCATTCGGTTGCTTGCTGTTCTACTTTGTACATAACCAACGATTTCATTAAATTTCCTAGATTACATTCTATTTTACATTGTGCATATACCTAACAACTTCATCATAATAAATTCCTTTTTTTTTCTTTTTTTTGCTTCCTGATTTCTTTTGTACATAACCAACAATTTCATTAAATTCACTCGATTACATCCCATTTTACTTAGGACATATAACCAACAATTTCATTAAATTCACTCGATTACATCCCATTTTACTTAGGACATATAACCAACAATTTCATTAAATTCACTCGATTACATCCCATTTTACTTAAGTCATATAACCAACAATTTCATTATTGGATAGTTAAATTTCTTCTCTTGCTTCTTACCTTCACTTACATATAATTAACGATTTTATTGTTGTATAGTTCAATACTTTCAGTTGACTCCTGTTTTCTTTTTATATAACCAACGATTTCATCATTGCACTATTAAATTACTTCTGTTACTTCGTATTTTTTCATTTTTTTTTTTTTTTTTTGGCTATAATGAACTGTTTTATTGTTGTGTAGTTAAATTCATTTTTTGCAAACTATTTTACTTTGGACATTTCTTGATTCCGAACTCCATTTCAATGCTCCAGAATAAGACTTTTCAATGTAAGTTTTATTTTCAACAAACAATTTCAGGTCGTCCATGAGCATCAAATAGCGGTGACTTTCGGTGGTATTAGTGAATCCTTGCGATTTCTGAAAGCAATTGCGCTTTGGAAAATTGTGATTCCATCTCTTTTCTTTCCAGCAATGGGTTAAAATTGCAGGGCAGACTGGCCTCTCTTGCGTTGAAGTAACAACTAGTTTAAGAGGAGATTCTGAATTCAAAACCAGCCTGAAGTGAGATGTCAGACTTTCTTACCCTAGAAACACCACTGCTGTTATAGCTGCAGTACATGTGGTTTCTTTAAGACCCTGATGAATAACGCTACACGTGGCATGATTCTGTTGTTATTGGACCAAAACAAAGTCAATTCTTCATTAATTATTTTCCTGGTGTAATCAGTTTCCAAGTAGGCATCTAAGCAGATGACACCACCATTTACTCAAGTCTCAACAGGAAATCTGCTAAGGCTAACAAATTAAACCTGGTTGCTGCCTTTCAAAAGGACCTCCAATCTTTGATTGAATTGGGTAGGAAATGGCTCGTAAATTTGAATGCCTCCAAAACGAAGCTGCTCTCCTTTAACCACCATAGAGAAGCTTTCCTGCTAACCATCAGAATGGATGACGCTAGTCTCTTAGAGAGCAACACACTGCGCCTCCTTGGCTTCACTCTCTTAAATGACCTCAAATAGAATAACTACATCGAATCTATCGCATTGTCTTGCGGCCTCGGCCGAGATAGAACTCACTACACTCCTCCAGTATTCCCTGTACATTTGGAACCCTGACGCAGTTCATAGCGAAATTCATAATCTTGTCAAATAGCTGAATACTTGATGCTTCGCCAGGGCTCACAAAGGTGTTTTTATTGTGACAGCAACACTGGATGGGTTGCCTCCAGGCCCCATCTTGTTATTTAACCCATAACTGGAGGAAAGTGACGGATTAATGTCTTTCCCAAGGGTACCAGTGCTTAAGAGAATGCAGGGTACTCAACTGGAATTCGAACTCGGCTCACCGAATTCTCTTTCCAAGCCGACATCCACTGCACCACAACGCACATCCGTCACTGAACGTTACAACGCCTGGTATTCCCAAGCGGTCACCCAACTATGTACTGACCAGGCTTGCGTTGCTTAACTTCGGTGATCGAACGAGAACCAGTGTATTCAACGTGAATCTATAGCTGCATCTACTGCTAGGAAGATTGGGTCACTATGTTGAGTAAGAAAATTTTATCGTCATAATCCATTTTGCGCATTTATAAATCTGCCATTCGTTCTTGCATGGAATACGGTTGCTACATCTAATAAGGTGCTTCTGTTATTCATCATGAGTTTCTCAACAAAATCCAAAGGAGGATCTGCAATATAATTGATTCTGACTTAGCAGCCCGCCTTCAGTCACTTTCTCACCGACATGATGTTGCTTCCTGCTGGCTTTCCTATAAGTATTTTCATGGCAAATGCGCTGACGAGCATTTTTCCCTAGTTCACTGACCACATGTATTTACTCCAGCTACAAGACTGGCATTAAGGTCCCACCATCTTAACGGTGAAATAATTAAATGTAACTGCCTCTCCTACTGTAACAGTTTCTTTTCTCCCACCTCTCGTTTATGGAAATCTTTTCCGTTTGATTGCTTTCCTGACAGCTACAATCTCCAAAAATTTAAATGCAACGTCAATTGGCATTTTCTATCTACTTAATTCCCATTGTTCAACTTGTTTTTTTTTTGTTTGTTTGTTTGTTTGTTTTTTGTTTGTTTGTTTTGTTTTTTTACTGTAACCCCTGCGCACCAGTGACGGTCCTACCTTCCTTGGAGTGAAATAATTCTAAAAAAAGATTAATCCCATTCAATTGTTTCATGAGACTATTGATTTTGTTTCATTTGATTGATCAACGCCGACCATAAACCCCGCAAAATCGAAAAACATAATGGAATTGCTTAAAAACACGTTTCGTGTTTTAAGATTCGTTTAAATGTAATATCAGTCCTCCTTTCTGGTAGTAAATGCTGAATAATCTCTCACGGATGAAGAAGAGACTTACAACACCAGAAATGTGGTTCTACAGAAGGATGTTGAGAATACCATGAACCAAAACATTTGAGCAACGACGAAGTTCTAGAGACAATGGAAACAGAAAAGGACACGCATAATTAACATTAGAAGAAAACAGATGAAATTTCTATGATATATAATGAAGAAAAAAGACTTGGAAAATGTGATACCCACAAGACAGATCAAAGGCAATAGTGACAAAAGAAAAACAATGCATAACTTACCTGGCGAGGTTCAGTGAATGGATGGCGAGGCACGGTTTGGGAGAGATGGTGAAAAGATCAAATTTATTGAGAGCTACAAAGAACGGGAACTTTAAAAGAGACAAGAAGGCTAACGCTTTTAAGAAACATGGCATATAGAAGAAGAATTCTATTTTTTTCTGTTTTATTGCGCTTATATAATCGTGTTCTCAAACGTTTAGACACTGGATTCTAAACAAAAGAATGAATCATGCATGGAGTTTATTTTGCAGAATTTTCTTTCTGAATGGTTCTCAAAATTCGATAATCGTCATAACATTTAGGTTGTGATCAATTTTAACCAGTGATTATTTCGTTTACTTATGATTCAAGCTTTGATCTATTTTGAGTGAGTTTGAGTTTTGTTTCACTACATATCTACCTCTGTGTGTTATTTAATGCCAAAAAGGTGGGATTTAAAGGTATTTTTAATGTTTGGTTATAGTTATAAGGTTGATTTAATAAAATTTTGATTAAATTTCTTTTTAATTTTTATTTTAGAAAGCTGAAGATGTCTTCTAGTTTTGTATTAAAAAATGTATTGCTGGTAATATATTTTCCTTTAAAAATGTATTATGGCAATAATTTTTATTTTCTTCAAAAATGTATATTTTTTTCTATAAAAATATTTTTTTATGTATATATTTTTAAAAAAAGTTTATTTTTATACATTTATAGTGTTTTGGCGCTAATTTAGGGGTTAACTATTTGTCTATAGCTGGGACCCTAACAGGTGCTATCACTCTGGGTCAGGTTGGAGCTGGAAACAACAGCAATTAAGAGGTGGTTCCATGCTCCTCACAACCTCCCAATCAGAGTCCTTGCTGCGGGATGCAGTTTACCGTTATACCCAGGACCGATCTATTTTGAGAATAACACTAAGAATATATTCTTCATTCTCAAAAAAATTTAAAAAAAAGGAAAGAAAAGTACCCCATAAGTAAGATTATTACGACTTTTTTACCGATGACAAAAATATTTGTTGAAACCGATATTAAACCGCCATGATTTTAAACATTGATATTCAAATCAAGCAGCCCACTCCTCATCGGAAAATTGGCGCAACAGATTTGTCCTACTATCATTATTTGGCATTGCTTTGCAAATTTTACACAAGTCTCCATTAAGATTTTTTTTAGAAAGGAAATAAAATACATCCATCTTCTTGCCCGTATTCAATCTGTCCGCCATTAAGGATGTGATAGCCGACAGTGCAACGCGCCAAGAATGTTTAGTGACATGTTTGTCTTCTGGGAGTTCCGTGCTGAAAACAAGTTGTACATTAAGAGAGGTCGATTCCTGGCAGAGAATCCTTGTAATTTGTTTTACAGCTTTTCAGACGGCCGTTGTTATCCCAGAGTAAACAAGAGTGGCCGTCATGTGTGGGGCGGCTTTATAAAAGCCACTCGCCTGCAGATAAAGGACAAATATATGACTCTAATTCAAGCGACTTAAAAGTTGTGAACCCCGGCGAAGATGACAACAGTTTTCTCGGTTCAACCCACTTTCCTAACTCGCTATTCTTCCCTCTACCACCCTTTATATTCTCTCTCTCTCTCTCTCTCATTCTACTTCTCTTTCACACAATCTATTTCTTCATCTCTGTCTCATTATTCCCTCTCCTCTTCTCAACTCGCTATTCCTCCACCTACCACGCTTTATACGATCTTTTTCACACACTCTCTCTCTCTCATTCTCTTTCTCTCTCTCATATACTCTCTGTTTCTCCACATCTGTCTCATTATTCTCTATCCCTTTCATAACTCTCTATTCCTCTACGTACTACGCTAAATACACTCTCTTTCACTCTCTCTCTCTCTCTCTCTCTCTCTCTCTCTCATTCTATTTCTCTCTCTTCCACATTATTTCGCCACCTCTGTTTCATTATTCTGTTTCTCTCATTCTCCCTTTCTATCGAATATGTGTTACGCTGCTTTTCTCTGTCTCTCTTTCCCTCTACTGTCCTGTGAGTATTAGATTCTCCAGGCCCTCCTTCCTCATTACGTATCCCACGAACCTCAGCTGTCTCTTCCTGATGGTAAGTTTCCTTTTCTTTTGCACAGCCATACAGAAGGACAGATATCACATAGCAATCCAGCACTCATTTCTTTGTTCCCAATGAAATTTTCCTGTCTTTCATTATTCTGGTTAGCTTTTGAAATGCGTCCTTGGCCATGCCAATGCGTCTTCGGATATCAATGCCGCACTTTCCATTCTCTGTCAGAACTCTTCTCATGTATTTAAATTTATTTATTGGTTTTATTGTAGTTTCTCCGATCTGTAGCTGGCATTTAAAGGTCTTCTTTTTGCAGATGACCATACATTCAGTTTTCTTGAAGTTTATACTTAGTCCTTTCTTCTTGCTTTCTCTTGCTAACTTCTGTAGAAGGTCCGGCATTTTCTTTGCCGTGTCTGCTATCAGTACCGTATCATCCGCGTATCTTAGATTGTTCAGATCATGGCCGCCAATGATGAATCCTGGCAAGGATTTATTTCTCTCAGGATTGTTTTGAATAGATTCGATGAGAAAACATTCTTTTCTTATGCCTCTTTTTATTCTTTATACCTGCTGAATTCATTTTTAATCCGAACGCAAGCTGTCTGCTGATAATATAGGTTACTGATTATCTTAATGTTTTTTTCCAAAAATGTCGAGATTGCCGAAAATCTCAATGAGATCACCGCTAATCTATTTGCAATAACAAATAACAGAATTCATTAAAACAATTGAAATACTTATTTAACTGGACCTCTGACCAAAGACAATCTTTTCTTGCTGATTTTCAATACATGTCTATCTTTAACCCTCTAGGGCCATTCGTATCATATTTGATACAGTATGAAAACAAGCCTTGAAAGAAATATTTTCCTGAAAAATTTTTTAAGAGAAATATTTTATAAATTTCAAATGAAAGCAGTACTGACTGCTCAATCAATGAATACCAAATGTTTCCTTATAGGGAAATACCAAATTTTTCCTTATAGGGAAATACTGTATCAAATATGATACGAATGGCCCTAGAGGGTTAATAGATAGATAGATAGATAGATAAACAGACTGAGATTAACCCTCTAGGGCCATTCGTATCATATTTGATACAGTATGAAAACAAGCCTTGAAGGAAATATTTTCCTGAAAAATTTTTTTAGAGAAATATTTTATAAATTTCAAATGAAAGCAGTACTGACTGCTCAGTCAATGAATACCAAATGTTTCCTTATAGGGAAATACCAAATGTTTCCTTATAGGGAAATACTGTATCAAATATGATACGAATGGCCCTAGAGGGTTAATAGATAGATAGATAGATAAACAGACTGAGATTAACCCTCTAGGGCCATTCGTATCATATTTGATAAAGTATGAAAACAAGCCTTGAAAGAAATATTTTCCTGAAAAATTTTTTAAGAGAAATATTTTATAAATTTCAAATGAAAGCAGTACTGACTGCTCAGTCAAAGAATACCAAATGTTTCCTTATAGGGAAATACAAAATGTTTCCTTATAGGGAAATACTGTATCAAATATGATACGAATGGCCCTAGAGGGTTAACTGGACCTCTGACCAAAGACAATCTTTTCTTGCTGATTTGCAATACATGTCTATCTTTAAAATCATATACAATAATTATCTGTAGTAAAATCAATTTTAAATACATTTGTTTCCATAACTGAATCAGTTATACTGCATCAATTACATATTCGTGAAAGGATAGCAAGGCCTTTTAATTATACATATAATATGTATTTTCTTTTAGTAACACTTGAATTAATTTCTTATTACTGAAAATCCCATCCTTCCTGATTTTAATAAATTTCTATAGTAAATCCGTTATTATACATATAATTTAAGTAGTACCCATACCCTAATCTTGTATATCTATCTACACTACATGCAAAAAAAAAAAGGTTGGAACCGACCTGCATTTCTTTAAAAAAGAAAACACCTTAAAATAAAACATTTTGGTGATTTTTAAAAGATAATGATTCTTTATTCCTACAGTTTATTCACTTTTAGTTTTCACCCTCATCCAGGTTCCTCTTGCAAGGTTCAAATATGGATTCGTCTGTTTATAATAAATTGTGTTAAATTGTGAATATTTTACATGAGAAAAATTACTTTTCTTTTCAACATTAACTCCTTAATAAATTTTTTGAAATTGCCAAAATTTTCAACTAAGTTTTATGTTAATATAGGTTGTAAATATTAACTCAGCACTCAGTAATGTTGTATGACCTGGGTATGACGATAAACCCCATCCGGCAGCAAAGCCACTGATTGGGAGGTTGTGAGGAGCATTGAACCACCTCTTAATTGCCGTTGTTCTCAGGTCCACCCTGACCCGGGGTAGTAGCACCTGTTAGGGTCCCAGCTATGGGCAAATAGTTACCCCTCCCCAACTATGGTCAGTACATTAAAAAGTGTAAAAATAGCCTTTTATAGTAAAACTTCCAGGAATACATTTTTGAAGAAAAAATATTACCAACAATACTACGAACTTATCCGAAATTTTTATCGGCATTAAATAACATATTAAGGCTGATATGCCGTAAGACAAAACAAATAATGTTGTAAACAAAACATAAATGTTGTAAACAAAACATAAATGAAGAAAAACAAAAGATTGTAAGATTACGACAGTACTTTCATAGTTGTTTATTTACTTTATAATTTTGAAGTTTTCTTCTTCTATGTGCCGTGTTCCTTTAGGACGTAGACGATCATGGCCCTCCACATCTTCCTATCCCTTGTAGCTCTTAACACGCTTTGTCTTGTTACTCCTTCCAAACCCTGCTCTGCCATCCATTTGCTCCAGCCCATAAATCTAGAAAATAAATGTAAAAAAACTAGCATGGCCAATAAGTGAGGGATCAGTTTATATTTATAATAGAGAATTGATCTCCCTCTTTATATCCACATTATAATTTCTTATTTGTTTATCAAATTCTGATTAGATATGACTCCAAATCTTCTCAATACTCAGTAGTTATTTATAACTCTTCTATGTGTCGTATCCCTTTAGGACGTAGGTGATCATGGCCTTCCACATCTTCCTATCTCTTGTAACTCTTAACACCCTTTCTCTTGTTAAACCTTGCTCTGCCATACATTTTCTCGGGCCCATAAATCTAGAACATAAATGTGTAGAAACTAGTATGGCCACAAAGTGGGGGTTCTGTCTATATGTTATGATACTGGAAAGGTGATCCTCTACTTTATATCCACATTATAATTTCTTATTTGTTTATCAACTTCTGATTAAGTATGAATCCCTCTTTTTGCAGTACTGATTAGCTACGCAGACATGTCTTTTAAATTATTTCTTCTCCGCTGTGTCGTGTTCCTTCAGGACGTACACTACCGGCCATAATAATTAGGCCACCCCAGTGTTTTAAAAAAATGATATATTTCATACTATTTTTAGTATCTATTGCCAAGTGAATAATTATAAATGAAAATAGAATGGTTCTTTTGTTAATACTTTGTTAATAACCCGTGCATCAAATGAATTTATAAATATTTAATAATTACCAATATCAATAAAAAAAATGAAGAAAATTTGGGGTGATTCAAACGAGTTCATCTTTCCTTCCTTGCCTTGTAAAATTTTGCAAAGTAATAATAAAAGAACCATTCTGTTTTCATTTAGAATTATCCAGTTAAAAATAGTATGAAATACATGATTTCTTTTAAAAAACTGGGGTGGTCTAATAATTATGGCCGGTAGTATAGACGGTCATGGCCTTCCAGGTTTCCCTATCCCTTGTAGCTCTTAACACGCTTTCTTGCGTACCTCCTCCCAAACCCCGCTCTGCCATCAAGCCCATCAAGTATGTTGCGTGTTGCTTTCCCCTGTCTCTCTTCCCCTCTATCTGACCTGTGAGTATCAGATTCTTCAAGCCTTCCTTCCTCATTATATGTCCCCAAAACTTCAGCTCTCTTTTCTTGATATTAAGTATTAGTTTCCTTTTCGTTTTTATCCTCTCCAAAACTTCGTCGTTGCTCACATGTTCGGTAAACTCATAGCAGCTAAGCAATGAAATTTTATTCAAAGAAAGCTTTTCTCAAAGACAAATTACATAGAAGTTGAAGATTTCTAAATACGTGGTGCGATATTTTTCTACAAAGTTAGTTAGAAACGGGCGTAAATGTTGTAAGACAAATGGCTGGAGTACCAAAAAGACAGCTGTTGCAGAAGATAAATACTTGATTATTGAGAACAAAAAAAAAAAAAAATAGAAGGAAAACCGCTGAACATAATTCCCCTCGATGGCAACCAGTGTCGCTCACAACTGTGGAAAAAAAAAGAGAACGACTTGGTTCAAGGGAGCGCGTCGTGTTTATTTTTTGTCAAAATAAAAGTAAATACATTGTAGTTACTGAAATTTTATCTTTAATTTATTTTCATTTTTATTATAACTTTATTTTTCAATTCCATGTTTAAGTTTCATTCTACACCAAATTAAATTATCAGTCAATTAAGTGCCATACGTGATACACGCTTCGGCGATAATATCTCAAAAGAGACATGATTGACTGGGTAGAAGATTATCCCACAGTAGGTTGCCATTACTTTCTGCGATGGACTGGTTGCCCACCAAAGCTATAGAATCCAATCTGTCCTGTTATTTAACCCATAATTGGAGGGAGAAGCGACTGATTAATACCTTTCCCAAGGGTATTTGTACGTAAGTGAATGCAACAAATTCAACTGGAATTCGAACTCGACTCCCCGATTTCTCGTTCTGAGCCGATATCCACTGAACTACAACGCACATCCTACATCCAAATTAAATTATGCATTTAATAAATTGGAAAATGGCACACCAGATTTATAATTTATAACGACCATAGACCTCGCGAGAACCAAAAATAAAAATCTAAATCTAGAAACGGTCACTTCATAATATGCACCTAATTATTGCATAGTGCATGAAATTCCATGTCGTACTACACTCGTAGGATAATATGTATATTTATTCATATACAAGTAGGCCTGTGCGATCAAAAATGACGGCAAAATATTTATATCGATATGCTGTCTAAAATGGCGGCAACATATATAGTGTTCCAACTACTGAGTATCTTAAATTAAAACATAAGAAAAAAATAATCCAAAGCCCTGAATGAAACAGCGTAAAACAGGAGGAAAATACTATATATATATATATATATATAGGAAAGAATATTAATAAAAAGTTTTGAATTTAAAAACGTACTTTTTTAAACAGTATTTGTTTATTTTTATAGTGTTTTATATTTCAGACCGCCCTCGGTCCTTCACTATATATATATATATATATATATATATATATATATTTCTTCTTCCGTTAAATCTCCCGAAAAATTTCTGTCGACTGAATATTCTAAAAATTGCTATTCTAAAAATTGCTAATTATATATATATATATATATATATATATATATATATCTGTCGGCTGAATATTCTAAAAATTGCTATTCTAAAAATTGCTAATTATATATATATATATATATATAATTAGCAATTTTTAGAATAGCAATTTTTAGAATATATGCTAATTATATATATATATATATATATATATGTATATATATATATATAATTAGCAATTTTTAGAATAGCAATTTTTAGAATATTCAGCCGACAGAAATTTTTCGGGAGATTTAACGGAAGAAGAAATAAAGGCACTACTGAACATAAGCATGAAAAAAAAATTATGTTTGGCATCTGCTAAACTGTTTATTTTATGTCGTAGAATATAGGTAGTGCACTCTACGAGTGCCTCTGATAATATATAACCCCATGGTCGAGTCTTCGGTGACTAAACCGGTTCATGTACCAGGCTTTTCTGGTGAGAAAACCCAGTAGGTTTAAAAACAGGATCTATCAAAGGATGAATAAACATTCTTGTAGGGTCAACGCCCATCTAGCAAAATGGGGTAGATTGGGCTCTATAGCTATAGATGCAGCCATAGAGGTTATGACAAGGCCTTACTGAGCAGAGAAGAAGGCTCCCTAAACTGAACTCAGTTGCCAAGGTGGATTATTCCCTTAATGGAATCAATAGCTACGTGTCTGTGACCAAAGAGCGCCTTCATGCTGTCGGCTATAGCATTAACCTGGAGAGGAGAGGGCTCCGTCAGGTCAACTTGCTAAACACACGCTTTCAACCCTTGTATATCCGTGCATTTGATAGACATTCCCCGCTATTAAAATGCAGTCGGTAACACTTGGTTATTATCTGCTGCATAGTCGGATCATCAACGACTAAACCACCTACCACTATATTGTACTAGGAAGTAAGATCGTTAGACACCCTATGGGATTAAAACAAGATCTATTAAAAGATTATGTATCTTTCTTTAGAGTAAACGCTCACCTAACACAATGGGGTAAACCAGACTCCATAGTTATGGATACAGCTAGGGAAGTGATGGCAAAGCATTGCCGGGCAAAGAACTTCCTAGATTGAAGACAACGGCAAACAGATTGTTTCACAGATAGAATTAACAGCAACGTGTCCGTGACAATAATGAACCTTCAAGCTGGAGGATATCGGCTGCGGTTTCACCTGGAGAGGGATGGGCTTCGGTAGGTCTACTTGCCAAAGACACGCTGTGCATCAATAAATACTTCGACTTTCAACCAAGATATTTTGAATAAACTGGACAGCTACTCAGCTGCACAGTGACCATATGACCACACTCACTCATCGTACTGATTATGGGGATGATAAGCACTAAAAAGCTTTTTCAGTTGAATGGTTTCTGGAATGCAGCTGTTTCGTCAAACGAAACAAAAATTGAATTTTCAGGATATAATCAACAAAGTTATGTATGTAGATAAAACACATGCAACGCCCGAGGCAACAGGAATAATTATCACCCGTAGTGGCGTGGTGGTGGGTACTTAGTTTTATGGATTTGCTTCAGCACAGCAGGTAGTAGGAAACTCCACAGGATCGGAGGGAAAATGGATTCGTTAAAATCCATTGGAACGTTTGCGTCACGAATTGAAAATTGCTGTTCATACACAGGTGAGATTTAATGATTTGGAACGGCCATGCATAAACAAATAGTCGAAAATACCGGTCGCGAAATGCATAAGTCGTATCGAAGGCTACAGGGAACATTTATTTGCAAGGATTGCTAACGAAGGAAACTCAACTCACTATTAGTTCAGCGTGAAGCAGTATAATATTAAATCAAAAAGCTATTAGAATAAAATATTAGGAATTATAGAAATTACATACATACGAGATCTGATCAGAAAGTATCGGTACTGTTGCTATAGTCAGTTAAGTCAGTTAAGTGACAAACGTGATACACGCTTGGGCGATCATGTCTCTTTCGAGACATGACTGACTGGGCAGAAGGTTATCTCGCAGTAGGTTGCCATTGTTTTCTGCGGTAGACTGGTTGCCAGCCAAGGCTATAGATCCCAATCTGTCCTATTATTTAATCCATAACTGGATGGAAGAGACGGATTTCCCACGAGTATTTGTGCGTAAGTGAATGCAAGGAATTCAACTGGAATTCGAACTTGGCACGCCGATTTGTCGTTCTGAGTCGATATCCACTGCACCACAAACGGACCTGAAGTACACAGAACGAAGTGGCTTGGCACTGATTGACCTTGAACTCTGTCACTTATACACGTTAAGTTACAACGTTCTCACTCACTTTAGTTGTTTATAGCAGTGTTTGGAAGGCAAGTGTGTAGAGTATGGTTGCTTCATCACACCACAAATGTTCCATCAGTGGTTGACTTGTGCAACAGATTTTGACAAAACACAACATTCCCCAAGTTTGACAACGACCATATTCCATAGATTCCACCCTTGCGACATTTAAAACATCAAAGATTAATTCCTACTTGAAATGAACAAGAGACTTCGAAGAAGGTCCTGGGCATGACAGTTAATTGCACTTGACAACAAGGCCTCTGTTTGGGAGAATAAGAGGAGCATGAAACCAGTTCTTAATTGCTTTGTTCCCAGGTCCACCCTGACCCAGATTGGTAGCACCTGTTAGGGTCCCAGCTATGGGCAAATAGCTAACCACTAAACTGAGGTCAAAACACTATGAAAGTATAAAAATACACTTTTATAGATATATATACATAAAACTTTTATAGAGAAATATACATTTTTGAAGGAAAAATATTACCAAAAATACATTTTTGAAGAAAAAAATATTCTCAGCAAAACATTTCTGCATACAAAATTAGAAAACATTTTTAGTTTTCTAAAATAATAAAAACAAATTTTCATTAAATCTGACTAAATAAACCTTCTCACTATGACTGAACATTTTAAAAAATACCTTAAAACCCCACCTTTTTGGCATTAAATAACCCACAGAGGTTGATATACTGTTTGTATCACACTTTGCCCGGGGCTGGTTGGTTGTGACGCTTGTTATCGTCGACGGTCGTGACGCACCAATTGTGACACTACCACCCGGGTGGCCGGTTGGTTCGGTCGCTCGCTGGTTCGGGAACGGATCCCGCTTCGATGATGTCGAAACGGTACCCGCTGTCTCGACGCTTTCGAGCCGCTGTTGCTGGTCATGATGATCTCGTCACAGAAGTTGATTTTGAAGACGTCTATTGCAATATCGGACCACTGCCCACGTTGTGATTTGATCTCAGAAAGTCACGTTGTTCAATTTCAGGAGCCGTCTTTCCACCAGAACCAGACCGGACACTGGTGCACACTTGTGATTAAAAATAAACACGGCACCAAAAAAATTAAAAATTAAAAAAATTAAAATTAAATAAATGAATACGGTCGAAGACACCCGGAGAGTATCGAATAAAGTTTTTATAATTAAAAAAATATATATTAATTACAAAAACGGAAAGTACAATTATCGGAACACCAGTTTACAACGGAGAGAGGATTCACTTAAAAATATCAGAGCTTTCAATCTTCAAATACAAGTGTCTTTTCCAAGTTTCGTTAAAAGTATCCAAGCTTTTCAGTTTCTTTTTAATGTCTTTTCACATATTTTCTATAACCGAAGCTGTCAATTCTCTATGCAACTTTTAAAACAACTAAGTTCTTTCGGATCCTTATCGGAGCTTAACGGAATTTACCGAATCAGAGGCGGCTAATGGCGGCGATGTGACGGCGGCGGTGTGGGGGGTTGGTTTATCCTTGTCGCCTGGAAGCTCTCTCCCAACTCAACTTCTAAAAATTATTTTCATAGCAGTGCGGGTTTTTTGTCAGGAATAATCAGAAATTTCAATTCTCCCAAATGAGTTTTTAAAAAATAACGGTCTTTCGGGATTCTTATCGGAGGCGCATTATTCAACATTAACTCTTTAGTCATAAGTTCTGTGGTAGGCGACCAGCCGTGGGTCATGGCTCCCCAGTTGAGAACCTTTTTCCATAGTCGTTACACTTCGACTACAATTCCAGAAACACACTCCAACTCTCTCTTCAACAACTACTGATTTTTTTCGCCGAGTCCGGATTTTTATAACTATCTCCAATCCTCTCGGGGGATTCGGCCGACTCAAAGCTTTTAACCAATGAGACCGTTTTCCACCCACACGATTTGCGGGGAGCCATGACTCGACGAATGAAATATCAACAGCTCACATGACGTAATGTCTTTTTGTCTTCCTTCTTTCGATTACATCATCTTTAGATTTTTCAATTCCCACAATTTTCTGTTCTCAGAAACAGCTATTGCGGATTTGAATCCTGCTAGACCTCATCAAGCAAATACTGACATTTTGTTATGGCTAATTACAAAATTTTAGCTTGTCCAAAACAATCCCCTTCGAACACGAAAGAAGAATAATTTATATTTCTCTCTTTCTTTCCCACCCCTCTGTCTCTTCTATAAATATTTTCATGGCTTCTGCTCGGATGAGCTTAAGTCACTGATGCAACCAGACTGGCAACCAGACTGGCAACTGGGTCCCACCCATTCACAGTCAGGTTAGCCAAATGCAGACGACAATTCTACTCCTGCAGCTTCCTCTCTCGCACTTCCCGCCTGTGGAACTCACTCCCGTATTCTTGCTTTCCTGACAGCTACAACCTCCAGAAATTTAAATGCAAAGTTAATACTCATCTACTAACCACTGGCCTCTAGCTCTCTCCCCTCCCCTGTATAACCTTCCCTTTCTCTCCTCCTATGTGTCTGTCATCGCACCTTCTTTCTCAGCTTTCTATTGTTCCTTTCTAACTAGCTTGTACTCTTCACTCTTTTCTAATTAATCTTCTTACATTTATGTAACCCCCTGTACATCAGTGGCGTTTCCGCTTTGCTCGGGGTGAAATGATTAAAAAAAAAGAAAAAGAAATCTGTTAGCTAGTTTTTCTATTCCCCGGATTTTACAAGTATATGATAGTATTAAAATAGATTTTTACATAAGCTCACATCGCGAATTACAATAAAGCACAACTAATAATACCACTAATTTTAATTTCTTTCTCTCTGTTGTATTAAACCAAACAAAAAAATATATACCAGCGGGAAATGGTGTCATAGTTAAACAAAAATCAAACTTCGAAAAAATCCAAACGAATGCGACAAGGCTGATGCTAAAATTAGTTCTAGGAATGTTTCCATTAATAGAAACGAGGCTGGTTAGAGTGAGTGACTTTAGAAGTGAACTTTTCGGAGATAATATGCCGAATTGATATTATTTTCTAAGCGCAGCTTAGATGTAACACACGGCATAAGTACGGGACACCCAGTGAGGAACGAACTCACTACACAGTTGTAATGGTTCTAGCGAAACAAGCTTGATAACCATTACACCACCTCGAGGTGACCTTATGCCTAATTGATACGTGTTGTAACGCTCTCGTTCACTTTCTTTATATTATTCTCATGTTAACTGAGTTTCCTCTTCCATGCTGGCTCAAGGCATGTTAGAAGAGAGCGCTTGGAGATAAACAATCGCCATCAGTTTCCTACTCCGCGTTGTTTTATATTGCGCATCAACATGAGATATTACCATGTTAATTTTATTAGCCTAATCTTCCATACTGGCTCATAATGGTGATTTAAAGAAGGAAGACAAAAGGACATTACGTCATGTGAGCTATTGATATTTCATTCGTCGAGTCATGGCTCCCCGCAAATCGTGTGGGTGGAAAACGGTCTCATTGGTTAAAAGCTTTGAGTCGGCCGTTAAAAAATGTTAAACTGTTCAAAGTTTATTTTTATACCGTCGACTAAATACAACTGTCTCGTTCAATGAAGCATCCGGCTCTTATATTACAACCCTAGGCTGGTCCTAACTCGAGCACTATACTACCTTATTAGGTATATATGTTGGCAAATCCGAAGACAAATTGTCATCGCAAGTATGCATTCCAAAAGCTGAATAGACTATTAAGAGACAGGAAAATTTCACTGGAAACAAAAAAGAGAGAACTGGATTATTATGTGATGTTCTTCAATATGGCAGTGAATGCTGGACAATATCCTCAACAATGAAGAAGAGACTTAAAACAACCAAAATGTGGTTCTACAGAAGGATACTGAGAATATTATAGACCGAACATGTGTGCAGCGAGGAGTTTCTGGAGGGGATGGAAATTAAAAGAAAACTAATACTTAACATCAGAAAAAGATAGCTGCGTTCCTGGGACATGTAATGAAGAAGGAGGGCTTGGAGAATCTGATACTGACAGGTCAGATAGAGAGAAAGAAACACAAAAGAAAGCAAGATGATATTGTTAAAAATTACTGTAAAGTTTTTTCTTGCTTTCTTCTTTATTTATATATATATATTTTACAAAAAATGTTTGTAAAAAGAACAGTTTTTCATGCATGACCATGACATTCAAACATATAAAATATTCAATTTTGGATAATTTTCACGTTCGAATGACCGCTAAGCAATTTGTCAATCGTTATATTTGAAGCAAGAAAAAACTTTACAGTCATTTTTAGTAACACAGTTTTGCGGTTATTTTTTGTTACCACAACTCACACCGCTAAAGATGGTCTCAGAAAAAAATTGAAAAATACTTGGAAACATTGAGAAATGAATGATAACATCTGTCAATGTTACAACTCATTTCTGACATCTTTCAATTATAATACGCGAAAGATTATCCGTGAGTAGGAAAAATTTTATTAGAAATAAGCAGACAAAATGCTTGCAATTTATTTAATCTGACACATATATATATATTCTTCGTTTGTAAACGAGTTATTTATCGACCTAGGTTTCTACCATGTTGTGTCTTCAGGAGATTTGCAATAACGGATTTTACCATTTTTTTTTACCGTTTTTTTTTGTTTTTTTTTAAGAACGCACACGCAACGATGATTTTTTTTGAACGCTCAAGTAACGAGTTTTTTGAACGATCAATTTATTTAAAAAATTAGAAGAACTTATAACGTTTTCATCCATGGTTCTATAAACATAATAGGTATTTTATGATATAATTACACTTAGTCATAATTTGTTTTTTCATTCAATAATTCATTTTTGTTTGAGAATAGCATAATCGCTAACTTTTCTTCCTGGCCTAGTCTAAATATTTTGACACCCTTGTAAGGCTTGGCTGTTTTCACTATACTCCACGTTATGTCTGGGTCTTTTCCATATATATATATATATATATATATATATATATATATATATATATGGAAAAAGACCCAGACGTAAAGTGGAAATAAAGATTAAGAAATGAAATAATGTTTTCTATTATAATAAAGACTGTTGTGCATTTATTTGTATTATATATATATATATATATATATATATGTGTGTGTGTGTGTGTGTGTGTGTGTGTGTGTGTGCGCGCGCGCACAACAGTCTTTATTATAATAGAAAACATTATTTCATTTCTTAATTAGGTAACTTAAATGACATGCCGTGTATTAGTAACAAATAAAGTGTTAGTTTCATCATAGCCATCTGGGGATAGATTTTAATCGAATGATCCTGGTGGGATTAGTCTAGCAGAAATCACCGCGACTCTTCAGCCAACTCTTGTCCAAACTATAATTTATATACAACAGTTTTATCATATCAAGGATAATAAATGGATTCAAGCGAACAAATACCTTAGCGCTTAAAGAAGATAAAGCTATATCAGACCCTATAAACTAGGGTTACAAAATCAGCAAGAAATTTACCAAAAATAAAGACGCTATCACCTGGAGACTTTCAACAGCAACAACTACAATGTGTAGCAAATGTAGCAAGAGAAAATAATGATATAATCAAGATGTCGAGCTTACACCTTACCTTAAACAAAAAGTTAGTGAGAAAACTCTCACAAAACTAGATAAATACATTAATTTTTTACGGGTTATCAACCTTTTTCAGACAATTTTAAAAAATGACGATAATGGAATATTGACTCTGGATTCAGGAAAACAGACGATGGCAATACAGGAAACAAAGAACTGCATTCAGGAAGACAAGCGATGAAGATAATGGAATAAAGGAACTGGATACAAGGAAACAGACGATGAAGATAAAGTAGTAAAAAACTGTATTTAGAAAGTCAGACGATGGCGATCAAGGAATAACAGAAAAGGAAAGAGAATAAAAGACGTTGGCAGTAAAGTAATGAAGAATCTGGATTCAGGAAGACAGACAATGACTGTAATGGAATAAAGGATCTAGATTCAAGACAGACGATGAAAAAAAAAGGAATATAGGAATTGGATTCAGGAAGATGGAAGATGATAATGGAGTAAAAGAATTGAATTCAGAAAGACAGGCGATGGTGATATTGGAATAAACGAAATGGATTCAGGAAGAGAGAGAGAATGACGGCAATGGAATAAAGGGGCTGGTTTCAGGACACAGACAATGACGATAAAGAAATAAAGGAAATGGATTCATGAAGACAGACGAAGTCGATAAAAGAAACAAAGAACAGGATTCAGGATGACAGATGAAGGAGATAACGGAATAAAGGAAATGGATTCATGAAGACAGACGAAGTCGATAAAAGAAACAAAGAACAGGATTCAGGATGACAGATGAAGGAGATAACGGAATAAAGGAACTGGATTCAAGAAGACAGATGATGGCGATAAGGGAATAAATGAACGGGATTTGGAAGACAGATTGTGGCTATAACGGAATAAAGGAACAAGATTCAGGAAGACAGATGATGGCTATAAAGGCATAGATTAACAGGATTCAGGAAGTCAGATGCTGGCGATAAATGAATAAAGGAACTGGATTCTGGGAAAAAATAACGATGGCAATAAGGGAATAAAATAACATGATTCGGTAAAGTAGTAAAAGGACTGGATTCAGTAACACAGACGATGGCAATAAAGAAATAACGAAATTAGATTCAGGAAGAGAGACGATAACGTTAAAGGAATAAATAAACTGGATTCAGGAAGACAGAAGATGGCGATAAACGAATGAATGTAATTGATACAAGATAACAGACGATGAAGATAATGGAGTAAATATACTGGATTCAGAAAGACAGATGATAGCCATAAAACAGTGATGAAAGTAAACTAAAGAAAAAGATGACGACTATGAAGAAATTAAAGAAAGGAACAGGCTTCAAACAACCAGACGATGCTGAGAAAGGAATAAATGAACTGAATTTTTTTAATCATATCACCCAGAGCAAGGCGGTAACACCACTGATGTGCAGGGGGCTACATAAGAATGAAAAGATTGGAAAAGAGAAAGCCGGAAACCATATCCTAAACAGGGAACAAGGGATGAGCCTCTACACCTGTTCAATAGACGTGGGTGGAGTGTGAACCGGGCGCTAGTTTAGTCTATCTACTCCAATTGAAAAAAAAAAGAAAAAAAGAAAAGTGAAAAGATTGGAAAAGAGAAAGCCGGAAACCACATCCTAAACAGGGAACAAGGGATGAGCCTCTACACCTGTTCAATAGACGTGGGTGGAGTGTGAACCGGGCAATAGTTTAGTCTATCTACTCCAACAGGAAGACAGATGATGGCGATAAGGGAATAAAAGAACAGGATTCAGGAAGACAGATGATTGCGATAAAGGACTAAATGAACAGGATTCAGGAAGACAGATGATGGCGATAAGGGAATAAATGAACAGGATTCGGGAAGACAGATTATGACGATAAAAGGATAAAGGCACATTATTTAAGAAGACAAACGATGGCGATAAGAGAATAAAGAAACATCATTCAGGAAGACAGACGATGGCGATGAATGAATAAGGGAACAGGATTCAGAAAGACAGATGAGGGCGATAAGAGAATAAAACAACAAGATTCAAGAAGAGAGATGATGGCGATAAGGGAATAAATGAACGGGATTCAGGAATACAGATGATGCGAGAAAAGTAAATAAAGGAACAAGATTCAGAAAGACAGATGATTGCAGTAACGGAATAAAGAATCAGGATTCAGGAAGACAGAAAATGGCGATAAGAGGCTAAATGAACAGTGTTCAGGGAGACAAATGATGGCGATAACGGAATAAAGAAACGGGTTTCCGGAAAACTGATGATGGCGATAACGAAATAAAGAACATTATTCAGGAAAACAGATGATAGCGGTATAACGGAACAGGATTCAGGAAGACAAATGATGGCGAAAAGGGAATAATGAACAGATGATGGCGATTAGGGAATAAAGGAATAGGATTCAGACAGATTACGGCGATATGGTAATAAATGAACGGAATTCTGGAAAACAGATGATGGCGATTATGGATTAAAGAAACAGGATTCAGGAAAACAGATGATGGCGATAAGGAAATAAATTAACGACATTCAGGAAGACAGATGATGGCGATAAGAGAATAAAAGAACAGAATTCAGGAAGACACATGATGGCAATAAGGGAATAAATAAAAGGGATTTCAAAGACAGATGACGGTGATAACGGAATAAAGGAACTGGATTCAAGAAGACAGATGATGGCGATAAGGGAATAAATGAACGGGGTTTGGAAAACAGATTGTGGCTATAACGAAATAAAGGAACAAGATTCAGGAAGATAGATGATGGCGATAAGGGAATAAATGAACGGGATTTGGAAGACAGATTGTGGCTATAACGGAATAAAGGAACAAGATTCAGGAAGATAGATGATGGCGATAAGGGAATAAATGGACCGGATTCAGGAAAACAGATGATGGCGATTATGGAATAAAGGAACCTCATCCAGGAAAACAGATGATGGCGAAAAGGCAATAAATGAACGGGATTCATGAAGACAGATGCTGGCAATTAGGGAATAAAGGAACAAGATTCAAGAAGATAGATGATGTCGATAACAGAATAAAGGAATGTGATTCAGGAAGAGAGGTGTGATGGCGATAAGAGAATAAAGGAACGGGATTTGGAAGACAGATTATGGCGATAAAAAATAAAGGAACAGGATTCAGAAAGACAGATAATTTCGATTAGGGAATAAAGGAACGGGATTTGGAAGACAGATTATGGCGATAAAAAATAAAGGAACAGGATTCAGAAAGACAGATAATTTCGATTAGGGAATAAAGGAACGGGATTTGGAAGACAGATTATGGCGATAAAAAATAAAGGAACAGGATTCAGAAAGACAGATGATGGCGATAAGGGAATAAAGGAACGGGATTTGGAAGATAGATGATAGTAATAAGGCAATTAATAGACGGGATTCAGGAAGACAGATGAAGGAATAATTAACGGGATTAGGGAAGACAGATAATTTCGATTAGGGAATAAAGGAACAGGATTCAAGAAGACAGATGATGGTGTTAAGAGCATAAAGGAACTATATTCAGGAAGACAGATGATTGCGATAAAGGAACGGGATTTGGAAGAATAGACTGGATTCATGAAGACAGATGATGGTGATAACGGAGTAAAAGATCAGGATTCAGGAAGACAGATGATTGCAATAAGGGAATAAAAGAACAGGATTCGGAAGATAGATGACGGTGATAACGAATTAAAGGAACAGGATTCAGGAAGACAGTTGATGGCGATAAGGGAATAAAGGAACAGGATTCAATAAGACAAATTATGGCGATAAGAGAATAAATGAACGGGATTTGGAAAACAGATGACGAAGATAACGGAATAAAGGAACAGGATTCAGGAAGACAGATCATGGCGATAAGGAAATAGATGAACGGGATTTCGAAGACAGATGATGGCGACACTGGAATAGGTTAACGGGAATTGGGAAGATATATGATGGCGATAAGGGAATAAATAGACGGGATTCAGGAAGACAGATGATGGCGATAAGGCAATAAATGAACGGAATTCAGAGAGACAGATACTGGCGATTAGGGAATAAATGAACGGAATTCAGGGAGACAGATGCTGGCGATAAGAGAATAAATGAAAGGCATTCAGGAAAAGAGATTATGGAGTTAATGGAATAAATGAACGGATTTAGAAAGACAGATGATGGCGATTAGTGTATAAAGAAACAGGATTCAGTAAAAAGAGATGATGGCGATAACGGAATAATGAACGGGATTCAAGAAGACAGATAATGGCGATAAGAAAATAAAGGAACAGGATTCAGGAAGACAGATGACGGCAATTAGGGAATAAATAAACGGAATTTGGAAGACAAATGGCGGTGATAACGGAAGACAGATGATGGCGATAAGGGAATACATGCACGGGATTCAGGAAGACAGATGATGGCGATACCGCAATAAATTAACGGTATTAGGGAAGACAGACAATTGCGATTAAGGAATAAAGGAACAGGATTCAAGAACACGGATGATGGCGATTAGGGAATAAAGGAACGGGATTCAGGAAGAGAGATTATGGCGATTAAGGAATAAAGGAACAGGTTTCAGGAAAACAGATGATGGCGATAAACGAATAAAGGAACGGGATTCAGAAAGAAATGAACGGGATTTGGAAGACAGATGACGATGATAAGGGAATAAAGGAACAGGATTCAGAATGGCAGATGATGGCGATAAGGGAATAAAGGAACTGGATTCAAAAAGAGAGACAATGGTGATGAAGAAATAATGCACTAGATTATCAAGACAGACAATGGCTACAAATTAAGAAATGAAGTGTCTTCATGGAGACAAACTATGAAGATAACAGTATAAATAAACTGGGTTCAGTAAAACAGACGATTACGATAAAGGTATACAAAAAGTGAATTCAGGAAAATAGACGATGACGATAATGAAACAAAAGGAACCGGATTCCCTAAAACAGACGATGACGATAAAGGAATAGAAGAACTGGCTTTAAGAAGTCGGACGATGAAGATAAAGGAATAAAGGAAATGGATTCAGGAAGACAGACGACGCCGATAAAGGAATAATGTAACTGGATTTATTAAGACAGAAGATAGCGATAAAGGAATAAAAATACAGGAAACAGGAAGACAGATGTTGACGATAAAGAAATAAAGGAAGAGGATTAAGGAAGACAGATGTTGACGATAAAGGAAATAAGGAACAGGATTCAGGAAGACAGATGTTGATGATAAAGGAAATAAGGAACAGGATTCAGGAAGACAGACGTTGACGATAAAGGAAATAAGGAACAGGATTCAGGAAGACAGATGTTGACGATAAAGGAAATAAGGAACAGGATTCAGGAAGACAGATGTTGACGATAAAGGAAATAAGGAACAGGATTCAGGAAGACAGATGTTGACGATAAAGGAAATAAGGAACAGGATTCAGGAAGACAGATGTTGACGATAAAGGAAATAAGGAACAGGATTCAGGAAGACAGACGTTGACGATAAAGGAAATACGGAACAAGATTCAGGAAGACAGACGTTGACGATAAAGGAAAAATAATCAGGATTCAGGAAGACAGACGTTGACGATAAAGGAAATATGGAACAGGGCTCAGAAAAACAGACGACGTGGATGAAGGAAATAAAAAAACAGGAAACAGGAAGACAGACGATGACGATAATGAAATGCATGAACTGGATTCCGGAAGACATGGGTGGCCAGAGAGGCTTAAAAGAGCAGGATTCAGAAAGTCAGATGCCGGTGGTAAATAAATAAATGAACTGGATCCTGGAAAATAGACGATGGTGATAAAGGAATAAAAGAACATAATTCAGGAAAACAAACTTTTTCTAAAAAGTAATAAAATAACTGGATTCAGGAAGATAAGACATGGCGATAAATGAATAAAGGAACAGGATTCAGGAAGACAGACGATATTGAAAACAGAATATAAGAACTGGATTCAGTATGATAAGCGATGGTGGTAATGCAATAAAGGAAATTACAATATTAAAAGCAAACACGAATGATATTTTATAAATTTGTATGATGCATTCAAAAGAGAAAAAGTTCACAAAAGTTTACGCCACAATATATATATGTATATATGATTTATGCATTATTACCATCGTCTGTTTTCCTGAATACAATTCTTTTATTGCAAACTTTCTTTTAAAGATCTTTCGTTAAATATGACAGACAAGGTAAATTTTATTATTTTTTAGTTTTTCCAGCGTTCTTGTTTTTTATTTGGTAGGAATAAGAGGGTACAAACATTTTTTATTTGGTAGGAATAAGAGGGTACAAACATTTTTTATTTGGTAGGAATAAGAGGGTACAAACATTTTTTATTTGGTAGGAATAAGAGGGTACAAACTTTTTTTATTTGGTAGGAATAAGAGGGTACAAACATTTTTTATTTGGTAGGAATAAGAGGGTACAAACATTTTTTATTTGGTAGGAATAAGAGGGTACAAACATTTTTTATTTGGTAGGAATAAGAGGGTACAAACATTTTTTATTTGGTAGGAATAAGAGGGTACAAACTTTTTTTATTTGGTAGGAATAAGAGGGTACAAACATTTTTTATTTGGTAGGAATAAGAGGGTACAAACATTTTTTATTTGGTAGGAATAAGAGGGTACAAACATTTTTTATTTGGTAGGAATAAGAGGGTACAAACATTTTTTATTTGGTAGGAATAAGAGG
This sequence comes from Ascarosepion bandense, assembly GCA_037127315.1. Lineage (NCBI taxonomy): Eukaryota > Metazoa > Mollusca > Cephalopoda > Sepiida > Sepiidae > Ascarosepion > Ascarosepion bandense. Next base: position 2,371,941 of record JBBBDQ010000152.1, read on the forward strand.
GTACAAACATTTTTTATTTGGTAGGAATAAGAGGGTACAAACTTTTTTTATTTGGTAGGAATAAGAGGGTACAAACATTTTTTATTTGGTAGGAATAAGAGGGTACAAACTTTTTTTATTTGGTAGGAATAAGAGGGTACAAACATTTTTTATTTGGTAGGAATAAGAGGGTACAAACTTTTTTTTATTTAGTAGGAATAAGAGGGTACAAACATTTTTTATTTGGTAGGAATAAGATGGTACAAACATTTTTTATTTGGTAGGAATAAGAGGGTACAAACATTTTTTATTTGGTAGGAATAAGAGGGTACAAACATTTTTCATAATGTCGATTGTTCGAAACGCTTTTGTCCAATTCTTTATCCATTTTGAAGGTTTTTTCTTTTTGATGTTGTTATTTTTTCTACATGTTTTGTTTCTTTTATTTTCGTGTTGTTTTGAAGAGGAGTGTTAATTCTGAGCCTTCGTGTGTTCGGCTAGAATTCGAGTGAGAGTCTTTATTTTTTAAGAACTTTTATCACTGTATTCATATATATATATATATATATATATATATATATATATATATATATAAGTTCTTTTTCCTACCACACCAAAATAAAACTGACTTAAATAGGATCATTTTATTAAGATAGATACAAATGTATCGCGCTTACGAAAAGATGGGGCACTTCGTCGGAATAGAAATCGTCGGCAAAATTAAAACGGAGAAGTTGCTAAGAAAAAACTTTTAATAACAACTAAGGTTAACATAAAAAAATGTTATATTACCTATGTTGTGTGATAGTCTCCCCAAAAAGCTCCAATTTGAACTTCAACTCTCTTTACCTACACAGGACAGGACGTTGTAAATTAACGATAAAAGACTCCAAGATGTCCAAATGGAGTCTTGCCCTTGTCCTTGCCCTCCGCGTGTTGGAGAAGAAATCTGGAGAATAATACGTTCTGCATTCTACAGAATTTAATAGGTGTTCACCGATTGATGACTCATGAATCTGCGACTGCCTGGAAGTAATTGGTACATGTCTGCGGACTCTACCCGGCACGTGCTGAGCGATCCTCCCTTCCAACCGTTGGATGGTATTGCCCATGTAGTCGGTCTCACACCGATACTTATATTGATACACAATGAAACTTTGTTGATTGCTAGGCAAAACATCCGTTCGTGGGGGAGGAGAAGCAGCACTTGCACTGAAAATCTTCCGAACAGTAACAGCAATGAAACACCACTTGATAGAATTGCCAATTCTGTCAGCAAATATTTGACTCTCGGGACCTATCCACGGGAGTCTCAAATAATCTAAATTTCTTAGTCTCATTAAACTTACTAATCTTCTGTTTAATGACTGTCGATAACACATTTTCGGGGTACCTATTAATAAGAAGTTGTTTAATTTTCCTTAATTTGTTTAATTTTTCCTTAATTCACAAGTTCACAATCTGAGCACACCATCAATGCGTGATGGGTAAGGGTCCTAATAAGATTGATCTTCTTGGATCTAGGAGCTAACGAATCCCCCGTTAAGTATAACCCAGAAAATGTGGGTTTACGATAGATACTGGTGTGAAGACATAAAGATGTCCTTTCAACCAGTACATCCAGGAAGGAAAGCTGATTATTCTCCTCTATTTCCATAAATTCAGCACATCACCTAAAGTTGTTATGAACTATAATTTATTTCAACGGGTGTATAGACTCATCTTCTTCAGACCAGAACTTCATTCAAATGAAATCCTAGTCCGAAGAAGATGGGTCTATACACCCGTCAAAATAATTTGTAGTTTATAACCACTTTAGGTAATGTTGAGTTTTCCTTTATGTATATCATATTGCTTTGGTTAATATCCACTGAGATCTATCTCTTAATATTTCATATTAAATAGTTCTTTTTAGATTATCCTCTCCGTTTACGGACTTGGCGTCATTATATATATATATATATATATATATATATCCGAGTGAATACAGAACGAAGAAAGTTACATTCTAACTGCTAATGTTAAATCTGTCTACAAATCAAAGACTCTCATTAATCAACCATTTTAACCACCCACATCACTTTCTTCAAAATTCCAACTGTCAATACACTTGACTTGTTCCCTTATCACCAACACCCTAAACACAACTGACCAAATATAAGAAAAGAGGCTTTCTATTCCTATACATACCACCTGATGAGACATTGAAGTTTCAGTGTCGAAACAAATGTACCTTTGTAGTGGATATATATTTAAAAAAATATGTACATGTTCTAAAATATAATTTATAATAAATATATGTATATAGTTTTAAGAAAACTATCTATCTATCTATCTACCTATATATATATATATATAGAGAGAGAGAGAGAGAGAGAGAGAGAGACTATTTACGCTCTCACAACCTGATTGAGCAGTCCGGAAGAATGGTAGACTTTGAAATACAGTAGCTACTCTGGCATCTACGCATCGTTCATTCAGCAGTGAATTAGAACACTCTCAGCTATTGAGCGTGCATAATGATAATATACACGCTCAAATGCCTGCCTCCTTCTGCCGAGCACCCGTAGCTCAGAGGTAGAATCGCCGACTGACGTCAATTCGGTCGGGTTTCAATCCTGGGTAAAAACAGTCGGCTGTCTGACAGTACTGATGAGCTGTGATACAGCGAAACAGATCTATCTGCGGATGACTATGTATGTATGTATGTATGTATGTAACAGTTCATTGTGATCTTGATTCGTCTTTCAAAAGACAACCCCGTAAAAACCGATTTCTTTTCAGTTGCACAAATTAACGACAGGCAAGCTGAATTACGCAATCTAATTTGAGCAATACATAGACGTTTGTGTGTGCGCGTGGACGTGCGTAAAGTTCAAACTAACTCGCTTTGTCAGTAAGCAAGGGAAAATATCAAGGCTTGCAACTTAATATCACTCGATTTGTAAACTGTCAAGTTATGTCTGCTTACCAGTCGTCTTACGACCCATTGCCGTTGTCATGATTCACTCGAATAGAAGCATTGCAGATGTTACGAGTTTCAGTTTCAAATAACTGGAAATACTAAACTTTGACATTTAAAAAGGAGATCAAGCTAAGAGTTGTCATGAGCCGCGGCCAGCATTTGACCAGCCTCGAAGTGAAGACGAAGACCCGAGAGTCGAGGACGAGTCAAGCGAACTTCGTCGCGTATCTCGCAGGCAAAAATTGATTTCTTTTGAGCGTCATTTACCCCCAGAATATGTGTCAATATATTACTTTGTTTGCATTCACAACTACCGGCGCAAAAAAAGAAGAAATCTTAAAGAAATCTTAAGGTCGATCTTTGTCAGGTTTCAGATTAGAATCTTTAACACCGCAAAATAGACAAGTAGTTTCTTATCTTTTTCAATTCGAACAATCATTCATCCTGTTCTCTGTCGAAGAAAGACACTGATTATAATCTTCCACCATGTCATTAAATCGGCAAATGAGTGGACTATGTTCTTCCTAAGCCGACCAAAAGAATTTATTTTCTAAAATATCAACATGTGACATGGAGACGATATCCGTATAACAAAGTCAGGACATTAATAAAATTCTATGCTAAGAGTTTCTATTCTGTCACCCCTTGCTTGTGGGTCTCTCTTCTGGCTATATGCTCTCTAGCCTACTTTGAGCTTCAAAATGTAATGTCAACCGTTATCTACTGATTGCTCTTCCATTGATCTCACGCCTTAACCTTTAGAACTCTGTAGATGATTTTTCGCCAAGAAAAAGCTAGTTCTGCCAATGCAAGTTGAATTTGAATTTCTTGGTTGTGTAATCATATCCTTCTATGTTAACACCTAAAGCAATCTAGACTTAAATTGAGTGTCAGGCTACTGCAATTTCAAATATATAGAATTAATATATAAAACACTGTATTTTGAAGCGATTCAATATATAGGAAAAGGAAAAGAAAAAGTAGTATTAATAAATGATGCAAACTGTTACATGTTATTAATGTTTCTGTTTTCTAATTCTTCCACACGCAGCAACCCTTTCTTTCTTAGTGGCTTTACCGACTTACTAGAGGTGATCTCGACAAAACAAAAGGTGCACGTCTTTAGAATCGAAGTATAATGGCTAGAGTTTTAATAATTTCACCCCACGCAAGACAATAAACCCACTAAAACGCAACGGATTAGAGAATATGAAAAAAAAAACACGATTAAGAAAGAGAGAACACTAAAAAAAACAGATGATAACCACTGACATTGCATTTAAATTTTAAAGATCAATGTTGAGTGGAAAGCAAGAAGCTGGAAGAGAGTTCCACAAGTGAGAAGTGCGATAGAAGAAAGTCTTAGCATAGTACTTACGGTTACATCTCGCCATTTCAAGTATAAAATGATGAAGCCTTGCTACCAATCTAGAAATGCGTTTAAATTCATAAAGTCTAGGCACCATGGATGAAAGTTCGTCAGAAAAATTACCATGGAAGCATTTATAGAAAACGTACATCGAAGCCACTTTACGGTGGTAGTAAAGAAACGGAAGCTGAGATGTCAGATCAGGACCAATAACATTGCAGATTCTTTATTAGATTTTATCTAGGATCTCTAAATATATAGCAGGGTTATTTTATAGAAAAAGCTTTAGGAATCTATGTTACGACAGTGGGAAATTGACTGAAGCCGAGATACCATTGCAGATTCTTCTTTGGATTTTATCAAGGATTTCTAAATATATATCAGGTGCACCAAACCAGATGTGGTAGCAATATTCAAAGCAAGGACGAATGGTAGACTTATAAAAAGGTAAGATAGACTCTATCGAGAAAAAAATGTTTAGAACGACAAAATAAACCCATATTCTTAGTTGCTGACTTAGTAATTGATTCAATATACTCTTCCCATTTTATGTCAGCTGAAAGCTTTAGTCCGAGAAGATACAATGAGACACCATCCTGCTGATGGAATGTTCTTATCTAATAGACCGTGTGTCCTTGAAGACATCAATTTATGATTAGACTCAGTGATTTGACCCAAAAAGTTGTGAGTTCAAAACATGGCTATATCAGTGGCAAACAAAAACTTAAAGATTTGAGTTAAACTGAGATAACTAAGACATCGGAAAAAGACATAACTCATGGAATGATGACAATCTACACCAGTATTCGAAATAAAGGGTTCAGTTTAAAATTCCGCTCACCTGAAAAAGGTCGAAGCGTACTAGTGTCGAAACGTCGTAAATATGGTAACAAAGATGAGGGCAACAATCTGAATAATGTAAATAATGTCTTTACAATACTTAATCTCAGAAACATGAACAAATTCCGCTCACCTGAAAAAGGTCGAAGCGTACTAGTGTCGAAACGTCGTAAATATGGTAACAAAGATGAGGGCAACAATCTGAATAATGTAAATAATGTCTTTACAATACTTAATCTCAGAAACATGAACAAATTCCGCTCACCTGAAAAAGGTCGAAGCGTACTAGTGTCGAAACGTCGTAAATATGGTAACAAAGATGAGGGCAACAATCTGAATAATGTAAATAATGTCTTTACAATACTTAATCTCAGAAACATGAACAAATTCCAATCACCTGAAGAAGT